>CM042010.1:30646457-30993957 GCA_023525715.1 Cichorium intybus | reverse complement strand
GCATCTCCATGAGGCGCGAATACGGTGGTAGCGAATATTGCCCGTTGCGGTGGTGTTAGACGATCTACCACCTCCCGTATCTTATTTCCCGTGCCTTTCAAATTAATTTCCGGTGGCGTAGTCTTATCAGCATGCTGTAAATGTCGGTAAAAACAACGTTAGTGTGAATGATTAAGGTTTTCGGGAAAAAAAACAACCACAAAGCAGCTACCTGAGGAAAACGCAGCCAAGGGAGTGGAAAACGCAGACCATGGGGAGGAAAACGCAATCCTCTGGGGTTTGCTCAGAGGAAAACGCAGCTAAGGGCATTTTCTGCGTTTTCCTAACAGGAAAACGCAGATGAAGGCCTTAGCTGCGTTTTCCTCTAAGCAAACCCCAGAGGATTGCGCAGATAAGCCCTTTATCTGCGTTTTCCTCCCCATGGTCTGCGTTTTCCTCCCCATGGTCTGCGTTTTCCTCTGGAAAACTCATAAATCCAGTTTTTTGTGCATTGAAAACTTGTACATTGTGCATAATATTTTGTACTATCAAATAATCTAACAACTAAATCGATAACTAATACAAATAATCAACATGAAATTTGACACGTACCTGTTTCCACGAGGAGAAATCTTGCGAAGCCATTTCAGAGCGTTTGTCGTTTACGGGATCGAAAAAATTGTTTTTTTTTTTTTGGGTTTAAATACCCGGCACTAACCAAGCAAAACGCAGCCACAAGGGGAAAACGCAGGTATATGGGACGAAAACGCAGTCTTTGGCTGCGTCAAAGACGAAAACGCAGTTAAAATGACGAAAACGCAGGCGCCCCCTGCGGCCTGCGTTTTCGTTGGCTAGTTTGAGGCAGGACCCGATTTTTTGGCTATTTTGTGGCAAACCCCTAAGGGATTAGGCTATTTTAGTCATTTTCTCTAATTTTAATTATTTAAGATTTCATCATTGGCTTTCTAACAGCATTTTGTCACAGTTTCAATTATTTAAGTTCCTGATAAGATTATGTTTTAGCAATAAAATTTTAATATGGTGACACTTTGGTCGCTGTTTGACTAAATAAATTGTGAAATGTATATTTTGGCCATAAAAAATATATTTTAATCTTGTAACATAATTTTTACCGTGGTCTTAAAATTTTATTTTAGTTATACTTTTGTTAGAATACATGTTTTTAGGATAACTTTGGGGTTTTTCTTGAAGTAGATTGTGTAGACATTTTTAAGGGATTTCGTTCAATGTTATCGAATTGTAAATGTTAGGGGATGTCTAGAAAATGTTATGAATTGATTTTGCTATAAATAATTATGTTATTGGCCGATTTTGTTAAATAATAATAAACTTTTAGAATAGTTCCACATCGGAAACTCAATTTTTTTAAGAGATTCAAGCTTTTTTTTTTACTTTTGTCTTAATATTATGGAATTTAAAATTTTCTTACTAGAAATCCATTATTTGGGTTTCAACATCTGTTTGATATTTATCTAGGCTTTTTAGGACGTGCTTCATAAAGCTAGTTGGAAGCTGGTAACTAGTATCTAAAAGTTGAAACTTGTAACTTTTTTTTGTGCAGAAATGTTTGGTAAGAATAACTGTTAGCTTTTAAATATATAAAATATATAAAACCAAAATCTAAGAATTCTCAAAAGCTACTTGAAGTAGCATTTGCATTATAAGTTTTTTGTTTAAGTAAAAACTAAAAGCATCTACTCCCGTACGAAGTTTTTTGTTTTTTTCGAGTTTTTCATAAAATCTAAAATCTAAAATCTCTCAAAAGCTGCATGTCAAACAAGCCTTTAAACTCTTTTTAGATGTTTGACAAACTGTACTTTAAGGTTTGTTTCAATGTTGTAACAACTTTGAATTTTTTAAATATGTTCAACCATTGAACCATTCAAATATTCAAACTTTTGGTTACGTACACATAATTATTAAGCTTTTGTTCATATAGTTTTTATAAACGAGGTCATTATGGTAGTGAATTGTAGTGATTAATTATTATATGTATATTGATGCGGTTTATAGTGATTGTAGCTTTGATATTTTCTCGACCCGTAATGTTTGAGTTACTATGGTGATGTTAATGTTGTTTGTGGTGATTAATGTAAGCTATGGCACTTTATCTTCCTATGAAATGTTAGTATATATTAACTAGTGTGCAATTTTGCATGAAAAAAAGTTGTGGGTATGATAGCACATGTTAGTATTTCACATCACTTGACAAAATATCAAAAATAGTGTATTTTTCATTGAAAATTGGCGTATAGTATGACGGGGTTTCCCGTGATTCATCCGATAACTTAAATTTCTAAAAATCGAAAACTAGATATACAATTTGATGATTAAAACATGAATGTTCCAAAAGAAAAAGAGTAAGGGGCAATCCGCAATCTGATTTTTGAAACTTATTTATGGATTTAGTCTCGAGTACTTAATCATAAATTAAATATTTTTGAATATACAAATAGATATTTAGAAATAACAAACTAACTTTATATATATATATATATATATATATATATATATATATATATATATATATATATATACATATATATATATATATATATATATATATATATATATATATATATATATATATATATATATATATATATATATATATATATATATATATATATATATATATATATATATATATATATATATATATATATATATATATATATATATAATGAAAGTAATGAATAAGACCCACTTTGGTGAGTTGATATTGTAGTTGGAGTTTCATTATCAAGTAAAAGGGTATGGTCCTGTTTGGAGGAAATGCAGGTCGCTTTGCACTTCAAGACTTCAAATACAATGCTCTTACAACTACTTATTCTTTAGTGGGTAAGTTATATAATTAATAAGTAGAGTGTTGTAAAGTAAACTAATTATATCAATCACATCACTTGATTATTTATTTATAAGCATGCTTGTTGCTGATATCGGATTGAGAGATGGAAATGAGACATGAGGTAAGGTGTTAAAAGATCAAAATAACTTCATGTGAGTACCTTATGACCAAGTATAATGGTATTTAGATCAAGTGAGTACCATATCATAAGTATAATGTTATTTAGATCAAATGGTGTATTCACCCTTCATCTCTAATTTTTTTCATTATTTTTTTAATGTCAAATCAAGTTCTCTCATTCTTTTTTGCTTTTGTTGTAGAGAATGGTCATCTCTCACGTCCACTCAATCCCTCGTTATATATATATATATATATATATATATATATATATATATATATATATATATATATATATATATATATATATATATATATACACACACACACTAGGTTATAAACTTGTATGATACACAGATTGACAACTAAAAATACATATAGCTAATATGTTTTATGCCTGATGATTCTTAATAGTTATAACTTAGTCATGTGACCTGAAAATAATTATCTTCTCTTTATGGAACATTGACTTTTGATGAAACTCTATTCTTTAAAATGCAAAACTGGAAGATGTCTAAAGAAATATAGAGCCAATATACTTCTCTATACAGTGGTCATTAAAGTTGCATTTTAGCCCTTTGACTTCAAAAAACAAAATGTAGTAATATTAATATACAAAAATATACAAAAAAACATGTAGTATAAGTAATAAAACAATAATTTCATTAATAAAAAGCAAAATCATAAATAGTCTATATATAAAGAAAAAACTCTAAAATTGGTCAAATGTTTAAAAATATAATAAATTTTATCCAGGTGTTAAAAAATTTATATTAGTGGGACAAACATTGAAACAAAAAATGTAATGCTAAATTATAGTACATTGTTATTTGTTGACTTTAGGCGCCCTAAATGAGGTAAATAACGGAAACAACAATATACTTTGATTTGTTTTTAACACACACAGTAACAGAAATATAATTAAAAATCATACAATTTTTTTCCAAGTGAGATGGAAAGTAGAACACACACACACACATAAAGAACACACACATACAAAAGCACAGGTTCAAACACTACATAGAGACAAAAACAAATCAAAATATACATTGCTTCTTAGACCTTATCAGAAAGTAAATACTATTTATCAGAAAGTTCATTGCTATTTTAGACCTAATCAGAAAGTATAATGTTATTTTAGACTTTAACAGAAAGTACATTAGTATTTTAGACCTTTTTAAAATGTACATTGCACACAAGGATCCACATAGATACGCACACATACAAACACCACACATAGAGAAAAAAAAACAAATCAAAATGTACATTGTTATTGTAGACCTTATCAGAAAGTACAATGTTATTTTAGACTTAATCAGAAAGTACATTGCTATTTTAGACCTAATCAAAAAGTACAATGCTATTTTAGACTTTATCACAAAGTACATGGTATTTTAGACCTTTTCAAAATATACATTGCACACACAAATACACATGGATACCACAGACAATATAAATGGTCCAAAAGTGAAAACTGACATAAATAGTGTCTAGAAGTTACATAAACAAACCATATCTAAAAAAACTACACTATTTGTCAAATGTTTAAAAAATATATTAAATTTATTCCAAATGCTAATGAAATTAGATAAGCGGGAAAAAAGGAGAAGAACATTGTTATTTTATACCTTATCAAAAAGTACATTGCTATTTGAGACCTCGTCATAAAGTACATTACACTTGTACACATAGATAAACATAGAGAATATAAATCATCCAGAAGTGGAAATAAACATAAAAGTTTCCAGATGTGTAAATTTTACATAAATGGTCCATAAGTGAAATTTTACATAAATAATCCATATTTTATTAAAAATATATATAATTAGGTAAAATGTTAAAAAATGATTTAATTAAAATTTTCAAATAAAATTAACAAAGAAAATATAATGATATTTTATAATAAGTATTTAAAGCACATTTTCATTTCTTGAGTGTAACCCATGAATGAGGTAAGAATCAGAAATAGCAATTTACTTTCTTTTTGGTTCATTTTCCTTCTTTTATCCTTGATTACAAAACATACACACACACCTACACACAACATAAAAAGAACACACACATACACACAAGATGTGTACATACAACATACACACCAAGAAAAACAAATACAAATATAAAATAAGCAGGAAAAATCAAAATGTATATTGGTATTTTAGACCTTATCAGAAGTAGCATGCTATTTTAGAATTTATCATAATGTACATTGCTACTTTAGATTGGCATCTTGCAAGTAACAGTTTATGTCGATATTTTAGAATAATTTTTTAAAGTATATTGTTATGTATCGACAGCCTATAACTCGACCTCCAGACCTTGAAATCAAAAAACCCTTCGGTTAAAACCTTCATATATAACTTAGAAATCTTCATTACAAATATCACGTAGTTCCAATTGTTAAATATTTGGGATTATCCGAACACTAAGGCTATGTCTTCACAAATCTTCCTGGAAATTCAGCCTTGTTCAACAACCTATAACTCGACCACTAGACTTTCAAATGAAAACCCTCCGGTCAAAACCTTTGTATATAACTTAGGAATATTTGGTCCAAAAGTCATGATGATCCATCTGTTCAATCTCTGGGGATCGTCCAAACACTGAGGCTATATCTTTAAAAACGAGAATTCTGAAAATTCTCCTTTGTCTTGAACTCTTCAAGAACTACTATTCTTGGGTTTAGGACTACCTCTAGAATGAAAATGGTGATAAATGAGAGGCTATTCCCGCATCCAGATCCTAATAGGAGTATATTCTGGCCATTTAGACACATTAGTTCCTTCAAATGCTTAAAACTCCCTTTTATCCTTATACAAACACTTAAGGTCTTTAGTGCTACTCTTAACACCTCATGGTTGTTTTTGTATCATTTAATATCTTTTCTATACATTTAAATTTATTATTAATTTAAAAACAAAAACGAGGCATTACAATAATTGTATAATGTATTGGTGGTAACTTACCAGGTAGACTCTTTTTTATTAAAGGATGAAAACACTAATTCCATACTGTTAAAAACTATGTATCAAAAAAACTTCTTCCAATATTGAAAGTTTGATGGTGCAATATAGTTGAAAGAAAGTTCAATGTTGTACTTATCATAAAACAAAAGGTTAAATGTTATAATTGATAATAATAACAACAATTTCTTGGTAAAATAGGTAAAACTTAGGAAATTGTATAATGTAATTATTGTAACTTACAATGTAGACTAAAAACTTTTATGGATGAGAAAATTCTTCCCAATTGTTAAAAACAACGGATCAAAATTACTTACTCCAATAATAAAAGTTCAATGTTGCGGTTGATATGAAAAAAGTTCAATGTTATTATTATGATAAAATAGAAACTTCAATGTTCTACTTAAGATCAATTAGAAGTTCAATGGTATAAGACATAATAATAAAAACACTTTATAGCTAAAATAGAAAAACTTAAAGAATCGTGAATGAGATAACTTACTAGGTAGACTCGGGTGATTGAATGACGAAAATATGAAATCTGTTCTTGATGAAAATTTAGAATCTAAATAATTCACTAATAATTAATTGGAGAATGAATACAAATATAAAAAATACAGAATATGTTCATAATGAAATTTTACCTTGTTATAGAAACCTTGATGGATAACCTTTAATTGCAATTAAAAATCGATGACCGGATTGAATGATTATATAAGAAATTTTGAAACATATTCAAATATTTTCAAAAATGATATGTATGAATCTTCCTTATATAAATATGTAGTTAACTGAATATACGGAATTAGATGGAAACAATTCAAATTTGACATAATTATTAGATATAACCCTATAATTATGAGAAAAAATAGTGAATGACATTAGATTCTACGTGACATTGTTGTTCTAAGAAGTTAACACATGGTGAATTGACTAATAAGAAGATATGTGGCATCCGAGTTACTTCTTTATTAAATAGTATGTGCGTGTTTGAATATATATATATATATATATATATATATATATATATATATATATATATATATATATATATATATATATATATATATATATATATATATATATATATATATATATATATATATATATATATACACATTTCAGTATAACATGCAAAAAAGCCAGTGATCTTTCTTTTGTTTTTGTCTTCTTCGAATTATGGACAATACTAGAGTGGACAACATAGTTTACTTAATATTATCATAACATATCAATTTGAGGACTTCAAATTTTCTTTTTTAAACTTATAGGGTGTTCTATTTTCTAAAAATGCAAACTAAAACATAGTGAGAGATAAAATAACGCAACAAATTTAATAATAAATGTTTCGTTTTAAAAACAGGTCAAATACATGATGTAACATCCGGATTTTTAACATAAAGTACACCCGAAATTTTTCATACAAAAGTAGGGGTACATTCATATTAAACAAACGGAATACAAGTAGTTATCAATAGATCTTATTCAATACAGAATTTTCCCAAGATCAAGCTGGGTATTACATTTTATTACCAAACGATAATACATATTCTTCAATTCTTAATCCTCACGCATCTCCTTACCTTTTCCTGAACCACTAGGACCTGAAACTCAATTCAACATACTACGGGTAAGCTATTTAAGCTTAGTGAGTAACATTAAAAAAAAGAGTTTCAACATTTCATCATAGAGATACTGAGTAAATAGGACCCACACAGTTCATGTAATTGAGATCCATACAATCTCATAGTAGAACCCATATAGTTCAGCAGGTAGAGATCCATACAATCTCATGATAGAACCCATACAGTTTAGCAGGTAGAGATCCATACAATCTCATGATAGAACCCATACAGTTCAGCAGGTAGAGATCCATACAATCTCATGATAGGACCCATACAGTCCACGTGGTAGAGATCCATACAATCTCATGATAGGACCCATACAGTCCATGAGTTACTTGGCATTTATACATTACACAGCAACAAGTAGACAATGTATAGCTACAGGATTATGTCACTCACCTGAGTATAGTTCTTTCCGGATATTCTACGGCTTAAGACTTCTTCTTCCAACTGTTAATATAACTAAGTCTTAATTACTACAACACCAACATATGTCATACTATTGAACAACTTAAATCCTTTATCAACTTTCCAATATGATACTTCATGATTTATCAAGTAAAGAACGGCCAGGTAGAAGATTAGATAGGGTGGCAGGATCCTTTCAGCATTTTAGCCTTTCGGAAAATCCAACAACCAGATCCCAAGTAATCGGCCTAGTTACCGTCCTCGTAAGTAAATCAATCGGTATTATTTTCGGAAATTACGAATTGTTATAATAACGACGTTTTTAAGGTTTTTGTTTACTATTGTTGGAAATGAGTATATATGTTATACTTATTAAATATTCTACTTCTTAACACAAATTACTTTACAATACATAATTAAGCTATACAAAGGTTTGTAGTTACCTTATGACCCTTCGTCGGGATCTATAACTCCTTCGTTAGGCTTTCGAGCTTCTTCCGCTCACTTGCTTACACTCTACTGCTTAGAAACCTCTATATATTTGATTGAGATTTGTTGGTGTGGTTTATGAAATGCTTTGAGGGGGTATTTATACTTGAATTCTTGAATAAAAAATGGCATGACACTTTTGACAAAAGATTTAATAATATACTTTGTTGAAATTAAAGATCTTCTAGAATCAGTCTGTTCAAGACTGGTTTAGCCGATCTTTTACCCATTAAATTTACGTTTTTATTTGATATTCAGAATATTCATCTCAATACCTTTGCAGGGATGTAGAGTACGTATTTATACGATGTTTCTATGATTTATTATGAATTTTTGAAAACAGACTATCTAATCTGTCAATTTCGAACTAATCAGTGAAGATTGTAATTTTTACCATAGATAATGCCATTTTCAATCTTACTATTATTTTTGGTAATTGTATTATACTCAATTTTTAAACTTTGTGCACTGGTTTGAGGTCCAAATAATTTTCCTAGAATTAATTATGATTTTTCTAAAAACTGCACAAAATGCTGATTTTTATATGAAATTGTAACTAAAGTTTTTTCTTAGCTTTATAATTACCAAAAATCATAGAATTCACAATAATTATAAATAACTGAAATACAGGTCTTACAAGTCTCCCCCACTTATAAGTATTTCGTCCCCGAAATTCAATTCTAGCATTAAAAATTCTTTCAACTATCTTTGCTTTCAGAAGGTATACTTTTTATTTCAAAAGTATTTTCATTATCTCGTTCTAACCGAAGTCAAGCGTCGAATTTTGAAAAAAATGTCACTTAGGTAGTGAAAAGTCGCACCAACTGTAGATGGTTTGAATTTTTTGGTAATAAGAACGTGGGTTGTCCTTTCGGTTCCAGCTGCAATATACTATATATATATATATATATATATATATATATATATATATATATATATATATATATATATATATATATATATATATATATATATATATATATATATATATATATATATATATATAGGTATGTAATATCATTTATTTCCACATTCATTTTCAGTCTCATCCTCTCTTATCACTAGTTTTTTTTTCGTAAACGAACTCATATTTAAATTTGAGTCATGGAAAACAGATCTTCAATGGGCGATCTGTCGAACCTTGGACCTGGTTTTCCGCAAGGAGAGGGTACTTCAAACCAAGCATTCTTAATAGAGTTCGGTGATTCTAACATTCTAGACATCTATCGTCCATATTTCGTTTATCTTTTAATGTTTTGTTTGATTCTGAATTATGTTACAGTCTTCCAGATATACTACCAATAGAGCATCTCCACGATGAGCCGGAAATTTTTCCCAAGTTGAACATTAACTCAGATGATCCGGTGCATGCATCTGGCTTTGCACTTGATCAGACTCCATGCCTTCTACCAGGTTAAATTCTTTTGAATGATCCATTTATAAGTATTCTATTTTGTTTTATCATTTGACATGTGTTATTTGTAGACCCATTTGTGGATGGTCTAACTGAGTACAATCCATTTATGGACGTGCACCCAACAAGTAGTGAGTTTGTCCCCATGAATCAAGAATTCATGGCTGGTATTCAGGATGAGAATCAATTACAGAGGACTCATAACATAAATATTGAATTGAATCTCGAGTTTGGGGTTGGTTTTTAATATCAAGATCATCTTCGGTTGATTCAAAGGAATCTAGAAGGATTTCAGAATCCTGAGATTTTAGTTGAAAACCAACAATTATTACCGATAGAGGCCACTACTTTTGATGAATCAATGTCCATCTTTGGGTCAGAAAATCAGGAACATGTTCAAATGATCCATAATGATAACAATACAATTGGATTTGAACCTTCTAGTTCAGAAAACATAGCATGTGGCAGTGGAAGAGGTTTCACACATTTATTAAGTAGGGAAATAATAGCGGAACACTTTAACGAACCAATTGAGAAAGCTGCGAAGGAACTCAACATTGGAACGACACAATTAAAAAAACGCTGCAGAGAATTAGGTATCAATCATTGGCCCCAACGACAACTTACGAGTTTGCAAACCCTTATTGATCGTGCTGAGGTAAAGAACTACATTTTTTTAATTCCTTTATATCATAAGGTTGAAATTACTAAAGTTATTTGTGCCACATGAATTTGGTAATGAATTTATTGAGGCAACAGAATTATCGGGAGATTTAATACCCAACCTAAAAAAAGAAAAAGAAGCGATAATTGAAGGGTCACAACCGGGTCTAACAGACGGCACAAAGAAGCTAATACAAGCTGCTCATAAGGTCGTATTTAGGAAAAGAAAAATTCAGGAAAAGGGGGAAACTTCATCAAGAACTCATACACAGCAGCAATCTCTGCCATCTAATTCTGGTATGAGTAGTATTAACCCTGGTTTACTCGAGTCTTCGAGTAAGGAGAATTTTTGAGGCTTTGTAGGTGACCTAGCCAGGTTTCCTCCTTCTTATAGCTACCCCCAACTGGTTCCGAATTAGAGCCCTTCCTCATCACTGCCCTACTTACACACGCCCCAAACGAGTCAATATTTAGCCCCTAATCATGGGGTTACAGGTTCCAACCCTATCGAGCCCCATACCTTGGAGCTCCTCCTCCAATAACTGAAAGCATACCACTTCCAAATCCTCGAGAGGTACAAGTCAACCTAATGAAGACAAAGAGTGGAGTGTAGAAGATATTCTCTCGCTTCTTTCTGATTCTCCAGTTTAGTAGTTCTGTAAACTTTTCTTAATGTATTAATATAAAGTTTTAGTAATAGTTCACATGTATCGACGTGTTACTACTTTTATTTTTGTCATAACTAACCACACCCTTATTTAATTGGATTCCTCATGACCAACTCCTGATTCGAACGTGGATCCCGTGCTTTCAATAGTAGGAGCTCTACTATAATCTTCCACACCCATCCATGTCCATTCCAGGACTTGTCCATAAATCTCCAATTCACTTCTCACTGGTATCTCCAACACATATGCCCTTACAAAGCATATACCGACACTTTCCTAGAATACCAGGACTCTCATCCTGATCCTGCTACTCTAAGTATTACGAAACTTTCTCTAATGATGACAAGTCGCCCTTTGAATGTTTCTTAAAGGCTTCATCCTAATAATGAATATACCAATAATTATAGCTACTATTCTACTTAAGCAACTATTTCTACTCTCACGGTTTAATTCTAGAGTCTTACTACTAAGATCTAGTTCGCTTAAACCACGGCTCTGATACCAACTTGTAACACCCGGATTTTTAACATAAAGTACACCCGAAATTTTTCATACAAAAGTAGGGGTACATTCATATTAAACAAACGGAATACAAGTAGTTATCAATAGATCTTATTCAATACAGAATTTTCCCAAGATCAAGCCGGGTATTACATTTTATTACCAAACGATAATACATATTCTTCAATTCTTAATCCTCACGCATCTCCTTACCTTTTCCTGAACCACTAGGACCTGAAACTCAATTCAACATACTACGGGTAAGCTATTTAAGCTTAGTGAGTAACATTAAAAAAAAGAGTTTCAACATTTCATCATAGAGATACTGAGTAAATAGGACCCACACAGTCCATGTAATTGAGATCCATACAATCTCATAGTAGAACTCATACAATTCAGCAGGTATAGATCCATACAATCTCATGATAGAACCCATACAGTTCAGCAGGTAGAGATCCATACAATCTCATGATAGAACCCATACAGTTCAGCAGGTAGAGATCCATACAATCTCATGATAGGACCCATACAGTCCACGTGGTAGAGATCCATACAATCTCATGATAGGACCCATACAGTCCATGAGTTACCTGACATTTATACATTACACAGCAACAAGTAGACAATGTATAGCTACAGGATTATGTCACTCACCTGAGTATAGTTCATTCCGGATATTCTACGGCTTAAGACTTCTTCTTCCAACTGTTAATATAACTAAGTCTTAATTACTACAACACCAACATATGTCATACTATTGAACAACTTAAATCCTTTATCAACTTTCCAATATGATACTTCATGATTTATCAAGTAAAGAACGGCCAGGTAGAAGATTAGATAGGGTGGCAGGATCCTTTCAGCATTTTAGCCTTTCGGAAAATCCAACAACCAGATCCCAAGTAATCGGCCTAGTCACCGTCCTCGTAAGTAAATCAATCGGTATTATTTTCGGAAATTACGAATTGTTATAATAACGACGTTTTTAAGGTTTTTGTTTACTATTGTTGGAAATGAGTATATATGTTATACTTATTAAATATTCTACTTCTTAACACAAATTACTTTACAATACATAATTAAGCTATAGAAAGGTTTGTAGTTACCTTATGACCCTTCGTCGGGATCTATAACTCCTTCGTTAGGCTTTCGAGCTTCTTCCGCTCACTTGCTTACACTCTAATGCTTAGAAACCTCTATATATTTGATTGAGATTTGTTGGTGTGGTTTATGAAATACTTTGAGGGGGTATTTATACTTGAATTCTTGAATAAAAAATGGCATGACACTTTTGACAAAAGATTTAATAATATACTTTGTTGAAATTAAAGACCTTCTAGAATCAGTCTGTTCAAGACTGGTTTAGCCAATCTTATACCCATTAAATTCACGTTTTTATTTGATATTCAGAATATTCATCGCAATACCTTTGCAGGGACGTATAGTACGTATTTATACGATTTTTCGTTGATTTACTATGAATTTTTGAAAACAGACTATCTAATCTGTCAATTTCGAACTAATCAGTGAAGATTGTAATTTTTACCATAGATAATGCCATTTTCAATCTTACTATTATGTTTGGTAATTGTACTATACTCAATTTTTAAACTTTGTGCACTGGTGTGAGATCCAAATAATTTTCTTAGAATTAATTATGATTTTTCTAAAAACTGCACAAAATGCTGATTTTTATATGAAATTGTAACTAAAGTTTTTTCTTAGCTTTATAATTACCAAAAATCATAGAATTCACAATAATTATAAATAACTGAAATACAGGTCTTACACATGAAATGGATTATAAAATAAAATCATTCAAATTAAAACTTAATATTTAAGACATGTAAAATCGTGTTTAACAAAAACATTTGCAACATTATCCAGCGGAAGACTTAATTATCAAAACCTCAAATACGGTACAAGCGTGTCGTGCTCCAAGCTCAAGTCAACAAATACCTGAAAAACAGTTAGAGTGAAAGAGTAAGCATAAAGCTTAATGAGTTCCCAAAAATACCATATGATTCATTCCATAACACACAATCACAAAAGGTCTTCGGGCTTACCCCGAACAACCTGGCTCTCGGGCTTGCCCCGATCTGCCTCGGCTAAGAACTCACGAGCTTTCCCCGTTCCTCCGTCACCGAATCAACTCATTCTTTAATTTTCGGGTGTCCAGGTAAGACTGGTCATGCATGATCCTTTGTCATGTAGCAACCCTCGGATTGATCAACTCATTCTTCAGTCGTCAGAACAAATCTAACAACTGTCACATATAAGCACAACAGCCTAAGCATATAGCCTAACCCATTGGGTTTCTATTATCAACTCAACAGTCAAATAATGTAAGGCACACCTAGCGACCATACATTATTAAACACAATAATTAAGTTACATACGCATGTAACTTCACCTATAGTATAGTGAAAAGACTCACATGGTACGCAAAGCCAAACAGCGATCCACACGCGCGTCTTCAGATCGCGATAGCGCGAACCTCCTAATAAGGATAAACTCCACTTAGAACTTCCTAAATCCCAAACAAGATAACCTCTAAAACCGGTACCCAAACCCTCAAGTTTGACCAAAAGTCAAACTGGTCAAAAAGTCAACGGTCAAATGTCAAAGTCAACAGACACAGTTAGCGCCGCTAACTTCGAACAGCCTCAAATGTACATTAAGGTCTTAATCCATTCAGCCAAAGTCTTAAACCCTCCAGGAACCTTCCAAACAGTCCCTAAGTCCATAAAAAACCTAACTTTAACATCAAACATAATCATGCCAGCTCAAGATCAAGATCAAAGTCCAAAATGGCCCAAAACTCAACCAAACTACCCAAGAGAGCTTGGCTTACTCTCTAAACCAACTTAATGGTTCTAAATCAAGACTTGAAGGCATAAAGTTCCAAACTTTATGCTTCCCGACCATGAACAATCACCAAAAGGGACCATTACACTAATTTAAGCCATAAAAACCCACTTAAATCATAAGAAGAACCATAAAAATGCATAAAGGTGGAAACTTTACTCATAATGGTCCAGAAACAAGAGCTTTAGCTTATTTCCTCTTGAACAAAGCTTTCTAGCAACACTAAGCATCCTCTAGCATCATCATCTCTTCAAGAATTCTTCCAAGAATGCCAAGATCACCAAAAACACTCCAAATGAGCTAGAGAGGAAAAAAGGACGAGTTTGGGGGCTGAAATGATGAATATGGCGGCTGCCCTAGGGTTCCCCACCCCTATAAGTGGCCTAAACTTCAAAATCTAGGGTTTTGACCCAAACAGGACAGTTAGCGTCGCTAACTCTAAAGTTAGCGCCACCGATTAGAGATCGTGCAACACCATGACCATAGCCTGATATTAGCGACGCTAATATAGAGGATTAGCGCCGTTAATCCTCTGCTCCAACAACTTCTAATTTTTTGTTCATTAAATCCGTGAACTTTGACTCTGTAACACCCGAAACTTGGACTTCCGGAATGAGTGTCTTACATTAACATAAAAAGAAATTCCCTAAATCTGCATACTAACCTTTATTCCAGGATAAACATTATGAACGAATAATTAAAATAGGAGATGATCGTATTCAACAACCTTTTTGTTTCCTTGGTATCCTTATTCTCATGTCTACCAACAAACTTCAAAGAAACCATCCGATGTATGGGGGAAGATAAAAATGCAGTTGATATTTATGCGAAAATTCCAAAATTAAAGGGAAGCTGTCTATTTAGAAGAAACATAAAACTTGAAACACCCAGAAACACAGAAACCCATCAAATAAACAATGAAAATCATATAAGGATCTGCCTTTGTATGTAGATGAAAGATAACACAATAACATAAAAATTCACTAAAAAGGAAATATATGGCACAAATAGATCTATAACACATTCAGATTCATGACCTTTGCATCATACACACAAATCTGTAACTTATTCCAACATACTATCACAAATCCAAAAAAAAGTAACCATAGCAACTATTGAGAGATTATGAGAGAGAAAGATATGGTGTAGGTGGTTACGGTTGTATATTTTGACAAAGAAGGCCAAGGTTGGGATGATGATTTAGATATAAGGTTTTAGAAGAGCGTATGAGAAAGGGCGAGGGATGAAACGGTATGGTAGTGTTGGACGTTCTATCTACTAAACCCAAGAACAAACTAAGGAAAAAAGCTGCAAAGAATGGCAGAGGTCGGGAGGTGGCAGCAAATGATAAAGGTTGGAAGGTTCGTGTATGCAAAATTGATTTCAAAATTGGAGATGATTAGTTGTTTATTTATTATACATCAAAACCTAATATTGTAATCACCGCATAACAGAACCATCCTCCTCCTCCATCCTAGGAAATCAAAATACAAAATTCAATTGGAAATTAAAAGAAAAAAATGACTTGAAGATTCCTACAGGTTCAAACAGTCGTATTCATCTTCGAGATCATTGGGTTGATGACGGTGGTGGTTGTTTATGGCGGTGGCATGAAAGGTTGAGTGGGCGATCGTTGGAAATGCAAAGTTAGGAATATAAGATTAACTTTGGAAGATTGATTTTGCTTAACAATAAATAAAGACAAACAAGTAAAGGTGACAAAATATAAAAGAATTAAGATCAAATGCAGGAATTAATAACACTTAAGTAAGAACAATAATATGGATATGAAGAATAAAGTGTTTGATGGAATGAAGAATTTTATATCATCTAAGAATAGATACAGAGGAGTTTCTCCAAACCATGAAGATGAAGTGTGGTGGAGACCTCCATTTATAATCCAAGGAAAGATCCCACCAGATAAAGGCCTACGGACTGAAGGGAGTACAGACCAGTCCACTTCAGATTGTTTTATGGATAAAAGTACAAAGTCAGACTAGGATGGCCTATGCTTAAATGTTCTCTAACGGAACAGTACAAGCGCCATATTGACTTTAGGGAACATGAATGACTAGCCTAACTGTACTCTATAATCTGATCTGCTTATCTTTTGTCTTTATCTTCATCTTTGTCTTTCGCTCCAAGTTATATAAACTTCTGAGTTAACCGAAGATCATGAGTGATCTTCGGTATCGAGGAGTTGCTGAGGTGATTTTCTGAAGGACTTCATCTTCTGATGACTTTTGGTGTTTGTTGAATCATCAATGAGATTCTTCACTCTTCTGTTGATCCGAGAATCTTCATGACCAAAATTCGTAACTGAATTTCGGTATCAACATATCTTCACATGGATTGGTAATCTTCTATATTCAAACTTCTGAAGTGTGACCGAAGTTCTTTGCAGAACTTTGGTGTTCAAGATCTTATAATGTTCGGTTCATATTAACACAAGGATTATTCAACACAACAATGATAAGAATGTTTGTTCATTGATAATTATTAGAAGTAAAAGCACATGAACAAACCAAAATAACATTTTCAAACATTGTTTAGCAAAGACAAAAACATCGAATAAAGTTGGTCAACGATTAACATTAACAACGATGGTGGAAAAATAAGAACGAAGGTTGTAGAATCCGAAGAGTGGTCCCATTATTAAGTGTAACATCCGTGTTTTAGGCCTATAAGTTTTCGGCTTAAATCGATTAAATAAAATTTATTTTGAAAAATAAATAAATTTAAAATTATAATTATATGTCTAGAATCTGGTTTAATGAGCCAAAAAAAAGTTTTAACAAACGACTTGAAGATTTAAAATCTATTTTAACCAAAAAAATGAGAAATTTAGTTATAGGGACTAAAATTGACAATTTGGCCAAACTTATACTATTTAGCTTTGATCAGTCAAGGACTTAGACTATTAAGAAAATATAATGAAGAAATTGATGTAGACACTTAGATTAAGTCAAACATTTCCTTAAGTCGGTTTTAGGGACCAAATTGGAGAGATTTTAGTGAGAATGACTATTTTTGCCAAATCGCAAATTATGGGTTAAGGTTGACCTACAATGACCTAGGTGAAAATAAATTATATTGTTTGTGTTGGAATAGTGTCAAAGGTCATCAACTAGTGGTAATATTTTTAATAATAGCAGGGTCCTTTTGGGTTACCCTCATGACCTAGAAAAACAAACAAAGTCAGAAAATATAAAAGGGAATGATTAGTTTATTAATTTATAGAGAAATAAATTAATTAGAAACTAGATCAATAAATTAATTTATAAATTAATCTAGAATTAATTTAGATCAAGTAAAAGGACTGTATTGTAATTTATTAATGGTTTAATCAAAGGAAACAAGTCTAGGGGGTGCAGCCGCCAAAATGCCCCTTAAGTTTGAACCCTAGGAGCCTTGCACTATAAATAAACGCCTTGGGGTCAAACCCTAAGGAATCCTTGGCCTCTCATTTGTGCCACCACCTTCATTTCTCGCTCCCTTCCTCTCCTTTGGCGATTTTCATAACCCTTCTCAAGGGTTTTGCATCTTGCTCTTGGATCTAGAGGAAGTTCTGATCTGTCTGGTTTTCTGAGGTTCCTGGGTATGATTCATTAGAGGGATTCTACTTTGGGTCTTTTTCATCTAATGCAAGATACTATCAACCAGAAATCATAGAAAGAAATACATTGAGGTATATTCTATTTAAGTTTTGAGGTATATTCTGTTTAAGTTTTGAAGTAGTTATAATTCATGGATAATCTATGATTTGATCTTCTTTGTCTTCTGTTGCATGTGTTTATGTGTTTATATGATCGAATCCTAACAATTTGGGGCAAAGGTGCAACACTAGAGACTTCCACTTAAGAGATTGACATTTTGGGAGTTTTTTGTCGGAAGAACTTACTATAGGGACCATTTTTACACTTCTTGTAAGATGGGATGTTTAAGTTAGGGATTTCTTCCCCAATTATCCATTTGAACGAAATGAGAGAGGAAGGTGGCGATTTCATGGACTTCCAAAGGAGATTTGAGCTTTGTTTTGTAGGTTTATGCATGTACTTGAAATCTCCTAGCAATCTAAGTCATAAATCCTCCCTACTAGTCTTGAAATTTCGAGTTAGGGTTTAGGGATTGGACCAAATCTTAATTTCTATGTATGGATAAGGTTCTTCATATGATTCCAAAATGTTGTTTGATGTTATTGAGCTTGTTGTGATCCTTATCCAATCCATTGATAGCTCTCTTGAAATGGAGTTTTAATCCATATTAACCCTAGAATTTGTGGATTTGATTAATATATGGATAAACTAGTGATTGTACGGCTATTATAGGTGTTTTGAATGAGGAAATTCACTTCTATCTTTTTGCCTAATGATTCTAATATTTGGACAAAGGGAATTAACACCATGGGAGGTGGAATGGTGAATAGGAATTTGGAGAAATGTTGAATTCATGAGAAACTTGAAATCTTAGGATCAATTACATCCCCTTGTGTTTGTTAAGGAATTTTCGAAGTGTTCATAATGATTACAAGGAATAGAATAAGGAATCTCCACTTCTAGTCATCAATTGATGGAATGAAATTGGGTATTCCATAATGGAAACCCATTGATCCGAATTATGAATGTTATGGGATGATTCACTTGTTGATGACCAATGGAAACTAGTTTAGGTGGATGAATCAAATGTTAGTGTAATGATTGAGTTGGAATTTACTCCTACTTGTCTTGATAAGTAATAAGAACTTGAATCGATAGTTCTTAAGGGATTAAGTCATGAACACTTAGGAAAAGTGTGGGAAATAGTGCAAACTGGTCTTAGAACATGTGTTTCCATGTATTTTTAGAGTTGGAATGAAGTGAGACTTAGTTTGGGTTAAAAAGGGACAAAAGGACCAAAAATCGGGATTACAATGCATTTTGCGCGACCCGTACGAGACCCAGTGCAAGTTTAGCACGGCCCGTGCAAATGGAAAAAAATGGAAAAGTCTTTTGTTTTCTCACGCAACCCATGTGAGATTTAGCATTGGGTCACGCGGCCCATGTGGCCAAACCCAGATCCTCAAAAATCAGCTTTTTTCCCATAGTAGCTTTTTTATGATTGGATCTTTGGTGTTTGGTTCTCCAACCTTGAAAATTTATTTTAAGAGTTGATTATATTACCTCCATATAGAAAGGGTGTTTAACCTTGAGATATGAAGATGATAAGAATGATACATTTATCCCATTAGGTTGGGTGTATTGAGTGGTATACCTTCTTTTATTGATTTGTACGAAGAAAGTAGATTTTTAGCAACTTGGAGATGAGATTCAGGAATTAAGTTACCAATCAACTAAGATATATTGAAGGTTGAGGAGATGATTTATATTAACGAGTTCAGACACGACTATAGTGTAGAGAGGATTGTTGACTTTTCAGTCAACACCAAGGTGAGTTTACCAAGAGTACACATCCCTACTATTACTACTTTGATGTGTGAACTGTTAATTATTTACAAGCAAGCTATATATATATATATATATATATATATATATATATATATATATATATATATATATATATATATATATATATATATATATATATATATATATATATATATATATATATATATATATATATATATATATATATATATAATGTGTTTATAAATTTACTAGTTATGCATGGTATGAAATGAGTTTTAAAGATGTTTTCATTATAAAGAGTACAATGTTTTTTAAAAGAGTTTTGGCATCCTATTTGTGCATTGCATATAGGATGGGGTTGACCGTGTGAACCAAAGAAGATAATTTTGTCCTCCCTACTTATAGGAGGACGGAGGAGATGTTTTTGTCTTCCCCACATATAGGGAAGACGGAGAACATGTTTGTCCCGCCAATAGGAATCACATGAGGGGAGTAGCTAACCCTCATGGGGGCTAGTGCCTAGTCTGATGGCCACTAGTCCTGGTTTTGGCCTCTCGGGTGATTGGGTGGTATGCTTTGTGTGTATTACTTGAAAACTTGGGGAGGTGGCATCGAGGGTGAGATTGGACTTTTATAAGATTGACATGGGTTGGGATAGTTGTATATTGCATTATATTACATTCATAACTATCCATATCTTGTTCAATTCTTATGAGAAAATGAAGCTTTATACAAATTCTTGGAATGTGAATTTCTTTCAAACTTTATAAGTATTTTAAAAATTATTTTTGGGGGTTTGTCTCGAGTGTGATTATTATAATGCCCACTCTAAATGGTTCAGCCTCGAGTAAGCTCACTAGGCATTCCATTGTCTAACCTATCTTGATGTGTACTCATGTTAATTTTCATGGAGGGAGTTCGCTCATAAGTGAGGATATTTAGAAGACCACGAGATATGTGGCTACTTGAACTATGTTTTGTTTCCTTATTATTACTACAGCAATTTTAAATACTTTATGTTGAAGTTTTGGGACCTAAATTCCGCAAAAGATGACTATTTTAATTATGATGGATAATTGAACTTTTAAAGTGGTGTTTTACAATTGTAACCCTAGCGAGGGATGTCACATTAAGTTGCTGAAGAACAAAGGTTGCATACTCCATCCAATTCAAATTTTGTAGATGATAAAGTTGCTACAAAAATCTCGATGATCTAATTGTCGAGTTATTGGCTTCTTACTTGGAAACTCCTTAATTGTAAAGTTGGGATGTGATTGTGTCATGTAAAACACCGATGGTAATTGATTTCATTCCCAAAAAATTAGCAATCATTAGTTGGGAGTGAAGAAGAATTGAGCGGGAGAATAATGTTGAGAGAGAATAAGAAGGGGACACGAGGCAACCCTAATACTCTTTTATTATAGAGTATAAATATGTTACTAGGTTAGGTACCTTTGTATTACACGATTTTATTAATAGACATATTAAATAGGAATGAGTATATTAGAGATATTTATGGATGAACGTGGAAAAATATGGTTAGGAACAGAAAAATGTGAAGTATCATTAAAGTTACATGTTTATTATATATAAAAGATAGAAGATTACAACATCCCTTTCATTTTTCCAATATGATATTGTACTTACATTTTTCTCATTAAATGGTAGAAAAAATACACAATTATTGCAAGGTAGTTTCAGTCAAGTATAGTTGCACTATTAACAAACAGTCGATGGCACCTTATTATATCCATTTAATTTTTACATGTCGAGTTTCGTATTTTATCATAAGAGACCAAAACGAACGTAAAGTTTCTGATTTATAAAAACAAAAAATGAAATCATATTTTTTCAATAAAAATACAACACTATTAGCAACTTTTTGTGGTAATTTCCAATATATTCCAAAAAAATACTGCTATTATTGTCGATCAAAAATAACCATTTGAACTGATTCTGATTCTAGACCCTCATATTTCATTCAAGTTAAAGGTACATTTATCTTGTCCTGCTAATACTATTGTAAAAGCAAAGATATATAAAGATATCATCAGCTTTCACGGATGTAACTTGTTGATAATATTGACATTCGAAATATAGTGATCTAACCCATTTCAAATGAAATAAATGGCAAAACCACTTTCTTACAAGCCTATTGGACCATCAAATGAACTTCAAAACTCCATGATAGAGTTCCCAAAACAAAAAAGGGAAAATACCCTCATGGTCATTTTGTATCATTATCAGCAACTAACTGTGTAACCAGGGTGAAAGAAAGTTAAATACAACCCAACACAAAACCTAAAATTAAACCTAAGCAAAATAAAGAAAGAAATAAAGGATCGAATGACACAAACATTGACTATTTTATCAAAAAATCCAACCTAATTACAAAAAAAACAAACAAAGATATCGATCATGGTGAAGTAAAACAATACGATTTAGGGCTAAAAATCATTTGGCCGATAAATCAATCAAAACAAAACAAACCTAGTTCAAGCAAAACAAATTGGTTTAGGCCAGAAATTTAAGAAAAACATAAAGTCGACCAAGTTTAAGAGTTAAGAACTAAAGTAGAGAGAAAATCCAATACATCAAGTAAAACAAAGTGATTTAGGTCTTACAATTTTTTGATTTCTTGAGTTTTTTTCTATATTTTCGGGTTTATTCGGGCTTCCTATATTTGCAAAAAAATGAATAATTGTGGCAGATAAATTAGGCAAGAAAAAATATCAATAAGAAAGATATTTTCAACTTAGTTTTAGAAAATAATATATTTTTTGTTTATTAAAATTAATAAATTTTGTAGTGATATATAACTCTAAATAGCAACATACTTAAATTTTCTTAACAGATAATGGCAACCTACCTCAAAAATTGATATAATGAATGGTATGTTCAATTATGTCTGGTACAACAAAAGAGAAATGGCAGGAAATACTGGCGTACTATATTTTTTTTAACAATATAAGAAATATTGGTGACCTCGTCTCTGTGAATAGCATATCACAATACCCCATCATTCCTAAAACATGAAAGAAGCAAGACTATTAAAGATAAAGCGTATAAATAACAACATACTTCTAGTTTTTTGTTTATCATAAAATCATACTTTGAATTACATATGTTATCACATTATACTTTTGTTTTTTCCAAATGAAGACACTATAATTTGAAAATTTTACCAAATTATAACATTATACTTCCAACTATATTCTTATTAGGACATTTAATCATGAGATATCATCACAACGATTGGAATATTTCCAACTTACATTGATATAATAGGAACAAATAGAAGTAGAATGCTATAATAAACAAATCAATAAAGTATGCTATAATAATAAAAAATCATTCATATAACTTTGAAAATTTTACCCAATTATAATAGTGCAAGGTTCTTTGTACACCTACACAGAATTTGAGAAACTCATTAGAAAATAAAGATAAAAAAGAAGGCAGCAACTTATAGCCTTGAGACACTGGTGATATTCCCTAGTTTTGCTTGGATTTCTCTGATTAATCGGTTGTGAAGAAACAAGTTGTCTATGGGAGGATAGAGTTAAAGATAATAACACTTCTAGTGGTCATAAACATATTATAAAAGTAATGGATGAAAAAGAGATTTCACATGTCTTACAATCATGTTGAACCCATCCACTTAGTATTGTACCTTGGAACTAATTGTAAAAAAAATATGTAACACCAAGATACTCTTTTTATAAATATAATAAAAAGGGTAAAATGGTCATTTTACCTTGGAAGGGTAAATTGGTCTTTTGGACAGAAAAGTATTTGGTTTGAAATAATATTTTGAGTTTTGGACTTAAAATGTTATAAAAACTGAATTTGGGTCGTTTTACCGCAAAAGGGTATTTTGGTCATTTGACCATGTGAAGGACCAAATATGAAAAATATTGTTGTTTGTGGCAAATGTATAAAGAATGAAAGTTTTATTGTAATAAAACTTGATTATTGTGGCCAAAGTTCAAGAAAATGAACTTTAGGACCAAAAATGTAAATTTTAGTGGTATAAATAAGAGAGAGTTGACCCTCTCTTTGACTGGCCATTTGTGCAGCAACGGGAGAAGAATTTTGAGAGCAATTTCTGGAAATCTTGAAGGATTGAAGCATGGAATTGGAATCACGGCTTGGAATTGGTGATTCCTTTGTTAATCAAGGTTAGTAAACTTGATTTTAACCAAGTTCTTGAAGTGTTCTTGGTTTGGTTTTATAGAAACTGAAATTTGTACATTTCAGTTATGATTATGTGGTTTAAATGGTTTATTACTTCCATTAAGTCATGCTAGAAAGGACTTAACTCAAAATAATGGAAGTAGGTTGTTATTGTTGATGAATTTGAAGTTTTGGGGTTTTGGAACTAAGAACCCTAATTCTTCATTTTGATTGATTTAGTTGTTTTGAATGGTTGAAAACCTTGTTAAAGTATAAGGTTTTAGCCTAGGAACAAACCCCAATCGATTAAGGGCTGGATTAAGGACTTAATGAGCCAAAACTGCTTGCTACAGTGCATAAATCGCGACTGGCCAGGAGGTCTGCCCAGGCGCAGGGCGCAGTGCGCCCAGGACCAGGGCGGGGTGCGCCCAGGCGCAGTGCGCCCAGCCCTAGGCGCAGTGCGCCTCCAAGCAGGGGTCAGGCAGGGGATCAAAAATGCTAACTTTCGTTTGGCTTGTCCGTTTTAGCTCAAACTTGAACCGTAGGCTTGTTATGGTCTGAAAAGTTTGGGAAAATTTTTATATCGAGTTTTCGACCCCTCGGGGGCACTGTAGATCGATTCGAATGCCTCGGTGAATAGTAAAATTCATAAAAAGATAGTAAACGGAAAGTTTATTAACTAGGCATTGTTTGTAATGATATTGTATTGAACTCTAGTGTATTAGAGTCAATTGGAATGGTTATTAACCTATTATCATTTGGTATATAAATGAATAAATAGGTACGGGATAAATGGTTGTGGTGCACGCAAAGGCAAGAAACAACCGAAATTCAAATGCAGCTAGTATCCAGGTGAGTAATCTCACTGATATCATATATGATATATGATGATTGAATTGTTACAGGTTGAAACTGATTGTGGGACGAAATTGATGGTTCAAAGATACATTTGAAGAGACAAGACCAGATAAGCCGTGAGTCTATAATAGACAAGAACGGAGCTGTGAGTCAAACCTATATAGACAAGACCGGATAAGCCGTGAGTCATTGCGATGACAAGAACGGAGCCGTGAGTCTAGGCAATAGCGGGCTAACCCGTGAGCCAAGGCAACAGCGGGCTAACCCGTGAGCCATAACTAATTCTGGATGCTATATCCAATGGGTGCGGCCTTCGGGCTATGATTTCTGGATTTTATATCCAACGGGTGCGGCCTTCGGGCTATGATTTCTGGATTTTATATCCAACGGGTGCGGCCTTCGGGCTATGATTTCTGGATTTTATATCCAATGGGTGCGGCCTTCGGGCTATGATTTCTGGATTTTATATCCAACGGGTGCGGCCTTCGGGCTATGATTCTGGTGCGGCCTTCGGGCTATGATTCTGGTGTAGCCTTCGGGCTATGATATTTGGTGCGGCCTTTTGGCTATGATTTTGTTACAGGTACATGGTGTGGCCTTTTGGCTATGATATCGGGTTATTAAACCCAGCTGGTGCGGCTTGCGGGCTATGATTTATATATTGATAATGTTTCGGTGCAGCTTATATAGCTATGACATAGGTTGCGGCTTAAATAGCCAGGATATACGGTGCGGTCCGATGTGACTAAGAAATATGGGACAGAAATGGTTAAATATGATTAAATGTGCAAATAACTGACGTAGCTTAATAATTACAGGTTTTGTGATTCAGCCTGTAAGGTTATAGATTAGGATGTGAAATCCTAGAAGATATTTGGCCAGCCAGTGAGGCTAGGAGTTTGGATTCGATATCCAGACAAATACATGGTTGTATTTTATACGTGTTATTTGCAGGAATGATTTCTCACTGAGCTTTGTAGCTCATACCGTTTGTTAAATGTCCCTGCAGGTTAGCATGATCCTGATAGGGGAATAGATGGAGTCAGTGACTCGAGAAGTAGGACTCTTAGATGCTGTCAGTAGCAGCCCGGCTTCAAAGGAGACTACGGTATTTTATACTCTCCTTGATACGCTTGTACCCGTTTTTATTAAAATATACCCCTTTGTTATGGTTTTAAATGAAAAATTTTTTAGGGGTGTTTTGTTTTAAAAGCCGGGTGTTACAAGTTGGTATCAGAGCCGTGGTTTAAGTGAACTAGGTGTCTATAGAGTAGATTCATGGACTTAAACCCTGAGATAGTAGACATGATGCATAGTTAGGTGTATATAGTTGTTATTATACATATATAACCTAATTGTTGCTAACTTCTGACGTATAAGAAGTATGAACCGTGAATCTTCATGGAAGACATTTAGGACGCGAAGCTCTAGGAAATGGATCAACCTTTTCGCAAGGCTCCGTGGTATGATATCCAAAAAGGGGACGAATAGCAGAAAATCCACATGATGAGCAATATTGGCTGATGTGGTCAGAAAAAGAAATCGGTTGCTCACCCTGATTGATATTCAAGGTGAAAGAACAGTAGTTGAGACTACAAGAAAAGCAGAAAATATTGGTGGACTTCTCAGAAGAAGTTAACACGATTCAGGTCTAGCCTTGAAGGGAAGAGACCAAAACAAAAAGATGATGTGATGTAAGAAGTGCAGGAAAAGCACTTAGAACATTTTAGAGTTGAGACTCTACCGTTGACAAGATGAAATTACAGAAAATGGGAGCATATCGCTCGAGTTTGCTGTATGGGACGGAAGTGGTTCCAGCGTGGAACTATAGGTCACTTCCTTATGACATACTCACATGCTAAAAGTGGAGTAACGGGTGATGAACTCAGGAAAGAAAGAAGAAATGAACGGTCAAAAAGGACCAATGGTATTATGAGCATTCCAGCAGATTGTGGAAGAAGCTCGTGAGGAGACTGATATGATCTCCAATATAATTGTTCTGAATATAACTCGTGTATGTTATATTTGATCCAGGAAGCTATGCTTGGGATCGATGACTTGATGTCTTGTTGGAATATTTCATCAACGATTATGGATGAAATTTTGAAAGTAGCTATAGTAAATAGCAAATATGTTCTAGATATTGAACACCTGGAAGGTAGATTGCCTAGGATTTACGGGACCATTTTCCCTATAAATCTGAAGCCGATGACTACCTTTAAAACTGAAGCAATTATGCTTATATATTGGTTAGCAACGAAGTATGCTAACATGAATTGTAGAAATAAGAACATTATGGTTCTTAAAACAGAAATGAGCGGATGAACATCCATGGTAAATGACCGTTGTTGAGAATACCGGTTATTTTCCTTTGCTTAAACTCGGAAAAGAGTTAGTAAATGAATGATTTTGTAGTTGGCATACGTGGTATGGGCCAAGCTAAATAAAGCAGTGATAGTAGTGTACTACTTTAGATAAATTCTCGGATGTTTCTTTTGAAAAGAACTTCCAGGATTTCTGCCAGATTGGCGAGAAGAGCTTATGATTAAGCTGGTCTTGGGAGCCGTTCCTGTTATTAGGCTCTATATTGATTAGCCTCTGCAGAGATGGCAGAGTGGTAAAACAATTGGAAGAAATTGTTTTTGAATTGGGGTCTCATATGGCCGAATGTGTCATCGTGTGGAGCCCTATCTTGTTTGAAAAGAAGAAAGATAAGTTAATGTGTATGTATATTGACTACTGAGAATCTGATATTCCCGAAACCAGATTGAAAATGAGGTACAATTGTACCAGATATTGGAGTTACTTCACTGAGTTAGGTGATTTGTAAAATCCTCCAAGTATGAAATTTTTGGCTAAAAGAAGTTGCATATTCTTTGGGCATGTTAATAATGCCAGAGATGATAGAGTGTATCCAGTGGGAAATGATACTGTGATAAGACAGAAACCGCCTTGGAATTTGACTGAAATTAGTAGTTCCCTTGGATTTGGCGGGTTACTATAGGAGAGTTGTAGAAAACTGCTCCTTGATTGCTGGTTAACTGACTAAAGTTGACCAAGAAAAGTGAAAAAGTTTGGGTGGTAGAAAGACCACAAATATCTTTTCAAAGGTTGAAATAAACCTTGTGTGAAGCTCCGGTGTTAGCATTATTGCTAAGCGGAGAAGATAAACTGGATTATAGAAATGCATCCAGAGTTGACTTTGGATACATGATATTACAGTAGCAATTATGACTTTGACATTGAAGCTTTGGAGACACTACTTATATGGTGTAAAGCTTACTGATGATACGGATCATAAAAGTTTGAAACACTTAATTGATCAAAAAGAAGCTAAACATGAGATTGCAAAGATAGATGGGTTACTTAAAGATTTCGGTTATGAAATCTTGTACCATCTCGGAAAGGCGGATGTGATTATAGATGCCTTGAATTAGAAAGAGTATCTTTTGAAAGATACAACCACATGCGTGAGTGTGGTGAATTGATTACCTGAGTTGATTCGGGTAGCACAAGAAGAAGTGTGCAAGTCTGAAAACGTGAAAAGTGAATGAATGATTAGCTATTGAAAGAAGCTAGTTAGAAACTCACGGCGATTTAAAACCCTTGGTGGTTGTGTATGTGAGTTCCAAAGCAAAAACGAGATATGAAAATTTACCCTTAAAAGATGTATATTTGGGTAGATATGCAAAATGTCCGGGGCAATACCAAACTGTGTAGGGTGATATAACCTATGTATTGGTGGCCGGGACTAAAGAAAGACATTGAAAGACATGTGAAAAGTGTTTGACTTGTGTGTAACTACAGTCAAATCATTAGAAACATACGGAAAATATAACCGTTGTAGGTCCCAAAGAAGAAATGGGACGAAAATATCATAGACTTTGTAATAAAGTCTTTGCAAGTACCGCATGGGTATGACACCATATGGGTAATTGCAGATTGATTGATGAAATCAGTGTAGATTTATACTGACTAAGGAAGAATTTAGATCAGAAAGTAGTGAAAAACTACATAGAAAAAGAAAATTGTTGACGTGCACTACAGGTGGCGACTGTATCGGATCGAGACACTAGAATTATTTGCTGAATTTAGCATTAATTCCTAGAATTGATAGTTCAAAAGTACTAGTAAGTACTGTATAGGAATTTCAGAAATGATAGACGAGGCGAGAAAATGATGCAAACTCTAGAAGATGTGCTTGAAAATTGCACAGCAGACCCTAGTGGAAGATGAGAAGATCGCCTATCTTTGGTAGAACCCGTAGATAATAATAATTTTAGTACTAGCATTTAGATGACTCGTATAATGCATAGTTTGGAATACCGTGTTATCCTCCGATTTATTGGATTGAAGATGTGATAAAACGTTGACTGGGTTCTAGATTCTTGCACAAACTGAAGAAAAGACTTGATGAGTACGATCGAATTTGAAGAATGGTTAAGAAATTGTAAAACGGTATGTGAATTGCCGAATATAAACCTTTGAAATTCCAAGTAAAGGAATATGGTTGTATGGAAGTAATCTTTCGGAAAGGTTAAATTTGTTTGGGACGATAAGAAAGAAATTATGTACTAATAATTTCCAACAAATTCCTTATGATGAAATGAGGTAGATAAGTGATTAAGGTACCCGGGACAACCGGAGGAATGATATGAGAACTGTGATATAACCACGAGATACGAAGACTAGTATGGTTAAGTGCTTAGGCAATACCATAGAGATTCCGACATGATGTGGAAGACCGAAAGCGAAACGAGGAAGACAAACCCTCAACTCCTTGTATGATTTCGGGGACGAAATCTTTTGAAGGAGGGGAGAATTTGTAACACCAAGATACTCTTTTTATAAATATAATAAAAAGGGTAAAATGGTCATTTTTCCTTGGAAGGGTAAATTGGTCTTTTGGACAGAAAAGTATTTGGTTTGAAATAATATTTTGAGTTTTGGACTTAAAATGTTATAAAAACTGAATTTGGGTCGTTTTACCACAAAAGGGTATTTTGGTCATTTGACCATGTGAAGGACCAAATATGAAAAATATTGTTGTTTGTGGCAAATGTATAAAGAATGAAAGTTTTATTGTAATAAAACTTGATTATTGTGGCCAAAGTTCAAGAAAATGAACTTTAGGACCAAAAATGTAAATTTTAGTGGTATAAATAAGAGAGAGTTGACCCTCTCTTTGACTGGCCATTTGTGCAGCAACGGGAGAAGAATTTTGAGAGCAATTTCTGGAAATATTGAAGGATTGAAGCATGGAATTGGAATCATGGCTTGGAATTGGTGATTCCTTTGTTAATCAAGGTTAGTAAACTTGATTTTAACCAAGTTCTGGAAGTGTTCTTGGTTTGGTTTTATAGAAACTGAAATTTGTACATTTCAGTTATGATTATGTGGTTTAAATGGTTTATTACTTCCATTAAGTCATGCTAGAAAGGACTTAACTCAAAATAATGGAAGTAGGTTGTTATTGTTGATGAATTTGAAGTTTTGGGGTTTTGGAACTAAGAACCCTAATTCTTCATTTTGATTGATTTAGTTGTTTTGAATGGTTGAAAACCTTGTTAAAGTATAAGGTTTTAGCCTAGGAACAAACCCCAATCGATTAAGGGCTGGATTAAGGACTTAATGAGCCAAAACTGCTTGCTACAGTGCATAAATCGCGACTGGCCAGGAGGTCTGCCCAGGCGCAGGGCGCAGTGCGCCCAGGACCAGGGCGGGGTGCGCCCAGGCGCAGTGCGCCCAGCCCTAGGCGCAGTGCGCCTCCAAGCAGGGGATCAAAAATGCTAACTTTCGTTTGGCTTGTCCGTTTTAGCTCAAACTTGAACCGTAGGCTTGTTATGGTCTGAAAAGTTTGGGAAAATTTTTATATCGAGTTTTCGACCCCTCGAGGGCACTGTAGATCGATTCGAATGCCTCGGTGAATAGTAAAATTCATAAAAAGTTAGTAAACGGAAAGTTTATTAACTAGGCATTGTTTGTAATGATATTGTATTGAACTCTAGTGTATTAGAGTCAATTGGAATGGTTATTAACCTATTATCATTTGGTATATAAATGAATAAATAGGTACGGGATAAATGGTTGTTGTGCACGCAAAGGCAAGAAACAACCGAAATTCAAATGCAGCTAGTATCCAGGTGAGTAATCTCACTGATATCATATATGATATATGATGATTGAATTGTTACAGGTTGAAACTGATTGTGGGACGAAATTGATGGTTCAAAGATACATTTGATACATTTGAAGAGACAAGACCAGATAAGCCGTGAGTCTATAATAGACAAGAACGGAGCTGTGAGTCAAACCTATATAGACAAGACCGGATAAGCCGTGAGTCATTGCGATGACAAGAACGGAGCCGTGAGTCTAGGCAACAGCGGGCTAACCCGTGAGCCAAGGCAACAGCGGGCTAACCCGTGAGCCATAACTAATTCTGGATGCTATATCCAATGGGTGCGGCCTTCGGGCTATGATTTCTGGATTTTATATCCAACGGGTGCGGCCTTCGGGCTATGATTTCTGGATTTTATATCCAACGGGTGCGGCCTTCGGGCTATGATTTCTGGATTTTATATCCAACGGGTGCGGCCTTCGGGCTATGATTTCTGGATTTTATATCCAACGGGTGTGGCCTTCGGGCTATGATATTTAGTGCGGCCTTTTGGCTATGATTTTGTTACAGGTGGTACATGGTGCGGCCTTTTGGCTATGATATCGGGTTATTAAACCCAGCTGGTGCGGCTTGCGGGCTATGATTTATATATTGATAATGTTTCGGTGCAGCTTATATAGCTATGACACAGGTTGCAGCTTAAATAGCCAGGATATACGGTGCGGTCCGATGTGACTAAGAAATATGGGACAGAAATGGTTAAATATGATTAAATGTGCAAATAACTGACGTAGCTTAATAATTACAGGTTTTGTGATTCAGCCTGTAAGGTTATAGATTAGGATGTGAAATCCTAGAATATATTTGGCCAGCCAGTGAGGCTAGGAGTTTGGATTCGATATCCAGACAAATACATGATTGTATTTTATACGTGTTATTTGCAGGAATGATTTCTCACTGAGCTTTGTAGCTCATACCGTTTGTTAAATGTCCCTGCAGGTTAGCATGATCCTGATAGGGGAATAGATGGAGTCAGTGACTCGAGAAGTAGGACTCTTAGATGCTGTCAGTAGCAGCCCGGCTTCAAAGGAGACTACGGTATTTTATACTCTCCTTGATACGCTTATACCCGTTTTTATTAAAATATACCCCTTTGTTATGGTTTTAAATGAAAAATTTTTCAGGGGTGTTTTGTTTTAAAAGCCGGGTGTTACAAAATACTACAATCAGTGTTGCAAAAGTCGCTAGACGGTCCCAAGTCGGTCGACTAGTGAGTAGCTAGTACTTGGTTTATGCAGGGAGTACTCAGAGAGTACTCGGATTAGGTAAATACGTACATATTATATGAATATATACACTGAAATACCAAATATAATCATAATTGCATCAATTGGAATTGAATCAAACAAAATTAAAATTAAACAAAATGTTTTATAAATAAGTAAATATATAATATATCCTAAACTAAATACTTAACAATTATTATTATTATTTTAAAATTTTCAAGTTTGACCGATTTTTTTTTTTTGAATTTGATCATTTTTTTCCAAGTTTGGCCGATTTTTCCTGAGTTTGACCGACTTTTTCCGAGTTTGACCGGTTCCAAGGTTGACCGAGTTGCACGGACGTTGACAGGGTAGCACCAAATTTGACCGAGTAGCATCGATGTTGACTGAGTTTGACCGAGTTTGAGTATTTGGCTGATTCCAATAAATGCGCCTTAGACAACACCCGATTTTGAGTACTCGGTCGAGTAGACCGAGTTTACAACACTTACTACAATAAAGCAGAATATACTTCAATGTGAGTGTGTCTACATGTATGTACCGGTGTGTTGTAATAAAAAAGTTTATACTCATTCTTTTTAGTATTTGGCCCCTGGTCACCTAGAAGGATTGCAACTTTTTGTATACGAACAACTAAAATGAATATTGGCCGACATTCATATACAATAATATAAAGAAACAAACCTGTAAAACATCTATAAAGAACAAAAGAATAAAAATCAAACTTGCGATTTACACTCCAAGACATCTTAAAACATCGTCATGGCAAGCCTTTCCACCCAAAAATTGGTCATCTCAACTCAAGATAAATCGAAATCAAAATATTAATGCAACAACAAAAGAAAACAAAAATCTATGGTATCTCAAAAAACAAAAATAAAAATGAAAATCGAAGGAAAGACATGGGGAAGGTGCAAACCAAATTTTTTAGCCTAATGATCCATAAGCAGAAAACTTTTTGCTAGAAATCAAATATGGATATGGATAGATGCATCAGTGGCGATGGAGTGGAGATGTAGCAATGGAGGTATGATGGTGGTCGGTCGTGATGGAGGTCTAGTGGTGGTCAGGTCTGAACGGTGGCTAGGTTAAAGAGAAGGAAGATGAAGAGAATGTGCAAAAATTTAAAAATAATTTGGGGATGGAACTCGTTATTAACATCAGCCATTTGGTGGAGTTGAAGAGGGATGTACCGAAATTTAGGGGATTTGAATTTTGAGGAAAGCGTAGGCCAACTTTTTTTTATTTGTTGAAATTACATTGTTTTTCCGGAATCATTAGATATGAGTGATCGAAAACAATTTGATTTTTATTAAAGAATGCATATAAGATATTTATGTAGCAACATCCTAATTTAAAATTTAAAATTGGCACGTCATATATTTTTGCTAGCTCATATTCGAAGAGAATGAATAGAATAACTTATTTAATTTGTTTATTTGAGTGAACCCGTATCGAACAATCTATAACATTGACATTTGTATTTTTCTATCTTCTTGTACTCTACCCTAGCGCCATATCTATTCCCATCCAAAACGGCTTTTGACCTAACGGTTTTTTTACTTTTAATTTCAATGATTTTTAAATTTTAAACTTTATTCATTTATTTGTATTTTAATCGACAAGGTTTTTGTCCAATTTATAAATTCTCAAATATGGAATGTTTAGATTTAGGGCCCGTTTGGATGTGCTTATAAAACTCCTTATTAACTTATTGGTTTTTTGGAAAAGTCATAAGTCAATAAGTAAAGGCCTCCTTACTTATTAAAAACTGCTTATAAGTCATAAGAAAGGGGAAATAAGCAGTTTTTAATAAGTAAGGAGACCCTTACTTATTGACTTATGGCTTTTCCAAAAAACCAATAAGTCAATAAGGAGTTTTATAAGCTCATCCAAACGGAGTATTAGGTTTGCTACAGCGACATTAAAAAAATGTTAAATAAGCCCCCTCTCGCTCTCTCTCTCTCTCTCTCTCTCTCTCTCTCTCTCTCTCTCTCTCTCTCTCTCTCTCTCTCTCTCTCTCTCTCTCTCTCTCTCTCTCTCTCTCTCATGCATATAATGTTATTAAACAAATCTAGCGAACATATGAATGAACATTGACAAATATTTGTTTATGTTTGTTCGTTTAAGTTAAATGAACATCAATAGATAACGAACAAATTTTTGTTATATAAATGTTGTTACTTGCCAAAGAACTTGTAATTCAGCTGTACAGGAGTATGTCTGGCCTCCTTGAGGTCTTGCGCTCAAATCTCACTGGGGGATTGGGTGGATTAGGTGGTTTAGGTTAGGATATAGTATAGATGTATTATTTGTCGGCTAAAAAAATATTGTTACTTGTAAGAAGGTATTTACAGAAATAAGAATACTCACAAATAAAAAAGCATATAAACAAATATAAATGGATGTAAAGTGTAAACAATCATTAATAAACATAAATGAATGTAAACGAATGAACATAAACGATCATTACAAATGGATATAAATGAACGTTCACGAACGTAAATGAGCGAACAAACTCATTGTGCATGTATGTTCGTTAACTAAACGAACAAAAAAATAGTTTTCATGTTCGTTCATTTATTAAATAAAGGGTTTATTTCATAAAAAATCTTACATTTTCAACTTTTTTCTGTTTAAACCTAAAACTTTATTTTTTATCAAAAAAGACCTAAATTTTGGAGAAACTTTTTAATTTAGACCCTTAACCGATTTTACAAGTTATACATATTTTTTTTTCAGAAAAAACCCTAATTTCTTTTATTTTTCCGAAAAAAACCCTCAATTTCAGTGATTTTTTCACAAAGAAATTTTTTTCTTCGTTTTTGTAATTGACATAACTTTCATATACGATGTCCAAATTCTACGAACTTTATATCTCTGGAAAGGTCGTAAGTAATACTACAACTTTGCTTTACTGACTTTTGTTTAAATATGTTCAGATATTTCGCTACACTGACTTGTTTTTTTATAATAGCTGTATCTTTTGCATACGAGCTCCGTTTTCGACGTTCTATAAGTCGACGGATTCGTAAACACGAATACATCGTGTAATGAATATTATTTAAATCAAAATATTATTTGTATGATTTATCGAATTTTACGATACTGTAGTCTATTATTCGAAATTATAGCGTTTACTCGATAATTGATTCGAAATAACGTATTGTAGTATTATAATTTCCAATAATACATTAGGAAAGTTTTGAAAATTACATTTCAACGTATTATCCTAATTTGCGCTCTGGTTGACCTTTGTTGACCAAATTTGACGGATGTCACAGACGGGGTCGCAAGAAAGTGACGACGTGACATTTATGTGGTTGGAGTTTGAACGGTACAATTTAAACCTTCACGAGTGGATGGAATTTGAAAAATAAAAGCTTACGAAGACAAACAATGAGCCCGCCATGATCAACAACGAGCCTGTGAATAAACTCGTAAATGGCCTAAATTAAAAAAATTTAGGAAAAAGAAAAAAATTGAGGGTTATTTTCGTAAAAAAATAAAAAAATTGGGGTTTTTTAGTCGACGACAAAAACTTTATGTCTTTTAGTCGTTGTTTTTCTTCGCGGGCTCGTTGTCGATCATGGCGGGATCGTTGTTTGTCTTCATAAACCTTTTTATTTCAAATTTCATCCGCTTGTGAAGGTTTAAATTGTACCGTTCAAACTCCAACCACAAAAGTGCCACGTCGTCGCTTTCTTGCGACCCCGTCTGTGACATCCGTCAAATTTGGTCAACAAAAGTCAACAAAGGTCAACCAGAGCGCAAATTAGGATAATACGTTGAAATGTAATTTTCAAAACTTTCCTAATGTATTATTGGAAATTATAATACTACAATACGTTATTTCGAATCAATTATCGAGTAAACGCTATAATTTCGAATAATAGACTACAGTATCGTAAAATTCGATAAATCATACAAATAATATTTTGATTTAAATAATATTGATTACACGATGTATTCGTGTTTACGAATCCGTCGACTTATAGAACGTCGAAAACGGAGCTCGTATGCAAAAGATACAGCTATTATAAAAAAACAAGTCAGTGTAGCGAAATATCTGAACATATTTAAATAAAAGTCAGTAAAGCAAAGTTGTAGTATTACTTACGACCTTTCCAGAGATATAAAGTTCGTAGAATTTGGACATCGTATATGAAAGTTATGTCAATTACAAAAACGAAGAAAAAAATTTCTTTGTGAAAAAATCACTGAAATTGAGGGTTTTTTTCGGAAAAAAGAAAAGAAATTAGGGTTTTTTTGAAAAAAAAAATATGTATAACCTGTCAAACCGGTTAAGGGTCTAAATTAAAAAGTTTCTCCAAAATTTAGGTCTTTTTTGAAAAAAAATAAAGTTTTAGGTTTAAACAGAAAAAAGTTGAAAATATAAGGTTTTTTATGAAATAAACCCTTAAATAAACTAACATAAACGAACTTCTCACAGAACGTGCTGAAGGTTTGGTTACTTTGCAGCCCTATACACAATATGGTTTAAGGATTACAAAATTAGAAGACTAACAAGGTAAAGTTACATATTTGGGCCGTTGTTGTACGTCAATGAAAATATTCTTTAAGTAGGATCATTCCAATGGTTTTAAAATATTTCACCCATGGTCCTTGCGTGGATGTCGTATGTTTTTTCCCTTTAAGTGTTCTCTAGTATGTTGCACATGAGGGTATTTTCTCCTTTCACCCTTTTTGTCTTTGTTTTCTTCACTGGTTAACCTAAAAGCTTAGATTTTTCTTTAAAGATAACAATGGTGAAATATAGTGTCACAAGCGTGGGCATGGAAGTAGATTGAAATCTCATGTATATTAATATTTTAACATTCTAAGTTAGAAACCTTTAACAATTTCTAACCTCGTTCTCAATTACTAATAGTTGTAGGTTTATTTTAATTGTTTTCCGAACAATCTTGACTAATGCAGTTATTTGTTGTATTGATTGTGTTTGTAGTGGGACATCCAACTTTTTTTATGCATAGATTTTTCATGGTGGTACGTTTAGGCCATTCCTAAGTAGAAGGTATGTTGGAGATAAACCACACTTTATTGACTTTTTTAGGCATTGATACATTTTCTGTACACGAGTTGGACGGTATTGTGGAGCGCCCTGGGTACAATAGTGGGGGGTCTTGTATTATCACTTCAATACGCCATTTGGTTATTTGGACTTTAGATTGGATGCTCTTGGGAATGATTTATGATGCCATTACATGTTATAGTATGTCGAGGTCAATAAAGTGATAAAGTTTTATATTGAACATGGTGAAACCAATGTTGATACTCATATTTTGTCAACACGTGTGTCAAGAGTCCAAATCAATGGCATACCGGTGATAGTAACTTGTGAAAAACCAACATAAAATGAATTTCTTTAGTAAAAGCTTTTGGAATTTATATATTTGGAGGCTAAACTCATGTAACTCACAAGACATCTTTGTCATATATATTTTATTTTATGTCATGTATCTCAGGTTATACTCAAGGATAGTTCAAGTATATGCAAATGATAGGAGCATTTGGAAGATAAACAGAATGGAGATTTATTAGTCTCCTACATTTGATATTATGTAAATTCTAATGTGCTTGCTATAGCTGTTTAGATGATATGAATTTGGTAACACGCGGTTTATTTACATTCGTACAAAACGTTTTTGTTGGACCATATTTTTTCAAAATGTAACTACGTGTCATGAAATATTTTATAAATCATAGTATTTAAACCATAAATGGGGATGGGCATTACAGGTGGCCTATCAGATTTTGCATCGGATGTGATCATGCATTGCATACATTGCATGAAGTATGAAGCATGATTAAATGAAAAGATTTTCTCAAATGTTTTTATAGTGTAATGTGTTTAAAGCCTAAGTAGCTCATGAGACAATATTGCTTATCTACTATGTTTTAAATGCCATGTGTTCTAGGAACATGTTCAAAGGTTTAGAAGACTTTGATCCTTAGAAGTGGAACTTTTTTATGACTAGAATAAAGGATTTTGATATATATATATATATATATATATATATATATATATATATATATATATATATATATATATATATATATATATATATATATATATATATATATATATATATATGGAGTGAAGCTTCGTAAATGGACTACAAACTTTGGACTGAGCTTTTGTAATTGACTATGATTTATACGTGATACAAAGTTGTAAACCCTAGTCATGTTTTCATTTCAAATGTTTGATGGGATAAATTCTGCTAACTACGATTTAAAGTTATAAAATGTTTTGAAAATCTATACACTTCAAGTGTATAATAGATGGGGTGGTACAAGTTGGTATCAAAGTCATAATTTAAGTGAAATAAGTATGGACCTTCCACATATATGCTTAACTATGAGGAATAAGAAAGAACCGAGTGTCTTAAGATCACTATTAGTGACAACATTAGGTCCTATGTGTAAGACCCATTTTTCATTTTGAGATGCTTACTAAGGTAAGTAGAGTTATTACCTTATAACCGGTGTGGTCTTACATATGAGTTGTTTAGAGATGTGTTAATCTAAAGTTATAATTAGCCTAATCAAGTTGTAGAACGTTTCCTTAGCTTTCCAAGCATATAAGGATTGTTAAAAACGGATAAGAAACGAGAAAGTTACGATCGAAAAACCAAGTGAAATTCCAGATTCACACGGGGGCATGTAGATTCCACACGGGGTCGTGTAGAATCATGCAGTGAGCCAATATTGACTTCCAGACTTGCACGGGTCGTGTAGATTCTACACGGGGTCGTGTAGAATCGTGCAGTGAGCAAATAGTAGAAGAGGTGGATCCACACGGGGTCGTGTAGAATCCACACGGGGTCGTGTGGACCTGACAGAGCCTTTAAATGTGCAGAAAATGCTCATTTCGGGGAAAAACACCCCAAATTCGATTCCAGAGCTTCCTAAGGCGATTTTCCACCAAATTGAGCCAGGGGATGCGTGGGGAAACGTATGGAGACTTCAATCTAACCCCGTAAACACGTTCACGATTCCTAAATCATCAAGGTGAGTGATTTCTTCGTTTTGGGGGTTTTGAAACCCTAGTTTTAATTTCAGTGTTTTAGCTATATATTGTTATATATGTTGTTAATAGATTGTTAGTGGATGCCTTTAGAGTTATTGGTGAGAGTATAGTTGAGTTTCTACGGTTGAATGAGTATAACCGCGGATTTGGGGGTTTCGGTAAATATAGAGTTGATATTTACCGTTTATACTCCTTTTTCCTCTTTTGATTTGTACATCTATAGATGTTGTTGAAATGATTGTGGATGTTGGAAAATTGATTTAGACTATGGTGATATAACCATGTCTAGTGAACAGGAGCCCGGTACGCGTAATTTGGGGGTTCCAAATACTGAGTTGACATCAGGTGAGTAACTATAATTCATTCTTATGATTAAATTGTGAATTTACAGGTTACTATTGATTTTAAATTGGTTGAGATAGCCAAGTTATAATCGAGAAACATGTGATTTAACATACAAGAATGAGATTTTGAGTGTGATTTAATGCACAATTGAGATTATGTTCGTATGAGAAATAAGAGTCATATCTTGTTGTAGGTAATACATATGTATATACGTGTGTGTTATATTGATATTGAAATAAATTAGAGTCGAAATGGTTCTGTTATCGGTGGATAACAAGAGATGAGTTGGATTTCATTTTGAGTATAAGAGTAGAGTATATGATGTAGCGGTGAGTTAAAGAGTCTTTGAGTTTGATTGCTACAACCATGATGGGTGTTATAATTGAGTATAATTGATGGTGAAATGAGTATATGCGAGTGTTTGTGTGTAATTGAGTTTATGAGTAGTATCACTTGTGATACTTATTATTGATTTGATATTATTACTAATTAGCTGGTGTTTGTAAAGCTAATATGTTAGTAGATTTCAGAGTTGAGAGAAGATGGATTTGCTAATGAGATTAGCAAAAGAGAATGATGAGGATGTTATTGAGAAAGATTTATGGGGTGTGATTAAGATTACTCACTAAGCTTTATAAGCTTACACTTGAGTTGTTTGCTGTTTTGCAGGTATCTGTAGCAGTGATAGGGGAAGGCATGTGATAAAGAGAGATGGACAACTCAGAGCATGTCCTTTAGTTGTGTTAGGTTTATTTGTAATGCCTGGTCAAATTTTAAGGACCTTTTGTGTAATTAATGTTTGATAACATCTTGTTTTCCTGGGTTGAGTGCAAGTATACCCATTTTTAATGTATAATTGTTTGCAAAATTTTGGGTGTACTTTGTATGAGAAACCGGGCGTTACACTATGTGCTTATAATATATGCTAGAATTCCATGTTTTATGAAAATTCTATGACATAACATGCTACTGCTTTGAGTATTGCTTTATTATATCATATGCTTGCATCCGAAAAATGAAATAATGAATTTGAAATTTTTATATAGAATGGTGAAAACAATGAGGACTTAAGACCACAACAAGATGAGAAAAGTTCAAACCCATCTCGAGCTATTCGATCTCCCCAAGATAATGATAATGGTGATTTGGTGAGTAAACTTAATACCAACTTGTTACATTGCTTCTTTAAGATATGAAAAAACTAGCAAGAAATAAAGACACCTAATAATCAATGAAAGGTTAGGAGAGCCTTCTCAAACCCCGTCAAAAAATCCTTCTTGAAGCAAGTCTCTAAAAAGTGTGACTTGACCTCGTGCTTCATCATATGAGAGTCCTTCCGATATAAATACAAAGAAAGGGTTTGAGCTTTCATGGCTTGTATATGTAAAGAATATAAGGGTATCGTTGACACTATGGTGACTATTTGTTTCTTAACCGAGATGGAAAAAGTTCATGGTGTAAGTCAATGTCACAAAGATCAAAAAGTAGGATTTGCATCCCAAATATTGAAAGGGGAAGCACTTACTTGGTGGAAAAGGCTTTACTGAACTCTCAGAAGTCATAAAAAATCCTGCTTATGCTGGGATGAAATTGTAGGAAGGCTCGGATCCAAATTGTGTTCCAATCACGAATTAGAAAAGCTTGTTGATGAATTCTTTGCACTTCGTAAACGAAATCTATCTGTAGAAGAGTACACTGAGAGATTCTGTAATATGCTTCCGTTTTTTGAAGATACCAACTGAATGAGGGAGAACTAATAAATATGCCAACGAATTACCATCGATTATTCAATAGAAGTGAATTGAGTTAATACTCTTGATGAAGTAATTACAGTTGCTTGAAATATGAAATATATGATTGTGTAGAAAGCAAAAGAAAACAAAATTTTGGAGAGAAACAAAAGCATGGTGGATACTTAGGTTCCAACAAAAGGAGCCAGCAATTTTCTCATAGATTGAATCAAGAAATTGCCAAAGAGTGTGGGACATGTAGGAGACGTGATAAAGAGGAATGCAATAAAGGTTCATCGAATTGCTTCGAGTTTGATCGTTTCAGGCATGAGGCCGGTGATTGCAAAGTGAAAGATCTAAGCGGAATTTAATGCTTCTCGTGTCATGAAAGAGGGCATTGTAGTTCCAGTTGTTTGAAGAAAAGGAACAAAACTATAGTGTCGATAGTAAACAAAAATGTGAAACCATCAAAAGTAAAAAGACATGTATTTTATTCGTCCATGTAGTGTTTGCGGTCTCTAGTATTCTTGTGTATATATAACATCGATTGGAGATTATGTATTAACCAAACATACATGCAAATTTTTTCTTGATCAAGACACGCTAGTACGTACTTTGAAAACTTGTAGGATAACCACCAATGGAGAAATATGTCAACAAACTATCTTCCAGACACATTCTCTTATTTATATTAATTCTAGTGGTTCTTCTTCATCGACACATATACTAGTTTGAGCCTAATTTCTGGTTCCAACTAAGATTCATCGACTCTCGCATACACTTATTTGAATCCTTATCATGAGACATCTCTGAAAGCATGTTGGAAGAACTTCAAATGTTTTAAAAATAGATTTTGAAATAACTATAGTGATCCAACTTGCCAACACTATTCTTAAAACACCAATTGCGGCTCACCATCGTGTATCAAACCAACAAGCAAAATCATAGTCAATGTCAAAGTCATTTCAAGACCCATGATATCAACACATCTCTCAAGTGGGTCAAATAACTCTTGCAAACGAAAAGGAGAATGCGATAAAATGTCAAAAAAAATATTCTTACTCTTTTTTCTCTTTTATAATATGTTACTTTGTTAATAAACGATTTAGTGTTTAAAATTTGTTGTAGGGGGTTTTATTGATGTATCCGATAAAGGAGTATTGCAAATACTATTGATGAACACGAATGTCTAGCCTAGATAATAATACAAAAAAACATGTCGGAAATTGTCAATTATAAAATTTAACGTAGTTTATAAGTTGAAATAGCTATCAGATTTTCTTTAACAAAATAAGTTATTATTTTGTAAACCCAAAACATGATTATCTTGAAATATAAACTTACTAGTTTTTAAACATAAACTATATGATCCTTTTCTTAGGGATGGCAAAAAAACTCGAACCCGACGGAGCAACCCGAAACCCGAGCAAAAAAATCCGAGACCCGAAACCCGAAAATTTAGGGTATAGGGTCGGGTTTGGGTCTCCTTGCCCCGACCCGACCCGACCTATATATATATATATATATATATATATATATATATATATATATATATATATATATATATATATATATATATATATATATATATATATATATATATATATATATATATATATATATATATATATATATATATATATATATATATATATATGTATGTATATATGTATGTATGTATATATATATATATATATATATATATATATATATATATATATATATATATATATATATATATATATATATATATATATATATATTTATATATATGTATGTATGTATGTATGTATGTATGTATGTATGTATGTATGTATGTATGTATATATATATATATATATATATATATATATATATATATATATATATATATATATATATATATATATATATATATATATATATATAATATTTACATTCAATGACCCGAAACCCGACTCGAAAACCCGAAACCCGATAGGGCATCGCCCTGAACCCGACCCGAAATTTTTAGGGTCGGGTATAAAGTCTCCCCGCCCCGACCCGAACCCGACCCGTTGCCACTCCTTTTCTATGATGAGAGCCTGCAATGGAGCCTCAAGGTTGAGGTGTGGAATTTCATACCGGATGTTTTGAATTCTGACAAACCCAAAATATTACTAGTATTCCGTGATTAATCTTTCACATAAATTTTAAAAATTATATGATTTATTATTGTTTAACATAAACTATATGATCATCCTAATCTATAACTCTTTAAAATAACGTATTACTTAAATAATTTTATCGAGTAGACCAATGCTGACCATTGGTGTGTCTCCTTTGTCTTGTTTGGATTTATGTTATTATTTTTTATTATAATTTCTGTCCAACCTCCCTTCAAACCAATTGTAATATGTTTTTTAGGAAGAATTTAATTCACAAATTACAATCTTGCTCATTTTTAATCATTACTACAAAACGTGAACCATATTATGTTTAAGTTAATTCCTTAGATGTTCTATTACTAACTAATTATTAAAATTAGATATTATATTTTATATAGAAAATAAAAGAACTTTTATATCAAATAAACGACTCCCCAATTATTGACATATTTAAAAATTGAATTAAACTTTAGATCCAATCTTGTTATGGATTCTTCAATAATTAAACTCAAATAAATACAAAAAGGAACAAAACTAAAAAGAAACCAAAAGCATATTCTAAACGTAACAAATTGACAATAATTCTGAACATAAAAAAAATAAAAAATAAAAGACACGGTTAAAAAAATAAAGTAAAATTCTCAATCTTCCAAAGTAGTAAAGGACACCCAATAATGAATAAATGTAATGCGATGTGGTCAAAAGCTATAAAATAATTCAGTTGGCTTTGTTTTTCAGTTGAAGTAGTCATTACTCTGGTAATTAACCTAAATATCAAGCTTTAGATTCATGATAAAACTACAATTCTTCTTGTTATCGTTGGTATTTTCTGTGTTTCTAAAAATTTAGTTGATAATTATCAAAATGATATTTTAAATTATTTTTAAAATATTGTTTAGATAAAAAATTTTAAAGAAGAAAAGCGAGTAAAAAAGAAAAGCATGAAACATGGATGCTTTGTTTATAGGGAAAATGACTTATTAGGGTAACCAACTAATTGATTTGTTCACGTTTAGTCACTTTCTTTTTTTTCGTGCTTTATTTGCCATTGAACTATCTATTTTGTTCATGATACATCCTTACGACCTGTAATAGCAGGTTACAGCCTAATTCACATCTATTTTGTTCACATTTGGTCACTTTCCTTTTTTATTCGTGCTTTATTTGCCATTAATCTAATTTATTTTTCCATTTTTAATTTATTTTTCTATTTTTATTCGTGCGGATCTGAAATGACTATTTTGCCCTTTTTAATTTATTTTTCCATTTTTATTACATTTTAAGGATTTTTTTATTATTGACTTTAATTAAAAATAAATAAGAAAACAACCCACCACCGCCTCTCTCTCTCTCTCTGTCTCTCTCAATTAATAAAACCTACAACTAAACACACACACACACACATACACACACACTTTGCAACTAAACACACACACACACACATACGCACTTTGCAACTAAAAACACAAACATCACCACCATCTACAACAAAGATGATAAGAGGGAAGAGCACTCCAAACCTATCGAATCAGAATGTTGCAATCAGAAGTTTCCCGATCTGTGCAAAAACAAACATTGAAAACAAAAGCACACATCAAAGTTGTTTTGCCCCGACAATCCACCTCCACCGTTACAAGCCAACGATTCAACCAACTAAGCATGCTACGAAAAACTTCTTGGATTAAATCAGACGAGCCATTAAGAAGTTTTTCGTAGCATGCTTAATGGCTCGTCTGATTTAATCCAAGAAGTTTTTCGTAGCATGCTTAGTTGGTTGAATCGTTGGCTTGTAACGGTGGAGGTGGATTGTCGGGTCAAAACAATTTTGATGTGTACTTTTTTTTTCAATGTTTGTTTTTGCACAGATCGGGAAACTTCTAATTGCAACATTCTGATTCGATAGGTTTGGAGTGCTCTTCCTCTCATCATATTTGTCCAGATCTTTGTTATAGTTGGTGGTGATGTCTTTGTTTTTAGTTGCAAAGTGTGTATGTGTGTGTGTGTGTTTAGTTGCATGTTTTATTAATTGAGAGAGACGGAGAGAGAGAGAGAGGCGGTGGTGGGTTGTTTTCTTATTTATTTTTAATTAAAAGTCATTAATAAAAAATCCTTAAAATGTAATAAAAATAGAAAAATAAACTAAAAAGGGCAAAAAAGTCATTTCAGATCTGCATGAATAAAAATAAAAAAAATAAATTAAAAATGGAAAATTAATTAAATTAATGGCAAATAAAGCACGAATAAAAAAGGAAAGTGACCAAATGTGAACAAAATAGATGTCAATTAGGCTGTAACCTGCTATTACAGGTCGTAAGGATGTATCATGAACAAAATAGATAGTTCAATGGCAAATAAAGCACGAAAAAAAAGAAAGTGACTAAACGTGAACAAATCAACTAGTTGGTTACCCTAATAAGTCATTTTCCCTTGTTTATATGTTCCCCAACCTTTCGACATGCTCATGTACATTTAATCATTTTTGTACCAATCTTACAAATGTACCCCCACCATTTTTAGCCATATACAGCATTCTTAACTCGATTGTGGAGGCTAATATAGGGAATTAAAAAGTTTCTTTTTACATTATGTAATTACTCTTTTTTTGTAAGTAACTAGTTTTCTAATTTTATTATATAGACAATGTACTTTTCCATCTCATGAAATTGGTATAACAAATTTCCGGATCGTCTCCAATTCATAATATTATCTTTTATAATTAAATTATATAGAAAATAGTATGAATAATATTTCATTGATATCGTTTTTATACTAAAAAGTATATTTCTACTTTTCTAGTATATTTATTATGACTCATATCGATTGTTAACAATACATTTTCTATTAACAACACATTTTCTATTAATTAGTATTTTTAACTTTTTAAAAATATTATCATAAAATTATGAACAAAACAAATTATTAGTATGTATCTATTTAATATATAACATGTTACAACTAATAATTATTATCTTTAAAATATAATCAATTAATTATATGAATTTGAAATAGATAAACCTAAAAATTGAGAAACAAAATTTTATAAAAGATGTTATATTATTCGTTTACACCAATGACGTTGAGTTTATAGGATTTGATGTTGGATTGCAAGACCCTTAACAACAAAAATTTGATTTATTGATGTTTTAACGAATATTTATTGATGATGTCCGTTGTAGATTGATGAGTCTTTCTATGAAACCTTCTCGTAATGTTATTTTGGCTAAAAGAGTATGGTCCCTACCCTAACGTTGAAAGATGTATCTCCTATTTTCCACTGTGGTCTATTATTCTCTCATATCTCATCTTTTCTATTATATATTTCTCTGCTTGTATGGTTTGTTTTTTTGCAGGATGTTTGATTTTTATGTTCCTGTTATGTTCTCTGGTTCCAAAACCTGTTTTGGTTCCTAGTATTGCCTTGTTGACCATTGGGGCCTGTCCCAATGGGTCTTTTTGTTGTTTATTTTGGTGGGGAGTCCCCAGCCTTAAATTGTATTTATTTTTTTTATTAATAAAATTTGTCAGAGGTACCGTCCTTTTTACCCAAAAAAAAAAACGAATATTTTAAAATAGGACTAATCACTCAAATATCAAAGTGAGTTATGTATTTTATTGAATAATCGCATATTTAATATATTTATTGAAATTTTGTTTTGATAAAAGTATCTTGACGAAACTACTTAATCTGCAAAATTTGGTTTCCCAACAATTATATGAAACGGAAACTGTTTGTGATATTCCTCAAATTTATGAAATTGCATACACCTCACATATTAACAATCTTCAAATTTTTGAAAAAGTTGTTTAGGTGCATTTGAAGTTCGGATAAAATGCTCCATGCTATCTATGTTTGATTTGAATATATTTGGTCACTTTGAAAATGTGCAAATTGCAACACTTTTGTTTCACTTTATTGATTTATTTTTCTATCTCTTTAATTTTCTTTTAAAGACGGTACATGAGTACAAGTTGTATGCTTGAAGTTTGTCTTTTTATTCAATCAAACACTATAACCAATATAAATGATATTAATGGGCCAAAAGCCTCAAGACCCTATAATAGTCTTCTATCTTGATTATCAACTTCTTCATCGAATCGTTAAAAACCAAGCTCTTTGTCATATTAATTTGATTCTTTGGTTTGTATTAGATAAAACGATAAATCACAGAAAAATTTATCATATTTTCATTAAATTATTTTAAAAAAATCACTATATTATTTTTTAGTACATTAAAAATCCTAAATTTTTTAAATATCCAATTTAAGCTTTTTATCTTAGAAATTTTAAACATGTTTTCATCCAATCAATAAAAAGCCTCTATATTATATTTTTTTAGTGCGTTAAAACTATATATTTTATAAAATTGTCTAATCCAATAAATTGTAGCCATCAAACATTACTGATTTGAAACCTTAAATTAAACATTTCCGAAAATACGAGGGTTTAATCAACTAAAAAACAATATACTAATTTTTTTTAAGAACTAAATGAAAAAATATATTATGAGATTGCCCTAGATAAAATCATTTTAACTTTATATACAAAAGGATTTCTCAATTTAAAATATATATTTACATTTTCTTTCTTCTTCACCTAATAATTGAAAGTGCATGCAGATGAAAGTTTAAAAGAAAATTACATGGAAGAAGAAGAAGAAACAAAATACATATATTCTCTTATGATTTGGTCTTCTTTTTACTTTTTCCATTACACAAAAGTGAACCAAATCCAAAAAAATTCATAGTCCCCTTTGAAATATTATAAGCAGGTGGAATGTTCAAAACCGGAATAATCCTAATCCCTCCTTTCGAATTCCTCGAACCATTCGAATTCTGATAACTGTAATACATATGAGCAGAAGAAACCGAAGGTTGAGTTACACTCGAACACCTTCTTAACGAAACAGGCTCCTTCGATTTCTCCATCACCTTCGAACCTGCGTTTCTCTTCGGATTCAGAGCCGAACCAGTTGAATTGCTTCGTGATAAGCTTTTTATCGATAACGATCTAAGCAACCCTTTCGGCCCCTTCCCATTGTCGCAATTAAGACTCGTGCTTCGCCTGAATTGCCAGAACGATCTCGATGTCGACGTTGATGTCGATTTGTCTTGTTCTTCGTTGTGAAATATGAATTCCTTGAGTCGTTTCTTTTGGGTATCTGCAATTGATGGTGAAATTTCCGATTTGGGAAGTGGGAGGTGGTTGTTTTTGGGTTTTCTGATCTGGGTAGGGAGGATTTTGCCATTACTGAAGAGTTCGTCGGCCGGAGTGAGATTGGAGGTGGTACAGAAAGTGAAATTGAAAGAGGGAGAGAGAAGGAATTGGTCTGATCTGTTGGGATCGGATTGAATTGAGTTTATTTCAGATGATGGGTCATCGAGATCATGGGAGAAAGAGATTCTAGGGCTTATGGAAACTTCGGAAACGGAGCAAACATCGACGGCCATTGATGGGTTTTTGAATGGAAAACTGTTGTAAGGAGGAAGAAGGCATGATTTATAGGGAAGATGAAGTATTTGGTGAGAAGTGTAAAAGGCTTCTATTTGTATAATGGTAAGGGAACGAATGTACGAGCTTTTTGAAAAGATTCTTTGTCTCAAGTAAAAATAATTCTCCCATCCCAAAAATATTTAATGTGTTTTTCAAGAATTATTGTTTAGAGACAAAAGAAATTAAAAGAAACAATTTTATATTGGAGTATGGAAAATCCAACGTTTTTATATCATTTTACAATTTAGCCTCTTATGTTTTTGTCGGTTTTTAAGAGATTGTACTTTTTGTTTAATCGAAAAGAAATGCTTTTTGTGATTAAACCGAGCCATCATGAAATTATTGTTTGGGAATACTATGTATTTTTAAATTACGCGCAGTTTGATAATTTTTGAATGGAACTATTTAGATATTAGATCTGAATCGATTAGCATTCAGTTATTTGGTATAGTTTTTGAAAAAATTAAAATCATTGATAATTTGGTATAGTTTTTTGCACACCCCTTAAACAATCTTACATTATCTTAATCATTAAAATGTTAAATTTATTAAGTTTAATATTCAAGGCAATTTATCAGACAGTCATAAAACAAATATAATGTTGGACGTAAAAAAAGATAGAAATCAGTAAAAATATTTCCTATATATTTCAGGTTTTTATTATTGTTATCTATCAACTTCTTTTTATATTTAGTGAGCGATTATAACGAATTGATGTCAGCATTTATGTAAAAGAGATGATATATTTGACACATTCTTTGACATATTGTATTAGTGTGTGTGTGTATATATATATATATATATATATATATATATATATATATATATATATATATATATATATATATATATATATATATATATATATATATATATATATATATATATATATATATATATATATATATATATATATATATATATATAGTCCGGATCGAACGAGAACCAAAATTTTTCTAGGAACCTAGGAACCAATTATGGACCCTTAGATCATCATCCATACCAATAAGGACATGATGGTCAATTGACATTATTTATTTTCGGTAACAAATCTCATTTAATACTGAATTTTTTTATTTTTGGCAACACCAATAACCATCTCCTAAAATTAAGCCTATTAGATTTGAATATTCAAATTTAAAAAAAAAATCAACTTTTCGTTTTTATAAATCAAATTTTTGTTTTCAGATTTTCAAATTTTCGCATGTGTATATATATATATATATGTTTTCGTAGGTGCATATATACATATTCGCAGGTGCATATATGCACATAAATTTATTTATATACAGGTGCATATATATACATATCCGCAAGCGCATATATGCATATTTTCGAAATTCATATATACATATTCTTGTCTTTAATTATAAATGCAAACAACAAATAATCGATTTATTAAAAACAATAATATATAACTGTTTGAACGATACATAAATATTTACTAAAAATAACGAACAATACATACAAAAAATATAAAAAAACAACAAAATTCCATGATATCTTCATTTTTTTAGTTTGTCTCTTTTCAATTCTTCAATTTGATTGATAAATTCTTCAAAATCTGCAAAAACATTAACAAAAATTAATATAAATGTATATTCAAATATATTACAATAAATACATACATTCATATACACATATGAACCAATGCACATCTAATTATTCATATATATAAATAGACACATGTGTGTATATGAACAAATTGATATACATATGCATATGTGCACATACGTTTGAATAGACATATGCACATATGTGCACATATACACATGCATATACACATATGCACGTATATGCACATATATGTATGAATGTGCACATATACACATGCATATACACATATGCACATATATGTATGCATATATGCAAATACGCCCACATGTACACAAACAAATTGAAAAAGAAATCCATAAGTACAATGCTATAAGTCACACATATGCCAATATATGTATGCATATTTATGCATATATATATACAAATACACACAAATACGCAAATATGAAAATACACATATGTGAATATGTGCACATATGCACATATGCACACGTGCATATATGTTCTTGCTCCAAGCATCGAAACCGAATCAGACTCGTCGCTATCGAAACTCAATTCTTTAATCAGAATTGCCCAATTAAAGAACCAAAATTTGCAACCTTCTATTTGATTCAAAAATCAAAAACATATAATAAATTTGGGCTCAACTACTGATCTTCAATTTGAAGGCTTGTTGCCGGAAACAGAAAAAAAAGGAGATGGGAACCCATGTCCAAATTGAAGTTATAATTTAAAAAATTATGTCTCTTTCATCCAAATTGAAGTTACAGAAAGAACCTTTTAGAGATGCAGTCGAACCTTTTAATGTGTTGGGTTTTTCTTTTGGGTTAATGCTAAGTGCAAAGAAATTGGAAGTAAATTGATCCCAAACATGATAAAGGTGTCGGACGTCTTTCACGCTGGCTTTACCATCCACCAAATTCAACACCACCACCTAGATTTAAGAAAATATGCAACTGAGGGTGTGATTCTAAAATAAAATTTGCTACCTGTTTTAAGAAAATATGCAACAGAGGGTGTGATTCTAAAATAAAATTCACCGAATAACCTGCCCATATGATTGATGATGATGCACATGCCAATCAAGTCTCTCGTAGGAATCTACCACAAGAATAAAAACATTCATGAAATCCCAATCAAGAATAAAACATTTATGAAATTGCCATGTCGTGATTAAAAAGTAAAAATTGAAGATTATAAATCGCAAAAAAAACATACGCACACATTGAATTTATTGAATTGTCTGTTCCATAGCTTTAATCTTGGAAAACAATGGTGGAGGATAGCTTTGTGACACGCGCAGAGGTCGTCGTGCTGTCAAAAATAAGAGAAAACCTAACACACACACACACTAGTACAGTGGTAGTCCGGGTCGATCCGCAGGAGTTACATGGTTAGGACAAGACGATAGATTACCAACTGTAGTGTCACAGCTACAGTCAGCGGTATTGTTTCTACTTTTCCAAAAACCAACTAAAAACACAATTCCAAGACCAATGCCAAAACCTAACTCAAGCATGAACTAAAATAACCCAAATCAAATCCTAGACTAAAGTTCCTTATTGAAATCAGAAACTAAATTCAGAATCCAGAAGCAAACAATCAGTCCAACACATCCAAACATCAATAATGCAAAATAACATCAAACCGAATGATTACTTTCATATAAATCAGAAACCAAACTCAAATCCAATCCACACAATCAAATATCAGGTCTAACTACTGACTAATGCTACTGAAATCAGAACTATAAATCTAAACAAACATCGAGTAATCGATGGAAATCCCAATTGTGGAATATCTCGATACCGAGTTGATAAAACAAGAGAAAAACTAAATAACTAACCAAAATGTTGATTCCCACTGAAAAACTGACGAAATAGTGCCTTCGGATCCCTCCTTCGCGTCCCGGGATGAGTGAAAAGTCGGACGGGACTCCGGTATTTATAATGGTGCGAAATTAGGGTTTCCGCGTCGCGGCCACTTAGAATCCGCGACGCGCGTGTTGCCTTATCCCGACTTTTCGGAGTTTAAAACTCAAAAACGAAGATTTTTTGATTTTTTGACATTAGCGTCGCTAATGTGGAAATTAGCGTCGCTAATATGTGCTTCCAGAAGATTCCTCGCGCGCTTTCGAATTTTGAATCTGAATTTTTCCCTCCTGCGAACATTAGCGACGCTAACCTTAAAAGTTAGCGACGCTAATGTCTGATAACTTCTTTTTCTTGTCCGTTTTGCTCCGTAACTTCTCCAGAATTGCACTAAAACCCCTGCATTTATACTAAAAACATTTCCAAGCACTTTGGCACAAAAGTAAGTGATGTTAGCCAATTAATAAAGATATATTAACTAAAACACGGCTAAATAACGCCTAAAATACTTGATATTACTAGGCGTTATCAAACACCCCACACTTGTGCCTTGCATGTCCCCAAGCAAGAGAGTTTTTAACAGATTTTAACTAAGACTCAAACAATTTTTGAATGTGTTTAATTTCAAAGCTTATTGTCCCCAGAGTTAGATGGAATAGTTTGTGAAAACATAATCGGAATATTCTTTGGAATTCACGACTTTCTAAAGAACCCTTGATTACAAATTTTCGGTATGCAAAAAGCAAACTTACTCATTCAGATTCTAAAGGCCGCTAAAGAACTGTCCATGACTTTCGATGTTGTCCGTGTAACGAGCTTTCAGAAATACCATCCCAGACCAGACGATCTTAGGTGGTAAGGTGCATAAGCCCCACCCATTTTAGACTTACCGGCTCGAACAACAAAGGCCACAGATTGACAATTCCTTCCTAAATTCCAAACTTAAAACACTCCAATCTTCTAACTCTTAAAACTCAACTTATTTGACTAAACTACTAGCATGATCACAACTAAATGATATTTCTCTAAAAATACCAATGCTACAACATTCAGAAACTATTCGTTTCAAAATTAAAACCTATTAAAAATTTTGAAAAATATTGCTAAAAAATTGAAAAATTGATCATTTCTGCAAAAATTTCAAAAAAAACTACTCTTTCGACCGTCCACACCCCAAACTTAAAACCGTACAACGTCCCCGTTGTACATAAAAATGTCAAAACAAGGGAGAAAGAGTTACCCCTTTTGGAACGGCGAATTGCTTGATTGTCGGGACCATTTGTAACAGGGTCGATCATGTTTGTCGTCTCGATGAAATCCGGGAGTCGGGCGCAGCAGTAAACACGCCGGCATAACACGAGTGTAGGGGTACGGCGACCCCACACTTGCATTATGCAACTCCATCAGTTGGTTCAGCAATCACAGTTTGGCAGATACTAACAAACATATTAAAAATTGCAAAATACACAAAAGAAAATTATTTATTGCGAGTTGTTGTCCTTGCTGATTCCCCGTCTCTGCGACGCCAAAGTTTCAAGGCCGCGACGCGTAGATGTGATGAAATCCGATGTCTGTCGACAAAGTTCGAATGTCCGCGGCGCGAGATGAAGATGACCGCGTCGCGCGTATACACGAAAAGCTCCAGAATTTTTGATTTTTTTAATTTTTAGCCCGTTTTTCAAATTGATTGCACCAATATGTTCCTAAACTAAAGCCTAACAAAAGCCCTAAGTTTAATTTCAGAAAAACAAGCTAAAATTGCCCTAATTTCTCATTTAGGTCAAAAACCCCAATTATGAACCCTAGAATTCTTGGTTTTCGAATCCGACCTGTTTTTATCCAATTGAACACACCAATAGCATCCTAGAGTAATCATTAACAAAAGCCCTCTATCAATTTTCAGAAAAACACGCAACAAATCCTCCAAATCGGGCAAAAACCCGAAGAACCCTAATTTCGAGCCCTAATTCACAAATTCCTGATTTCTGCATGTTTTCATCAAATTGAAGGCATCACTAGGTAGCTAGGGCAACGATTAAGAAACCCTAGGTGTCAATTTTTCGAAAAACAAACCAGAAAACCATCAATTTGAGGTTGAAGGGTCCGGTTTTCCGAAAACCACAAAAACGGCCCTAATTTTCTTTTTTTTTCGATTTTTAACCTGTTAAAGCACAAATTGAAGCTTCCAATATCTTGCTATAAGTGCGATTAAAGAACCCTAGGCTTTGATTTCATGAAAAACGAGCAAAAATTGGCTCGATTTGAGGTTAAAGGTCGCGAAACCCGAAAACCCCAAAATCGGCTCAAAAACCACGAATTCGAGCTATTTTTTGCGATAAGAACAATGAAAGGATATTTAGATACGTACCTTAGTTCCTTAATCGAGGTTTGATTGGAAGAATTTCACGAAAATCAAAAAAATTCGCTGGTTTGGTCGTGATCGGCGTTAACAGGCGCGCAAAGGGGGGAAGGGGTTCAATGTTAGCGACGAGAAGGAAGGAGGGTTGACCAGCGAGTTGACCACGAGTTAGTGTCACTAATATTAAAAATTAGTGGCGCTAACTTGTAATTTTCTATTTTCTCGCGATTTTTCCGTATTTTTAAAACCCGTTCGACCACCCCACACTCGAGTTATGCCAGGACATTTTGAAAAATTTTCCAAGTGATATTTTGACAAAATAAAAACTAAAAAAAACTAAAAAGCAAAAATTAAAAATACTTATCGAAATGCCGGGTTGCCTCCCGAAAGCGCTTCTTTGTTCGGTCTTTTAGCTGGACCGTCTTTCTGCGGCTACGGTGGATCGTATGCCATTTGACTCCACTAAATTTCAGTTACCACCGTTCCTTCATTGATCCTGTACTCCAATTTTCCCGGGTCAAATGGTTTGCCGGTTCCTCTACTGCTGTCCGGTTTCCGTTTCCTGATTATTTCGCGCGAATGCTTAGAAGTACCTTTAAACCTCCAAGCTCGATCCTTCCTGCGGTGTCTTTTCAACATCATCGGCTTAACATGGAGCGTGCCCAGTGCCTCTCCCAATAATTGTTTTGCAGATTTCATTTTGCTTGCGTCGCGTGTGCTATCTTCAGTTTGCAATTTTAGCTTGCAGTACCAATAAAGGTTTTCCAATCGAATGGGATCGGAAGGCAACATATCGGGATGCTTCCATATATCCTCATCGATGGTATTGATCACATCTAATTTTCCATTCATGAATGGATCATGAGTGGCGATAAAATCATGTTTATTGTTTTCAAAGACCAACTCGTCGGCATCATCTTCTTGATCATCGTCCAACAGGTGGATCGTTACCAAGAGTGAGCGACTGGTTTGATCTGGTGGTGGTACAAAGTCACCCATCACCAGATCCTTACTTTCAAAAGACTCAAAATTTTTAAAAATTCTAGGTTCGGGGGTAGTATTGTCATCTACACCCCCTTCCCCAATAGTATCAACAACTTCAACAATTTCGGGGATCGTTGGGCTGGGGTCTGTACTGTCACTTACAGCCTCCTCCACAACATCCTCATCAATAAAATCGTCTAGTGATGGTATGGATTCACTCATCACCAGCTCGACATTATCAACATTTTCAAAAATATCAAAAACATCAAAAGTTGTTGAGTCAGAGGTAGCATTGTCACCTACAACCTCTTCCTCAACAACATTTTCGACCCTCTCAGTGGTCTCTTGACTTTCCCAAGGTGTATGCCCTTCCATCACATATTCAGGTGATGCAAGTTCACACACATTATCATTGGTATAAAAATCACTCACCTCTGGTTCTGGCGAAGGTGGTGAATATTTCCAACTTTCCTCTAACCTATCTAAAGAAGCTTGCACTTTTTCAAGAGCTTCAGCCTGGTCCTTCTCCTCATGGTAGTTGTTATACATGAATACCCAAAGTTGGGCCCAAGTTACAGAATTCTCAAGCTGAGATGACTCCTCGGTCCGCCATCCATTGTCATCGAATGATCCATTGTAGGAATCATCCTCATAATAGGTGTCGGCCGGATACCCATAACCTTCATAATACTGATCAGGGTACATGTAATCACCCATTATAAGGATGTACACATACCAAAAATCCACAAACTAAAATCAAACATCAAAAGAAACAACCCTACTGATCGTCTATCCTAAGCGCACAACTCCCCGGCAACGGCGCCAAAATTTGACACGCGCAGAGGTTGTCGTGCGGTCAAAAATAAGAGAAAACCTAACACACACACACACTAGTACAGTGGTAGTCAGGGTCGATCCGCAGGAGTTACGTGGTTAGGACAAGACGATAGATTACCAACTGTAGTGTCACAGCTACAGTCAGCGGTATTGTTTCTACTTTTCCAAAAACCAACTAAAAACACAATTCCAAGACCAATGCCAAAACCTAACTCAAGCATGAACTAAAATAACCCAAATCAAATCCTAGACTAAAGTTCCTTACTGAAATCAGAAACTAAATTCAGAATCCAGAAGCAAACAATCAGTCCAACACATCCAAACATCAATAATGCAAGATAACATCAAACCGAATGATTACTTTCATATAAATCAGAAACCAAACTCAAATCCAATCCACACAATCAAATATCAGGTCTAACTACTGACTAATGCTACTGAAATCAGAACTATAAATCTAAACAAACATCGAGTAATCGATGAAAATCCCACTTGTGGAATATCTCGATACCGAGTTGATAAAACAAGAGAAAAACTAAATAACTAACCAAAATGTTGATTCCCACTGAAAAACTGACGAAATAGTGCCTTCGGATCCCTCCTTCGCGTCCCGGGATGAGTGAAAAGTCGGACGGGACTCCGGTATTTATAATGGTGCGAAATTAGGGTTTCCGCGTCGCGGCCACTTAGAATCCGCGACGCGCGTGTTGCCTTATCCCGACTTTTCGGTGTTTAAAACTCAAAAACGAAGATTTTATGATTTTTTGACATTAGCGTCGCTAATGTGGAAATTAGCGTCGCTAATATGTGCTTCCAGAAGATTCCTCGCGCGCTTTCGAATTTTGAATCTGAATTTTTCCCTCCTGCGAACATTAGCGACGCTAACCTTAAAAGTTAGCGACGCTAATGTCTGATGACTTCTTTTTCTTGTCCGTTTTGCTCCGTAACTTCTCCAGAATTGCACTAAAACCCCTGCATTTATACTAAAAACATTTCCAAGCACTTTGGCACAAAAGTAAGTGATGTTAGCCAATTAATAAAGATATATTAACTAAAACACGGCTAAATAACGCCTAAAATACTTGATATTACTAGGAGTTATCACTTTGCCCCTACAAGGACTGCAGACAACATCGATGGTGGAGGAGGGCCGTTGGATGGTGGCATCGATGGTGGAGGAGGGGCGTTGGACGGCAGAAAAGCAGGAGTGTGGCGGCGATGAAGGGAAAAAGAACACCCTTCTACGGAGGCTTGAATCAAGCTCGCTGAAACTCACCGTCGCCGGAATGGAGGAGGGCCACCGCTGACTCACTATCACTGGAAGGCAGGAGTAAAAACAATGATGATGATCTGAATAAGCGAGATGATGGCGACATGGCGTGAATGGTGAAGGACTTGGTTATCTAGGGCTAGTCGCCGATGGAAACAAGAAAAACGAGAAAAGTTCGAGATCGAGAGAGAGAGAGAGAGAGAGAGAGAGAGAGAGAGAGAGAGAGAGAGAGTTTCAAAATAATTATGCAGATTTTTAGGGATTGATTTAATGTCAAATTTTCAATTCCTGAAATGCACCTATCCGATTTTGATGTATACCAAAAATAACCTTTTATTTGTTATTAATTACAATAATGCCACCTTCCATATCAGCCTTCCATTTTTTTGATCCAATGGCTAATAAATAGTTCCTAGGTTCCTTGGAAAATTTGGGTTCCCATTTGAACTTTAGTCTATATATATATATATATATATATATATATATATATATATATATATATATATATATATCTTTCTCTCTCTCTCCTCTTCCAATCATCGACATCCTTGCCCTGCTCATTGCCAGTTGCCTCAGTTAAACGCAACCACTGCCCTGTTTTTTCTCCTCCTTTCTTTATCTTTCTCAATCTTCTTCCATCTTGGATCTTTATGGTTGCCAATCCTCCCCTACGACAAACCAAAAAAGCTTACTTGGATCACCAACATCAAAGCCTACATGCCTTTAATCCTAGAGCCCATCGAACTAAACTATGATATGAGAAGCGACCTTTTTGAGACTCACTGCATCAATTATGGGGTGATCAGTCATCTTAATGGGTCTTCCATCCCACCAGATCGAACGATTTGGAATGGCAAAAACTTGAATCTTTATTTAAGTTTGGAAAAGTCTTGAACATCTCTTTCATGATAATAAAGATGCATTAACTATCGAGTTGGACAAAGAACTCCATAACATGGTTCTTGGCGATTATTCGATCTCTCAATATTGCTAAAAGATGAAGCTTCTCGCCGACCTTTTGGGTAATATCAATTCTCCCGTGCCTGAGAAAACAATGGTCACATACTTAATCAACGATTTATCTTCCATCTTTGAGAACACCATTGTCTTTATCCAACATTGAATTCCCCTACTAAGTTTTATTTAAGCCTGATTGATATTCTTTTGGAAGAAAAACATCTCTCACGCAATCGTCCCATTCATACCACTATTCTTCTCCCATGGTTTTATGCACGACTCCTCCATCCAACTCCTCATAATCATGCTCTAACTTTGGGAACCGTTATACGAACCAACGCTCATCAAACAACCAACGAGCAAGAAATTCAGACTAATGTCGACAACAACCGTCAAAAAAAGAGTCATGTAGGTTGTCAAATTCGCCTGTGAAATTTTATTTCATAATCAAACTAGTTTTAACATATGCATGGAAATATAAAAATTTTACATAGACATCAAATTTACTTTGAAGTGGATAAACCCATACAAAATGCCAAGAATAATGTAGAAATAGAATATAATAATTTATTTCATTCACACTTGGATGACAAAAGTCCATAATCTGAGTGGAAATGTCAAACATGATAGATATATTAGAATCAGAAATAGTAAAAAGGCACACATATTTTCCAAGGTGACAAGCTTGACACGACATGCTAATATTGTCTTTATTACATAATAAATCGACTCAAAACTAATGAGCCAATGACATTGACACTGGGTTGGCCAAGACATTGATGACAACGTCTTGACCACCCCAGTGTCAATGTCTTTAGGTTATTAGTTTCAAGCCAATTTATTTCTTGTAAAAAAGACGATATTAACATGTCGTGTCAAGCTTGTCGACTTGGCAAATTTGTGCGTCTTTCTTTTTGTATTTTTAGTCCCAATGTTTCTGCTATGCTTGAGATTTCTAATTTTGATTTGTGGACTTCTCTCACCTCAATGTGAGTGAAATAAAATATCACATTTTATTTCTAGACCAGTTTTCACATTTTGTAATTGTTTATCCACTTTAAAATAAACTTGATGTCTAAGAAATTTTTTCACATTTCCTTGCATACATTAAAAACTAGTTTAACTAATCATTTATGGGGGAAATTTGATTACCGTCACTTTCACACATTTTTTACCAACACGACATTCTTTTTCATTTCTCGTGTCTTCGTAGTTTCCAAAAATTGGAAATTCCAATCAAATGATTCACAATATCAATAATATCATTCAACATATCCTTTTTCATGCTCATCTCCTACCTACCTATTGGATGGAAAAGCTTCATATGACCTCCCACCTCCCAAACATCACCCATCCACCTCTATTCAAAATCGCATTTCATTCACAAAATCGTTCAATGAAAAGCTATATTTTTCCATGTTTGTGTTTGTTGGGTGCCTTTGTTAACCATACATTCTCATATCCCATAAACTCGCCCATCGTTCCTCATATTGTGTCTCCTTGATACGTGTTGCTGTAGGGTTTTCTAGCAAACAATGAACAAATAATTCCTATGGTTCACATGCAACCCTAATATGATCTATGTTTTCTTCTATGAAGATAATAAACTAAAACCTAAAGGGAACAATTATTTCTAAAGATCAAAAATGAGAAAACGAACCTTTTGATCTTTTGATCATTGAAGCTAGCAACACAAGTGTCCTGTCTCAAATGGTGTCACACCCAAAGCAATGGAGAAGACAGTCCAGCAGAGTTTTCTTAGTGAAAATGGCGCAGGTTTTAGGGTGGCCAGGTGCCTCCTTTTATAGCCTCCAAGGGTTACAGCTGAAACCCTAAGGAGCCTCCAAATGGGCAAGCCTGCTGACTAAATGGACCAAGCCTTTTCTAAACCCTAATAGGGTTTCGCTACCTATGGAGAAGCCTCCATAGTTGGCGCCACTTTTGGCCCCTGTCCACTGGCCATTTATTTATTCAACTATTAAATAAATACAAACCAGTCCCTGCACTTTTAATTAATTAATTTAATCACTGAATTAAATCCAATTAATTCTAGATTAAATCTAAATTAATTATTATAGTTTCTAATTAATATATTAACACTTAAATATATTAATAAACCATTTAATTAATTCTATTGATTTATTAAACAATTAATAAATCAACCTTTTACTCTACTGAACTCTATCCTAACCTCCAGCTATGAGGGCAACCTAAATAGACTTTGCTTCAATTAAAAAGATAAATATAAATATAAAGTTATGGCTTAGACACTTAATCCAACAGTCTCCCACTTGGATAAGTATATGGCTTTTAATTTATCTTCTAATTAATAAACAACCTGCAGCTTCCAAGAAACTGCTGCCGAACTCTGACCCAGTCAGTTCTGTCCATAGATAAGTGATCATATGACCCTTCGTCCAACAAGATATTTTCAGACACGAGACATGGATTGAGATCAATCTCTGTCCGATACTCTGTTTCCTGATTTCTGATTCTGCTTATGACTTTAGGACTTCTAATTGAACACATCAATTTAGTCCAGGCTGGCCAGCACTTTAGTCAACTTCAAAATCATCGAGCGGCCTACAGATATATGTTTCCCATCAGGGTCAAGGAACGAATAAGCTTTGACTCATATGCTTGTGTCTTTTACTTATCAAAATCGTACACAACAATGCATTTTATAACATCGAGTTACCGATGCGTTTACGTATTATCAATGCACAACCAACTCATAAATTTCAACTCATATGTATCTGCTTCAAGATCATACGATATTATCGTCTCAACATTGCTCGTGATGTAATCCATGAAGCAATCTATTGAGCGCGGGTTTATCCAATACTCAAATCTCTATTTCTAAGTACTCGTGAACGTCGTAGCAGTCTTACTGCAATGTATAACTCCTTAGACAATCTCCAAACCAATTCACGACAGTCTTCGTTCATACTTACTCCCGAAAAGGCGAAAAGTATGAGCGACTGTGGACTTTTGAATAATCAAATTATTCGGGAAGTGAAACATGCAAAAACGAAACTTAAAATCTGACTGGTAGCTACTCTTGCCTAATTACCAAGTCTCTACGAGGTAATCACCAAGTCGGATTTTTTCATAAAACTATTATCGGTTTCTAGATTCTATTTTAAACTTTTAATTCATGTTATGTATCTATGTCTGGGTGACCTTTTCACTCTTTCTATGTATCCAAATGTCATACATTTATACACTTTATCCGATCGGATATCCTTCCGATGATATTTCAATTTTGGTCATACCGTCATTCTCACGTACAACTCCATTCTATGTACTGTGACTTTCTATGGTTCTCGGGATCTTTAGTCTACATGACTGCACCCTAAGACTATTTCGAGGTGTTACGATGTGCCGATGACCCACACGTGCTCCATCGGAATGCCAACGAAACTCTTTAACCATTAAGTCCTTTTACTATTTGAAACTCTTTTCAAATTACTATTAACATTCACCCCAATCATTTTTCCAATGATTTCTCATGTATGTACAAAATCCATTAAGTATTCCCAGCCAGGTCATATCCTGAATCTGACTTACTATGCTCTAATCTTTAAGTCATCAAGACATGTTCATGACACTTCTGATCGATCCAAGAAACTTGTTGGATTCGATCCAGTCCTATTCCAAACTCTTATGGAAACTAAGGATTACTTATAAACCTTGTGTCATGATTTTCAATAACTATTTCCTTTCGGATACTCTTTTCCATGCATCTTGAATCTTATCAAGATCATGCTTACTATGGACAGGTCTATACTGATGACAACATCTATCTAATATATATGTCAATGGATTATGTGAGTATGTTACACCTTTTATATCTCTCATGACATATCATCACACTTTGCAATGACAAGAAACTCCTTTCCTGAGCTATGCATCTTGAGTCTCATCAAGATCATCTTGGCAGAGTTTCGATCCATCTCATAGACGTTTGTAACCACCTGAGCATGCCGTATCTTTGTTAGGTCTTTCATAGCGATCCGTCTCTTTGACACCAAGTCGTTACACTTTGTAATGAAAAGAGACGTTTCCTAGAAGCAGTATGTAACACACATATGGAGATAGATAACAGCGACACTCCCACTGGCTTTGACACGGTTAAGGACTATTCACAAAATCCAGAGCTTATGGCACATTTTGAGAATCCAAACCTTTCTGACATCTTAATGGATATCTTTCAGCCCTTTCTCAAAATCCAATCCTTTGACATATTTTGAGAATCTGAATATCCTTTCTTGCGAGATGCCCGTGGGGAAATCCCGAGCTTATGTACCTTTGTATTGGCATACTCTTTGTGAGTCCCTATTAGTGTGCCGGTTATCCACACGCGCTCCACTAACGACTTACATTATGCAGTATCCTTTCGGATTTCATCTTCTATTGAGAGTGCTTCTCTCGGAGTCAATTACTTGACTCTGAGTATCGTCCACTCAACCAGATGTTCTGAAGGTACGTTTCTGTCCATGTTGGTTTCTTTTGATGATTACTCCCACTGGTTTTAAGACCAGGTGTAGAATCAATCAAACTGTCACATAGACTGTATCTCGTTCTAAGGTTCTCTTAATTGGCAGCAACCGGGCTCACCAATGCTTCCAAGTAGTCGGATTGCTAATCCGTACCAACTATAGTGTTTTACCACCAATCAGTATGTCACCCCGATCATAACTACTTATGATGGTGATGAGTACTACTGGTCAAGAGAAGATTATGTCAGTATTAAAACAGAAATCTGATTTCTGCTTTTAAGCCTAGTGATGACTAAAGGTTTTATCACTTGGCTAATCGTGAACTCATGCAGGACTGTCCCCACTCCCACTGTTTCCTAAGAACATGAGTTCTTTCTAAAAGAGCTCTTTCTTTTTCAGGTGCAGCGGGATAGCCAGTGAAATGACATTTCTGATCCGGATCAGGCTAGTCATGAGGTTCGGACGAACACTACAAGACCCTAAACCTTTAATGTACAAGTGGGACAATCCCAGCTTTACATTTCAGACAGTATCTACAAAACCTACTCAGTCGAAGGATGTGGTTGGAATATGGTTTATATGGTCTGACTGGTTTAGTGTTTAATTTACGGGAAACTAATGGCAATGTATCTCATACATCGAGGATCGAACTGTTTCGACCAATGATCCATCATCTTCCCTAAGACACATTATAACTATTAATGTTCTCGGAAGAAAATAAACCGTGAAACATTTTCCCAGCTTATATTGTCACTCAGGTTCTGTGGATCTTGTACTTCTTTTGAAGTCCTTGAACTGTTCAAGGTTTCAATTCATTCGCTTATTCTGATAAGCGTAGCCATATTCGTCATTCTGAATGACAAATATCGCGAAGTACAAACAATTGTGTTCTATTTGGAGATTCGTGCAACACACAGCAACTGATGTGTTCGTTGCTCCTAATCTTAATCTCCTTTACATCTCTATGTAAACTTATGACTTTGTTAATTCTGTTCAAGACTTGCAATCTTCAGTTGACTCTAAGTCAACTGATTCCAAAATCCTATCATTTGGATCTTTGGGTGATTCATTTATTGCCATATGTGCTTTATAAAGAACTTAATCATCATCTGACTCTAGGTCAAATGATTCCAAAGTCCTGTCCAACTGGATCTTTGGTTGATTCATTTCTTGACACATCAAGAACTCAATTCATCAAGTGACTATGAGTCAAGTGATTCCAAAGTCCTGTCCAACTGGACCTTTGGTTGAATTGATTCTTATAACATTTATCTTAACAATCATAAGGGACACAATTCCTAAAATCCAAACACTTTGGATGCATTCAACATTCAAGTTATCACCAATCATGCATTCAACACAATCATACAACATTTCAAGGATAATCTTAAACAACAGGTGTTAAAAGAAAAATGACAATTTTATTAAAACAAAATCTTTGCACAATGTACTATATGATATACAATGTCATACACATATAAAAGCTAACAATAATATTTCAATATCTAACTAAACTTCAAAACTGCATGAGCCGGAAATCCAATCCAAATGTGCTCCTATGCGCCAAAGTCCCGTACCTTAATGATTCCCTGCATACAAACCAAAATGTGACTATCACATTATGCATCAAGGAATTATGGAAACGGAGTTTTGAGGTTTTTAGAAATACCTGAGCTTTCAAAAGATTTTGACCTTGGAGCGTCTTCCAATCTTTCCGCGACTGTATCCGATTCTGTGGATTCCCAGTTCAAGACTTGTCCAGACGATCTGGATCGTTTCTTGCTACGTCTTTTCACTGGACTTGATCCAGAAGTAGTTGAACCATTGGAGCTATGCCTTTCCAAGAGTGACTCGTATAATGTCAATAGTAGACGCATTTACATAAGAGTCTTTTTCTGGTCTTCCTTTCTGTACGTCTGAATGAACATATCATACTTACTAGTCAACGAAACGAGTAGAATGTTTACACTCATCTCTTGACTCATGGAATAACCAAATTTGTACAATTCGCCCATGTAAGCTTCAATCTGAAGAACATGCGAATCAATGATACTTCCTTCTTTTAGCTTCCACTCTGCAAGCCTTTTGAAGATCCTAGCTCGTTCCTCTACAACCGGTTTTTGGAACTTTTCCTCAACCGATTGCATTAACTCATATGACCCCAAGGATTCAAAATCCTTGCGGAACTCGGGGTCAATGATCAATAGCATGAGGTCACGAATCCTTTTGGATTCATCATAAGAACCTTTTATGATGGCTTGTTCCGGTGAAACTGGGATCGGATACTCGGTGAGATGTAGCTTGCCAGCAATGCCGAGAGCTAGTCTCCAATTGCGAAGCCATTCCTTACAGTTGAGGCCAGTCAGCCTTTCCATATTCAGCAGGTGCTTTCTGATGCTCTCAGAAATGGGTGAAGGAGGAGAGGGAGGAGAATAGACACTTGATTCAGACATCTACAATAAACAGAATTTATTAGTTCAATTAATCCTTTTAAATAATTACACAATATATAATTTATTAAGGCTAGGACCCAAAATGCCCCAACTATGATGTGAAGAGGGATGCCGTAATCACAACATAATGGTCATTAAGGTAGATAATACACTTATCAATTTCATCTTATGAAATTCCTGGATCTATTGAGACACATTGAACTATTCAATGGCATGTTTAGTCTCGGATGTGTCCCACTGTTTGTGACTGGGATGCCGAGGATCACAAACCGGGTGTGAATAACCATGCAAATTTTCTCGGTACTCTCGAAGTCAATTGCCATCTCTAATTAATGTGCCGGTTAACCACACACGCTCCGTTAATAATGACAAAATTGAGAAACCCATTGCAAGTCTTTGTGAACCCCTATTGGTGTGCCGGTTAACCACACACGCTCCACCAATGTTTCACAAATTGCAATGTGCAATTTCATGGATTAGCACCAATTCACATTTTTTAAACCTAAAGTAACTAGATTGGGATTTGTTTAAAGTTCTAGTACTTTCAATTACAGCATTATACTTTTAAGAGGCTTTAGCGGTTCTATCAAACCCGTTCGGCTAACGACACTCGACTGACCAGGAGAGCGGTTGGTAAGAGTAGATACCCGTTAGACTGCCATTTTATAGGCAGTCGCCTTATACCCTCTTTATAGGACAGTTTTGTGAATGAGACCTACTAGCGGTACGACTAACCATTTAATCTTATATATAAGTATTAACTTTTAATCATAAATATATAAGATATATTTTAATCTTATTAAAATATTTTAGAATTAATTATCTTGCAATTTTCGCAAATTTTAATCTATTTTTTCGAAAATTTTAAATTAATTCTTTAAACCGATTTAATTGATCTTTTAATTAACAATTAATTAAACTAATTAAATCTAAGATAGTTTTTATAAATTAATCAAATTAATTTTACTATCTTGGCCCCTAAGTGGTTCGAAATTTACATGCCTTCACAAAAGGGTTCTAGTAATTTTAATTAATCCAATTACCAAAAATAGCAACATACTTTTAAAAGGCAAGTAAATCAAGCAAATAAGGGGGACCATGGGGCTTGGCGGCTAGGGTTAGGAAACCCTAGCCTTGGCAACGAATTTTGGCCTCATCCAAGAGGTGTTCATCGCAAAAACACCCCAAGGCAAGAATCATACATGCAGTTTATATCAAACATAATAAAACAAGCCTATGCTCTGATACCACTGTAGGGTTTTCTAGCAAACAATGAACAAATAATTCCTATGGTTCACATACAACCCTAATATGATCTATGTTTTCTTCTATGAAGACAATAAACTAAAACCTAAAGGGAACATTTATTTCTAAAGATCAAAACTGAGAAAACCAACCTTTTGATCTTATGATCCTTGAAGCTAGCAGCACAAGTGTCCTGCCTCAAATGGTGTCACACCTAAAGCAATGGAGAAGACAGTCCAGCAGAGTTTTCTTAGTGAAAATGGCGCAAGTTTTAGGGTGCCCAGGTGCCTCCTTTTATAGCCTCCAAGGGTTACAGCTGAAACCCTAAGGAGCCTCCAAATGGGCAAGCCTGCTGACTAAATGGACCAAGCCTTTTCTAAACCCTAATAGGGTTTCGCCACCTATGGAGAAGCCTCCATAGTTGGCGCCACTTTTGGCCCCTGTCCACTGGCCAGTTATTTATTCAACTATTAAATAAATACAAACCAGTCCCTGTACTTTTAATTAATTAATTTAATCACTGAATTAAATCCAATTAATTCTAGATTAAATCTTAATTAATTATTATAGTTTCTAATTAATATATTAACATTTAAATATATTAATAAACCATTTGATTAATTCTATTGATTTATTAGAAAATTAATAAATCAACCTTTTACTCTACTGAACTCTATCCTAACCTCCAGCTATGAGGGCAACCCAAATGGACTTTGCTTCAATTAACAAGATAAATATAAATATAAAGTCATGGCTTAGACACCTAATCCAACAGTTGCACCATCACATGTTTCGACGTTACTCCCAACTCCTTGAGTTTTAACCCTCAGAGGGTTCAAGGTTCAACCTGAAACATCCATCAACTCCATGTATAGATTCAATGACAAAAACTCAATGTGTCCACCATTTATCATGTTTGAAATCAAACTAGTCTTATATAAATATGCATTATGCACCACGTGAATGTGACTTATATCGATCGTAGTCTAAGTTCCTTGAAATACATGTGTATTTCAATAACCAAAATGATAATGTGACTTCAAAAGTCATCAACGTTGTAGATTGATCAAATCTAAAATAATAGCATTATATAATTACATAGAGACGGTAGGCAAACGGGCAACAAGCTACGCTGCTAGCCCTTTCTGGATGGCAAAGCTAATTCGTTTAAACACAACATCCATAGATATAGGGGACATTATGTTACTCTGCATAACCCGTTGAACTCTGTTGAGGAGCTCCACAGCCTCTAGTGCGAGAAAACTAAAAGTATCAAAAGCGAAAGGGATAAACACATGTTGATTCTCGTGTTTATCCACTTTGCATGCAGCGGCTTTCAAAGCAGCTTGCCCCCTGTGAAACCTCCACTCCTCAAGTTCACAAGAGGGGAAACCCCGGTAAGGTCCACACAGGCATGTTTACCTCCCACCCATCCGAAAACCAAAATATCAGCAGGCCTGAGTGTGGATCTTCCATCTGATGGGTCAATCAAAAAGTTTACAGGCGCTTCTTTCTTGACAAAAATCTCAGCACGTCGGCAGACGTCAAAGAAAACGTCCCTAACCATATCATGTTGGTATTTGAAACCTGGGAGTTCTCGACAATGAACTGCATGTTCCCCAAATGAGTCCAAACACGTCTTGCGACAAACCGGGCATATCTCGTCGACCGGAAAAAGAGGAATCATAAGGCGGTACCGAAGGATAGTGCGATATTCCACAGGGGACATATGTTGACCGAGACCGTCAATGGGGATAGCTAGCAAAAAAATCCTGAACATGTGGTGCTCGAAGACACTTAAATACTGTTTTCTGCCTGAACGTCATGTCAAAATCGACTTCCATATTAATGATAAATGAAATTAAATAAACTTTTAAAAGGTAAAGATAATCAACAATACAACATACTTTCAAAATTATGTCGATGAAAATTGGAATCCATCAGTAAAACTGCACATGATAAGACATAAAAATTATAACATTATAACCACAAAATAAGTGAGACTAATATGTTATACTTTCCTATATTTTGTCCTGTCTTTTGCTCATTGCAATAGGCATATTATATTGGAAAAATGACTTATAAGGGTAATTATGTTTCAAAACTATTCAAAAAACACCATCCAAGTTTGGTCTGTTCAAAAAACACCATCCAAGTAAGACCTTTGTACAAAAAACACCATCCAAGTAAGGCCTTTGTACAAAAAACACCATCGAACTACATGTTTTGTTCAAATTTTACCCGATGGTAACCGGCTCTTGCAGGTTAAAAGATGACTTGGCCTAATACTTGGTGACCGGCCAAGTCATCATTTAACCTGCAACAGCCTGTTACTATCGGGTAAAATTTGAACAAAACATGTAGTTCGATGGTGTTTTTTTGTACAAAGGCCTTACTTGGATGGTGTTTTTTGAACAGACCAAACTTGGATGATGTTTTTTGAACAGTTTTGAAATATAATTACCCTTATAAGTCATTTTCCCTATTATATTAATTTTTTCTTTGTAGATATACGAATAGCATTCGAAAGTTGTATACACAAATTAACAACAACAAATATGTAACAGTGCATATTTTATTGGTTGCTTTTTATTGCTTATTCAGTGTATAAGTTCCATATTAATTGTTATTATATTCCGTGAATGATACTAGCGTTCCTAATTTTTGAAATGAAATTAAAAAAAAACGTAGCTTGGTTTATTGCAAAAATAAAGAAAGAGAAGTTGACGGTGATAGGGACTGTGGGCACCGAAAGGCTATGAAATGAAGTTATACACGTCCAAAAACTTTTACTTTATAAAAGTTAAAATATGGTAAGTTTTTCTAGGTGGAATTTTATCCTTTGTTCATGAATATAAGATTATAAGCTATCTAATATATGTTTCTTTTTTACTTGTTAATTACCAACCGAATGTGTAAAATGGTAAACGGGTAAATGAACATTCTATACAAGTAAATGATGTCTAATAAAAATTTTATCTTTTTTATTAGACTAATCGTTTAAATAAAATAAGTGATAACTTTACACTTTTTTTACCATTTCAAATTCTTAAACATTTTAAAGAAAAATCAGAAATTAATGGAGAATTCATTAGGCAAACTACTCGACCTAGTGTTGAAAGCATGAGCAATTCAACTACAAAATAAAGTCCGAACTTAGCAATAACCATAATCACACATCGAGAACTATTGAGATAATACACATTTCCAGTATTCAAACTTAGCAAATGTTAGAATTTACGTTATATGACTTAAAATGTTGAAATGTAGGATTAAAGGGTATAAAGTGTCAAGTCTAGTAGGAAAGATACGAGGAGGGGCTCAGGGGCGGATGCAGGACTCATGGACTCTAGTGGCACAATTTTTTTCCGAGCATACATAATAACAAAATAAAATTTTAACCTATGAGTGCAGAGCATTTTTGGGTCGGGTCGGGCATATATAATAACACAAAAAAAATAAAACATACGATTGCAATAAATATTACAAATTGTAAAACTTACATTTTAAATAAGAAATTTCCGTACTAACATTTTCTGAAAACGCTCCATAACATCTTGTTTCATTCTAGGGTTTGGAGAGAACTAAAATTTGAATAAAAGAACCTCAAAACCGCTAATAAATGGCTGTTGTTTCTTAATTTCCTTTGTAATTTCATGATCTTGGCTGGTTGTTGTTTTGCTGAATCTTTGAATCGAACTAGGAAAAAAAAAGAACAGAAGGACAGAAGGTTGAAGGCTTGAAGCAGGTTCGCTAATTTCGTGATCGTGATTCCGGATTCGTGGCATGAGATATGATCGTGATTCTGGATTCCGGATTCTTTTATTAAAAGTGTGGGTAGTGACTAGTGAGCTTAAACTTAACAATTTATAAATGTGCGGGTAGCCCAAGTTCTTTAGTCTTGATTCATGAACAACTTTGTTTATAAAATTATAACTTTTTTTTTGTTTTTATTAATTATTTAGTAGGATAAATATTAGGCTTATTTTTGAAAGTTTGGATTAATACTTGGTGCACTTTAGTTGGACCTAGCCTAGTGACACAAATAAAATCTCTAGTGGCACTATAATATAAAAATTATTTTTTCGAAAAATTTTACCCTTATGCAGAAAAACCGAGTAGTGGCACGGGCTACCCCGTGCCCCTACTATGTCCGCCACTGGAGGGGCTGAAGAGGATAATAGCTTAAAGTACATGGACCGGGACTCGTTTCATTCGAAGTTACAAATCATTCTCTCGTTTCTTTCTCCGTATTATGTCCTCTTCAAGCCATAGATTAAGGTTTGTAACAAACTAATGAGTAGTTCTTTGTTATTGTAGATTATGTTGTTTGAGTTGATATTGAGCGTAGATTAGGTGATATGTAGTGAGGTTTCTTTTGTATGTTATGAGTTATCGTTCTGAATAAAGTTCTTGTTAAGATTTTCTACAATAACCATAATAATCATCTATCCTTACATAAAAATTGAATATTGGTGTCTCCACAAAACCTTGAGAAATACCGTCAAATGAATGGCCAGAATAGCAATAGGGTTGTATTAGTCACTCATAATTCTGCATTTATTTAGTCTTTTCATCTTCTGTATTTTTCTTTTTTTTCTCAAGGGGTGTAATTGTAACTTACTCATTTATTTATTGAATTGATCTCCTCCGTTCTTTGCCTGGAGACTTATCCTATCATGGTATCAGTTGCATAGTTCCGCTCCTCTCTCTTCTACTTCCCCGCTTTTTCTTCTTCCCTTTCTTCAATGGCGGCATCTTCCTCCTCCGTCAACACCCTCCTCCCCATTAACACTCTTATGCATCTCATCACCATTCGGCTCTCCTCCTCCAATTACCTGTTGTGGAAGGGTCAACTTCTCCCTTTTCTTGCTCATCAGAATCTGCTTGTGCACATCGACGGCTCCTCCTCTGCCCCGCCTCCTGAACTTCTTTCCGATGACAAATCTGTGCCTAATCCGGCGTACTCGGCTTGGCTTGCTGCTGATCAACGTGCGGTCATTATTCTCCAGGCATCCCTAACTGAAGTGGCCTTCCCGGAGATCCTCGGCCTTCATACTGCCCGATAGATTTGGGTTGCCCTCGAGAACGCCTACAGTAATTCTTCGGTCGAGCGTATTCAAAACCTGCGAGATCAGCTTCGCCAGCTTTCTAAAGGTGCCACTAGTGTTTCTGAATTTGGGTGCAAATTCAAGTCGATTTGTGATCAGTTGTCGGCTATCGGGCACCCGGTTGCTGAATCCGATAAGATCCACTGGTTCTTGTGTGGACTTGGCAGTTCCTTTGAGACCTTTTCTACCGCTACCCGCGCCTCTCGGGCCCCTCTTCTCTTTCGGGATCTTCTTGCTCAGGCTGAAGGACACGAATTGTTTCTCCAGTCCATTCATGGGTCTGCTTCCCCACCTGTCGCATTTATTGTTCAGTCTCGTGGTTCCCCCTCTCCTCGGGGTCGCGGTGGTCGGGCCTCTCGTGGCGGTCAGGGGCGTGGTCGTCGCCAGCCTCACTGTCAGTTGTGTCGCACCAACGGGCACTTTGCCAATGTTTGCCCTAACCTCGCCACCTACGCCTCACGTGCTCCCACTTTCGATGTTGATCTTGCTCGGGCCTTTCATGCTCAATGCCATGTCTCTTCCTCGAGTCCCGATTGGTATGTTGACTCCGGTGTGACGGATCACATGTCCTCCTCTCCTTCGGCAGTAAACCATGCCACGCCCTACTCAGGCTCTCATCAGGTTGCCTTCGGGAACGGTACGGTCCTTCCCATCTCGCATGTTGGTCACTCATCCCTCACTATTAATATCTTTCTTCGGGATGTGTTGGTTGTTCCCAAGCTTACAAAAAATCTCCTCTCTGTTGGTAAATTAACCACCGACAATTGTATCGATGTTTTGTTTTCTCAACCTTATTTTTATATTCAGGATCGACCAACGAGGCGGGTACTAGCTCGGGGACGGTGTAAAGATGGACTATACGTTCTCTCCACAAACCCTCGGACCTTCTTTGCATCCACTAAATCCGAGCTAACGACATCTTTTGAATTATGGCACTCCCGGTTGGGACATGTGTCTTTTGATACTATTTTACGGTTGAATAAAGAGGGCCATTTGTCGGTTACCTCCATTTTACCAAAACCTATTATGTGCTCTCCTTGTCAGATGGCGAAAGTGCATCGCTTACTGTTTACAATAAATGAAAAACGCTCTATAAACGTATTGGACTTAATACATTGTGACTTGTGGGGTCCGTCGCCCGTATGTTCTCTTGATAATTACCGTTATTACGTTTCTTTTGTGGATGATCACTCAAGATTTACATGGTTTTACCCACTTAAACACAAAAATGACTTCTATACTATCTTGGATGTATTCCTCACGTTTGTTCAAACCCAATTTTCTCGCAAAGTCAAGGCTTTACAAACTGATGGCGGCACCGAATTTTTAAACCATCGTGTTTGGCAGTTACTCGATGCCAATGGCACCTTCCATCGCGTTTCTTGTCCCTACACACCTCAGCAAAATGCTCGGGTGGAACGCAAGCACCGCCAGATTGTTGAAATGGGTCTCGCCATGTTATTTCATGCTCACATTTCTCCGTCGTACTGGGTTCATGCTTTCAGTTCTGCGGTTTATCTCATCAATCGTCTACCTTCTTCCGTCTTGCAACACAAATCTCCTTTTGAGCTTCTCTTTTGCCATGCTCCCAACTATGATCACCTTCGTCCCTTTGGGTGCCGTGTTTACCCTTACTTGCGAGATTATGCCGATCACAAACTTTCTCCGCGGAGCCTACCGTGCGTCTTTATTGGTTACTGCTCTCGTTACAAAGGCTACCAATGCCTTGTGTGACATCCCGGAAATTTAGGTCTAGAACTATAAATAGTCAATTCACCGCAAACCTCTTTGTAACCAGACCTTTAAACTTTAAAGCATATTTTGGAAAATATATAGATTCATTACAATTAAAATAAGATATGAGATAAAATCTTACTTCCTATAATGGAATATCTCAAGCACAAACTGAAACCCTAGTTAATACGTCTGAAAAACTGAAAATATGTATTAACCATTTGTGAAACAAAACAAGCAATCTAACCTCAGAGTACATGTTTCCCTGATTCCGAAAATATAAATAACATTCAAAACGGAGCTCATATGCAAAAGTTACGACTGTTATAAGAAAACAAGCCAAAACAAACCAGTGTAACACTGATTTTATTTAACTACATAAATCGTTTCGATCCGTTGAGGCACTTGCGCACCTCATATGGAAATTTCGAGAACATTATTGGACTCAGACTATGGTCTATTATTGGATTCCATACTCGAAATATTTTTAGTAAAAATATTTATAAAAGTCAACTAATCGGATACTGCGGATAAATGAACGCAATATTTAAACGCGATTTTCCGATGTTCTGCAACTCGAAAAAATTATATGTTTAGGTTTCTAGAATCAGTGCACTCGGCTCAACAATTCTCCGGTCTCGAAAAAATTATTATACATCGGGATCTTGCACACAAATTATGTCATCCACGACATCACTTTCACCAACCCCAACTACTCCATGAGACTATAAATAAGAGGCTTTGCATCTCATTTTTCTTCACCAATTCAACAAAGCTTCTAGCTTTTTCTTTCTTTCTCCAATTGCTCTCCTTTTGGCCAAGAACACAACCACCATTGGCCATCGCTCCACTACCGTCGCACCATCACTTCGCCGCACAAAACCTTGTTGTTTTGTGGTGTTATTTCACGGTGCTTCTCAAACACGATCGTTCTTATATCTAAACTGAATTCACGCTTCAAATGTGAGTGTTACGGCCCCTTTGTCTATGTTTTTTTATATATTATGGGGGAGAATACATGTGCAATATAAACATTTACCATTTTCATATCAAGTTTTATAAATGTTATTATAGCTTTATAAAATATTTTCAATAAGTGAGTGTTACGGCCCCTTTGTCTATGTTTTTATATATTATGGGGGAGAATACATGTGCAATATAAACATTTACCAATTTCATATCAAGTTTTATAAATGTTATTATAGCTTTATAAAATGTTTTCAATAAGCGAGTATTGTACACTATTACGTATATACTTATCAACATACTTGGCTTTTATAACAAAAACCATTTTGGGATGAGACTTGTCTATCCTATATTTATCAATGGCTTAGATAGTGAGACACTATTCATAACTAAGTAGAAATACCTAGACCCCACACTACTATAACCGTTAATCAAGCAGAGCGAGATACATATGTATAGATCTATACGGGTTGACACCCCCACCTATGGTTGTTAGCTACAACTTCGACTAGCAAATCGATGTAGGTGATACTTATCTTTTTCATTACTACGACGTCCATGAAGCGTTGTAGGGGGGTACATTTCAGTCGAATAGCTCGGTTATAGGACTCAACTATACGCATTGATGGTTTTCTCATAAACGTACATATCATTTATAAGTATGGTATTACTTATGGTTTTCAAAAACTCTATACAATTCATTTATAAGTATGGTATTACTTACGATTGTCAGCAACTCTTTACAAACTCATTTACAAGTATGATTATACTTACAAAAGGAATACTTTTAGTTATTTTAAAAGTATCAGTGCTGTGTTCAGCATAAAACCTGTAACTCTCACCAACCTTGTGTTGACCCTCAAAACTACATGTATTCTCAGGAAATCAATAAGACTTTCAGAAGATGGAAATCTTCACGGATTTCAAGCAACCTAGTTTTGTTATATCTGTTAAAGAATTTCATGTACTCTACTATTATTATTTGTAAGAACCATGTATTCAAACTTCAAGATGAAATGCAACTATCCTTTGGTTTATTGTTGTACTTGTACTGTATATTCAATTGCCTGTGATCCAAGAACTTAGTCGCACAGCCCGGCATGTTCCGCCGCCTCGGTCGGGGGTGTGACAGAATGGTATCAGAGCTAAATTGGCTATAGAGAACTCGTATCCTCGAAAGAGGAATACAACTATAGCAACAGGCTTCTAATAAAAGTATTATTATTAATTACACTACTTCTCGACTACTTACGGGTGAGGTGTCTAGTTTGAACTATCGCTTGGGTTTTGGATTCAGAACAGCTTTAATGCCAAAATGATCCTGCCTACCGGTTCTCATCTAGCTGATCCTTATTTGATAGTCTTGAGGTACAAAACAAAAACTAATAATACTGCAAACCCCACCAACAATATATATAGGAGTTATATATATACTCTGACCCGCGATGAGAACACTATATACAACTATAAATACAATGAGACTAAAACTCTCTAAAACATTTCGTACAAAGTATACTTTTAACATAAAATGATATTTTTATAAAGTAGAAGTACATACATAGTAGAACAGTGTCATAATCAGAACAATACAAAAGTAATAAGATGAGTTGAACACTACGAGTAGGCCTAGGTAATTATGTAATCATACCTAGGATAGATAGAGCCTGATCAACTATATTGGTCCAATGTGTGACTAACATGTACTTAGGAATAATCGTAGTGAACAACAAGTCTAAAAAAAAAAAAAAAAAACTTAACAAGAATCATATACAAAGAAACTCTAAAATAGAATATGAAGCTAAAATACTATAGGAATATTTTATAATACTATAGAACCATACATTTAGACACTTTATCTGCCCCTATCCTTGCACAGTCAACCTGATATTTTGATAATACCTGACCAATAACTATTATCGAAAACCTACCATCATTTCTACCAACAGTTCCATTAAACTAATATTGGTAGAAATTCAATCTGAAAGCCGAAGGCGGGCTATGTCACCTGCCAAGTCTTCTGGGTTCTCTTCACTTATGGTCTTGAGAAAATCATGGTTAAAACCACTCATAGCAGAAACAGAAGGCAGAGATTGCTGCTGTGTATGGGTCCCTGATGAAGCTTCTTCTCTCTTCTGAACCTTTCTTTTCTTGTAAACAGCCTTAAAGGCAGCTTGCTTCAATCTCTTTGTGGTATCAGTTATCTTCGAACTAGAACCCTCGACTATTGCTCTTTTCTCGTTCTCTAGACCAAGTATTACGTCTACTCTACTAGGATTATTATCTGATTCCTGTTGCATAAATACTTTCAGTCATTACAATCTCATGATATTAAAATTGTGGAGAAAGAAATACAATTCTTAACCTGAGTATGGTTAATAAGAGTTTGTAGACTCTTAATCTGTCGTCGAGGCCAACTTTTGATGCCTAACTTCCTACAGCGTTGCTTCAACTGTGTTGATCCAACGTTGAGTTCCCTTGCAGCTTCCAAAATGGGCTTATCAAAATGCATGGATATTGTTTCCTTACTCAACGCATGTCCAGAACCCCTTTTTCTACAAATTTCAAAGGTTCTTGGAATCGAGGTTGAAACGTTTTCATTTTGGATCAATTGTGTATGATCCTGATCACTAACACTTTCATTGTTACCTATCATGGGTAATAGTTCTTGATTTCCAAAATCAACCATAAACCCAGAATTCCCATTCTTGAAACTTTCTAAGTTACTTTGGATCAATTGAAAATGATCCTGATATTGAAAACCACCCACGGACTCAGGATTCTCTGAAGCGAGCTCGATAGTGTCATCATGGATCGGCTGTATTTGATCCTGATTTTGAATGTCAGTTTGAAACCCCTGATTTGTTAGACCTACTCCACTATGCAGTATGGGCACGTTCATGCTTAGATTATCATTAGTAAGGTCATCTACAAATGGATCTGTGTATAACGTATGTTAGATAATTAAGAAAAATAAACATAAAGCTCAACAAAATGACTTAACCTGGAAGTATATATTGAGATTGCCCAACAACGATGTCTTGATTTAAAGGCAGTGGATCTTCAGGGAGAATACCCATCAGAGGAAAAACTTCAGGATCATCTTGAAGTTGATCCAGCGGTAATATATCTAGAAAATTTATATCTCACATAGTTTAAAACAAAATCAAAACGCTAGAGAAATAAATAAGAAATAAAAGGAGTTAAGGATATTATAATTACCAAACTCCAGTAGAGGTATCTGATTAAACGATAGGGAGGTACCCTCTTCCCTTAGGAAATTCCGCTCAACGTCTGACAAGTTTTCCATATGAGATCTGTTTTCCATGCCTTGATTGGAAATCTAAAATTATATAAGAATAAACTAGTAGTAGGAAAGAATGAGACTGAAAAGATCTTAGATACAAATGATGATACATACCCGTTTATATAGCATCTTACAGCAGGAATTGAAAGGACAACTCATGTTCTTAATACCGAAATTCAAAATATCTACAGTAGATGCAATCTTTTCACCACCCTAAGTGATATCTTTTCCAAATTGGCGGCTTGACTCCGATGAGGACGGGATAACGAAAAGACATTTTTTTAAATATATATATATATCTTCTGATAACGGAAATAGTTCAAAGAATAATTAATTCAATTATATAGTAATCTAATCATAAATAATGAATTAGAACCTACTCATCTAACATCTGTAGAGCTCGTGGTTCACCTGTATCTTACGTACTTCCTTCCATCCTACGAGTATCAACTGTAAAATGAAATCACATATCATATCTTAAACATCCTCAGGAATTTCCAGAATACTCAACTCAAATGATTAAGAAATAAATAGCTAATACAAATCATAATTAGTGAATATCATATGCTATCAAACCGAAACCCCCAATTTCACGGTTTTACCAAATCAATCGTTAAAACATCACAATATTCGCAACGAGGACTCAATACAACATATATTAGCAATCCACTAACAACACATGAGATGAATTGAAGCATACTTTTAGATTTGGACATCTAGAGTTTGAAACCCTAAAACTCAAAATAACTAACCTTGTGAATTAAGAACTAGAGAACGCATTTCGGGTGTTAAATCCAACCTCCACAAACTTTTACTACATAAAATCCATGATCAAAATGACCAAATTTCGCACATTTTGCTATGAAAATAACCTAGGAGGATTTTGGTTCGTAAATGGGGTAAATGAGGAAAGCTGTCCAAATAACCCCACTGAAGCAGGTTAGCGACACTAACCTTTAAAGTTAGCATCGTTAACTTTTAAAAAAATCCGACCCGAGCTTTGAAACTCGACCCGTGTAAGTCTACTGGATGCTACAGTAACTAGAAGACAACACATGTAACTCCTGCAAGGCCAAAATAGTTTCGAAAAGGTCTACCACACGACCCGTGTGACTTCTACACGGTCGAGCAGAAGTGTTATGTTACGAAATAATTTCGTGACGAAATTTCCTTTAACGGGGAGGTAATGTGACATCCCGGAAATTTAGGTCTAGAACTATAAATAGTCAATTCACCGCAAACCTCTTTGTAACCTGACCTTTAAACTTTAAAGCATATTTTGGAAAATATATAGATTCATTACAATTAAAATAAGATATGAGATAAAATCTTACTTCCTATAATGGAATATCTCAAGCACAAATTGAAACCCTAGTTAATACGTCTGAAAAACTGAAAATATGTATTAACCATTTGTGAAACAAAACAAGCAATCTAACGTCAGAGTACATGTTTCCCTGATTCCGAAAATATAAATAACATTCAAAACGGAGCTCATATGCAAAAGTTACGACTGTTATAAAAAAACAAGCCAAAACAAACCAGTGTAACACTGATTTTATTTAACTACATAAATCGTTTCGATCCGTTGAGGCACTTGCGCACCTCATATGGAAATTCCGAGAACATTATTGGACTCAGAGTATGGTCTATTATTGGATTCCATACTCGAAATATTTTTAGTAAAAATATTTATAAAAGTCAACTAATCGGATACTGCGGATAAATGAACGCAATATTTAAACGCGATTTCCCGATGTTCTGCAACTCGAAAAAATTATATGTTTAGGTTTCTAGAATCAATGCACTCGGCTCAACAATTCTCCGGTCTCGAAAAAATTATTATACATCGGGATCTTGCGCACAAATTATGTCATCCACGACATCACTTTCACCAACCCCAACTACTCCATGAGACTATAAATAAGAGGCTTTGCATCTCATTTTTCTTCACCAATTCACCAAAGCTTCTAGCTTTTTCTTTCTTTCTCCAATTGCTCTCCTTTTGGCCAAGAACACAACCACCATTGGCCATCGCTCCACTACCGTCGCACCATCACTTCGCCGCACAAAACCTTGTTGTTTTGTGGTGTTATTTCGCGGTGCTTCTCAAACACGATCGTTCTTATATCTAAACTGAATTCACGCTTCAAATGTGAGTGTTACGGCCCCTTTGTCTATGTTTTTTTATATATTATGGGGGAGAATACATGTGCAATATAAACATTTACCATTTTCATATCAAGTTTTATAAATGTTATTATAGCTTTATAAAATGTTTTCAATAAGTGAGTGTTACGGCCCCTTTGTCTATGTTTTTATATATTATGGGGGAGAATACATGTGCAATATAAACATTTACCAATTTCATATCAAGTTTTATAAATGTTATTATAGCTTTATAAAATATTTTCAATAAGCGAGTATTGTACACTATTACGTATATACTTATCAACATACTTGGCTTTTATAACAAAAACCATTTTGGGATGAGACTTGTCTATCCTATATTTATCAATGGCTTAGATAGTGAGACACTATTCATAACTAAGTAGAAATACCTAGACCCCACACTACTATAACCGTTAATCAAGCAGAGCGAGATACATATGTATAGATCTATACGGGTTGACACCCCCACCTATGGTTGTTAGCTACAACTTCGACTTGCAAATCGATGTAGGTGATACTTATCTTTTTCATTACTACGACGTCCATGAAGCGTTGTAGGGGGTACATTTCAGTCGAATAGCTCGGTTATAGGACTCAACTATATGCATTGATGGTTTTCTCATAAACGTACATATCATTTATAAATATGGTATTACTTATGGTTTTCAAAAAATCTATACAATTCATTTATACGTATGGTATTACTTACGATTTTCAGCAACTCTTTACAAACTCATTTACAAGTATGATTATACTTACAAAAGGAATACTTTTAGTTATTTTAAAAGTATCAGTGCTGTGTTCAGCATAAAACCTGTAACTCTCACCAACCTTGTGTTGACCCTCAAAACTACATGTATTCTCAGAAATCAATGAGACTTTCAAAAGATGGAAATCTTCACGGATTTCAGGAAACCTAGTTTTGTTATATCTGTTAAAGAATTTCATGTACTCTACTATTATTATTTGTAAGAACCATGTATTCAAACTTCAAAATGAAATACAACTATCCTTTGGTTTATTGTTGTACTTGTACTGTATATTCAATTGCCTGTGATCCAAGAACTTAGTCGCACAGCCCGGCATGTTCCGCCGCCTCGGTCGGGGGTGTGACAGAATGGTATCAGAGCTAAATTGGCTATAGAGAACTCGTATCCTCGAAAGAGGAATACAACTATAGCAACAGGCTTCTAATAAAAGTATTATTATTAATTACACTACTTCTCGACTACTTACGGGTGAGGTGTCTAGTTTGAACTATCGCTTGGGTTTTGGATTCAGAACAGCTTTAATGCCAAAATGATCCTGCCTACCGGTTCTCATCTGGCTGATCCTTATTTGATAGTCTTGAGGTACAAAACAAAAACTAATAATACTGCAAACCCCACCAACAATATATATAGGAGTTATATATATACTCTGACCCGCGATGAGAACACTATATACAACTATAAATACAATGAGACTAAAACTCTCTAAAACATTTCGTACAAAGTATACTTTTAACATAAAATGATATTTTTATAAAGTAGAAGTACATACATAGTAGAACAGTGTCATAATCAGAACAATACAAAAGTAATAAGATGAGTTGAACACTACGAGTAGGCCTAGGTAATTATGTAATCATACCTAGGATAGATAGAGCCTGATCAACTATATTGGTCCAATGTGTGACTAACATGTACTTAGGAATAATCGTAGTGAACAACAAGTCTAAAAAAAAAAAAAAAACTTACCAAGAATCATATACAAAGAAACTCTAAAATAGAATATGAAGCTAAAATACTATAGGAATATTTTATAATACTATAGAACCATACATTTAGACACTTTATCTGCCCCTATCCTTGCACAGTCAACCTGATATTTTGATAATACCTGACCAATAACTATTATCGAAAACCTACCATCATTTCTACCAACAGTTCCATTAAACTAATATTGGTAGAAATTCAATCTGAAAGCCGAAGGCGGGCTATGTCACCTGCCAAGTCTTCTGGGTTCTCTTAACTTATGGTCTTGAGAAAATCATGGTTAAAACCACTCATAGCAGAAACAGAAGTCAGAGATTGCTGCTGTGTATGGGTCCCTGATGAAGCTTCTTCTCTCTTCTGAACCTTTCTTTTCTTGTAAACAGCCTTAAAGGCAGCTTGCCTCAATCTCTTTGTGGTATCAGTTATCTTCGAACTAGAACCCTCGACTATTGCTCTTTTCTCGTTCTCTAGACGAAGTATTACGTCTACTCTACTAGGATTATTATCCAATTCCTGTTGCATAAATACTTTCAGTCATTACAATCTCATGATATTAAAATTGTGGAGAAAGAAATACAATTCTTAACCTGAGTATGGTTAATAAGAGTTTGTAGACTCTTAATCTGTCGTCGAGGCCAACTTTTGATGCCTAACTTCCTACAGCGTTGCTTCAACTGTGTTGATCCAACGTTGAGTTCCCTTGCAGCTTCCAAAATGGGCTTATCAAAATGCATGGATATTGTTTCCTTACTCAACGCATGTCCAGAACCCCTTTTTCTACGAATTTCAAAGGTTCTTGGAATCGAGGTTGAAAACTTTTCATTTTGGATCAATTGTGTATGATCCTGATCACTAACACTTTCATTGTTACCTATTATGGGTAATAGTTCTTGATTTCCAAAATCAACCATAAACCCAGAATTCCCATTCTTGAAACTTTCTAAGCTACTTTGGATCAATTGAAAATGATCCTGATATTGAAAACCACCCACGGACTCAGGATTCTCTGAAGCGAGCTCGATAGTGTCATCATGGATCGGCTGTATTTGATCCTGATTTTGAATGTCAGTTTGAAACCCCTGATTTGTTAGACCTACTCCACTATGCAGTATGGGCACGTTCATGCTTAGATTATCATTAGTAAGGTCATCTACAAATGGATCTGTGTATAACGTATGTTAGATAATTAAGAAAAATAAACATAAAGCTCAACAAAATGACTTAACCTGGAAGTATATATTGAGATTGCCCAACAGCGATGTCTTGATTTAAAGGCAGTGGATCTTCAGGGAGAATACCCATCAGAGGAAAAACTTCAGGATCATCTTGAAGTTGATCCAGCGGTAATATATCTGGAAAATCTATATCTCACATAGTTTAAAACAAAATCAAAACGCTAGAGAAATGAATAAGAAATAAAAGGAGTTAAGGATATTATAATTACCAGACTCCAGTAGAGGTATCTGATTAAACGATAGGGAGGTACCCTCTTCCCTTAGGAAATTCCGCTCAGCATCTGACAAGTTTTCCATATGAGATCTGTTTTCCATGCCTCGATTGGAAATCTGAAATTATATAAGAATAAACTAGTAGTAGGAAAGAATGAGACTGAAAAGATCTTAGATACAAATGATGATACATACCCGTTTATATAGCATCTTACAGCAGAAACTGAAAGGACAACTCACGTTCTTAATACCAAAATTCAAAATATCTACAGTAGATGCAATCTTTTCACCACCCTAAGTGATATCTTTTCCAAATTGGCGGCTTGACTCCGATGAGGACGGGATAACAAAAATACATTTTTTAAATATATATATATATATCTTCTGATAACGGAAATAGTTCAAAGAATAGTTAATTCAATTATATAGTAATCTAATCATAAATAATGAATTAGAACCTACTCATCTAACATCTGTAGAGCTCGTGGTTCACCTGTATCTTACGTACTTCCTTCCATCCTACGAGTATCAACTGTAAAATGAAATCACATATCATATCTTAAACATCCTCAGACATTTCCAGAATACTTAACTCAAATGATTAAGAAATAAATAGCTAATACAAATCACAATTAGTGAATATCATATGCTATCAAACCGAAACCCCCAATTTCACGGTTTTACCAAATCAATCGTTAAAACATCACAATATTCGCAACGAGGACTCAATACAACATATATTAGCAATCCACTAACAACACATGAGATGAATTGAAGCATACTTTCAGATTTGGACATCTAGAGTTTGAAACCCTAAAACTCAAAATAACTAACCTTGTGAATTAAGAACTAGAGAACGCATTTCGGGTGTTAAATCCAACCTCCACAAACTTTTACTACACAAAATCCATGATCAAAATGACCAAATTTCGCACATTTTGCTATGAAAATAACCTAGGGGGATTTTGGTTCGTAAATGGGGTAAATGAGGAAAGCTGTCCAAATAACCCCACTGAAGCAGGTTAGCGACACTAACCTTTAAAGTTAGCATCGTTAACTTTTAAAAAAATACGACCCGTGCTCCGAAACTCGACCCGTGTAAGTCTACTGGATGCTACAGTAACTAGAAGACAACACATGTAACTCATGCAAGGCCAAAATAGTTTCGAAAAGGTCTACCACACGACCCGTGTGACTTCTACACGATCGAGCAGAAGTGTTATGTTACGAAATAATTTCGGGACGAAATTTCCTTTAACGGGGAGGTAATGTGACATCCCGGAAATTTAGGTCTAGAACTATAAATAGTCAATTCACCGCAAACCTCTTTGTAACCTGACCTTTAAACTTTAAAGCATATTTTGGAAAATATATAGATTCATTACAATTAAAATAAGATATGAGATAAAATATTACTTCCTATAATGGAATATCTCAAGCACAAACTGAAACCCTAGTTAATACGTCTGAAAAACTGAAAATAAGTATTAACCATTTGTGAAACAAAACAAGCAATCTAACGTCAGAGTACATGTTTCCCTGATTCCGAAAATATAAATAACATTCAAAACGGAGCTCATATGCAAAAGTTACGACTGTTATAAGAAAACAAGCCAAAACAAACCAGTGTAACACTGATTTTATTTAACTACATAAATCGTTTCGATCCGTTGAGGCACTTGCGCACCTCATATGGAAATTCCGAGAACATTATTGGACTCAGACTATGGTCTATTATTGGATTCCATACTTGAAATATTTTTAGTAAAAATATTTATAAAAGTCAACTAATCGGATACTGCGGATAAATGAATGCAATATTTAAACGCGATTTCCCGATGTTCTGCAACTCGAAAAAATTATCTGTTTAGGTTTCTAGAATCAGTGCACTCGGCTCAACAATTCTCCGGTCTAGAAAAAATTATTATACATCGGGATCTTGCGCACAAATTATGTCATCCACGACATCACTTTCACCAACCCCAACTACTTCATGAGACTATAAATAAGAGGCTTTGCATCTCATTTTTCTTCACCAATTCACCAAAGCTTCTAGCTTTTTCTTTCTTTCTCCAATTGCTCTCCTTTTGGCCAAGAACACAACCACCATTGGCCATCGCTCCACTACCGTCGCACCATCACTTCGCCGCACAAAACCTTGTTGTTTTGTGGTGTTATTTCGCGGTGCTTCTCAAACACGATCGTTCTTATATCTAAACTGAATTCACGCTTCAAATGTGAGTGTTACGGCCCCTTTGTCTATGTTTTTTTATATATTATGGGGGAGAATACATGTGCAATATAAACATTTACCATTTTCATATCAAGTTTTATAAATGTTATTATAGCTTTATAAAATGTTTTCAATAAGTGAGTGTTACGGCCTCTTTGTCTATGTTTTTATATATTATGGGGGAGAATACATGTGCAATATAAACATTTACCAATTTCATATCAAATTTTAAAAATGTTATTATAGCTTTATAAAATGTTTTCAATAAGCGAGTATTGTACACTATTACGTATATACTTATCAACATACTTGGCTTTTATAACAAAAACCATTTTGGGATGAGACTTGTCTATCCTACATTTATCAATGGCTTAGATAGTGAGACACTATTCATAACTAAGTAGAAATACCTAGACCCCACACTACTATAACCGTTAATCAAGCAGAGCGAGATACATATGTATAGATCTATACGGGTTGACACCCCCACCTATGGTTGTTAGCTACAACTTCGACTTGCAAATCGATGTAGGTGATACTTATCTTTTTCATTACTACGACGTCCATGAAGCGTTGTAGGGGGGTACATTTCAGTCGAATAGCTCGGTTATAGGACTCAACTATACGCATTGATGGTTTTCTCATAAACGTACATATCATTTATAAGTATGGTATTACTTATGGTTTTCAAAAACTCTATACAATTCATTTATAAGTTTGGTATTACTTACGATTTTCAGCAACTCTTTACAAACTCATTTACAAGTATGATTATACTTACAAAAGGAATACTTTTAGTTATTTTAAAAGTATCAGTGCTGTGTTCAGCATAAAACCTGTAACTCTCACCAACCTTGTGTTGACACTCAAAACTACATGTATTCTCAGGAAATCAATGAGACTTTCAGAAGATGGAAATCTTCACGGATTTCAGGCAACCTAGTTTTGTTATATCTGTTAAAGCATTTCATGTACTCTACTATTATTATTTGTAAGAACCATGTATTCAAACTTCAAGATGAAATACAACTATCCTTTGGTTTATTGTTGTACTTGTACTGTATATTCAATTGCCTGTGATCCAAGAACTTAGTCGCACAGCCCGGCATGTTCCGCCGCCTCGGTCGGGGGTGTGACACCTTGACCCAAACACATCGCACGTTTTTGTTTCACGGCATGCCAAATTTGATGAAGTCTCTTTTCCTTTTTCCGGTACACCATCTCACACTCCGGCAACCACGTTACTTTTAACACGGTTCATGGATGATTATTTCCGTCCTTCGGTCCCGGCGGCTGCCTCGTCATCATCCCCATCCGCTAAGCCCTCTCCTTCCCCGTCGCCTGCTTGTGGGCTTTGCGATGAGCTACCCAACTCACCGATCTTTGCGGTCCCTCCCCCTCCCCCTTCCGGCTTTACTACCTCCGAACGCGCTCCACTTCCTACTGACTCAATTCACACTGAGGCTGTCTCTACTACCGGTGATCAGGCTTCACCTTCCTCTTCAACCATTCCCGCTGATGGTACAGCTCCTATCCCTCAACCTTCGGGACATCCGATGATCACCCGTGCTAAAGCTGGTATCTTTCGGCCAAAGCACCGAGCCGATCTCGCGCACACGTTTGCTAACCCACTTCACTCGCCTCTTTTTGCTTCCACCGACCCGAAGGGCTTCAAGACAGCTGCCAAACATCCCTATTGGATGGCCGCCATGCATCACGAGCTTGATGCTCTTCACCGCAATCATACTTGGACGCTGGTACCCCCGTCCTAGTGATCAAAATGTTGTGGGTTGTCGTTGGTTGTTCCGGACTAAATTTCATTCTGATGGCTCAGTTGACCGCTACAAAGCCCGCCTTGTCGCTCAGGGGTTCAGCCAAATCCCGGGGCTGGATTATGCCCACACCTTCAGCCCAGTGGTCAAGGCCTCCACAGTTCGTATTGTGTTGACTTTGGCTGTCCTCAACAACTGGCCTCTTCATCAGCTCGATGTCAACAACGCCTTTCTTAATGGCTCGTTGAATGAACTCGTGTACATGGAGCAACCGCCGGGCTTCCAAGATGCTCGTTTTCCTAATTACGTTTGTCGCCTCAACAAATCTCTTTATGGTCTTAAACAGGCTCCGCGAGCCTGGTTTCATCGCCTCAGCACCTTTCTTGTTGCCAATGGATTTGTGTGCAGTCGAGCTGATACTTCTCTGTTTGTGTTTAAAAAAGACTCGTGCATTTTATACTTGCTTGTCTATGTTGATGATTTAATCTTGACTGGGAACCAACCCACTATGATCCGCTCTTTCATCACCAGGTTACATAACGAGTTTGCCGTCAAGGATCTCGGTCGCCTTAGCTTCTTTTTAGGGCTCGAGGTCCTTCATACTGATACTGGTTTATTCTTAAGTCAATCTAAGTATGCTCATGACATCCTTCATCGCGCAGACCTTCTTGACGCCAAACCAGTTGCCACCCCGCTCGCCTCGAATGCTGCCTTCGTCACTAGTGGTGAGCCGTTTGATGATCCGACTTACTATCGCTCTCTTGTGGGTGCTCTTCAATACTTGGCCATCACGCGTCCCGATATTTCCGACTTCTTGGTTACTCTGATGCTGACTGGGCTCGGTGTCTTGAGACTCGTCGTTCTACTTACGGCTACTCTATTTTTCTTTGTGGCAATCTCGTCTCCTGGAGTGCCAAGAAGCAACCCACTGTCTCTCGCTCGAGCTGTGAATATGAGTATCGGGCGATGGCCAACGCTGCTGCAGAGATCATCTGGATTACCCATTTACTTCACGAACTGCATGCGTTGCCTCCGTCTCGCCCTACTCTTTTATGTGACAATCAGAGTGAGTTATTTCTCACACAAAATCCTGTCTCTCACAAGCTTGCCAAGCACATTGACTTGGATTATCATTTTATTCGTGAGCTCGTTTCTTCTGGAAAGCTTCACACCAAGTTCGTTCCGACCAAGCTTCAGGTGGCTGACATCTTTACCAAGAGTCTTTCTCGTCATCAGTTTGAGTTCTTTCGGGAAAAGATGTGCCTCCGTCCGCCACCGTCTCGCTTGCGAGGGGATATTAGTCACTCATAATTCTGCATTTATTTAGTCTTTTCATCTTCTGTATTTTTCTTTTTTTCTCAAGGGGTGTAATTGTAACTTACTCATTTATTTATTGAATTGATCTCCTCCGTTCTTTGCGTGGAGACTTATCCTATCAGGTTGGCTTTTACACAAAATAAGAAACGTTATGGATTATGTATGTATATCAAATAGATTAATGAGGCGTTTGGTTTGTGGACTTCAAACCAAACGGTAGGGTAGCGAGAGGTGGAGACGGAGGCGGTGGTGGGGTGGCTAGAGGTGGAGGTGGCATCAGCAGTAAGGTAGCCAGAGGTGGAGACGGCGTCGGCGATGAGGTCGTCAGAGGTAGAGCCGACAGCGTCAACGGTAGGTGGTAGGGCATCGGCGGTGAGGTCACCGGAGATGGAGGTGAAGATGGTGGGGTGGCCAGAGGTCGAGGCGGTGTCGACGATAGGGTGTCCAGAGATGGAGGAGGCGGCGACGACGACGACGGTGGGGTGGTCGGAGATCAAGGCGGCGACAACAGTAGTGGGGTGGCCGGAGGTAGAGGCGGTAGCAACATTGGAGTGGCCGGAGGTGAGGCGTCGGCGTTGGCAGGGTGGCCGGAGGTCGAGGTGGCGTCGGCAATAGGGTGGCCTGAGGTTTAAAAACAAATCCTTCATTCATGGAATTTACACAAATTTTATATCAAACAACTAGCAAGTAGTAAGAAAGAGTTAAAAGAAACCTACTAGTTTTACACTTTGATATACATTTAATCTAGACATATTCTTAAGTCATATCTTTCAGAAACAAATGAACATTGAAAAAACATGTTAAATAATTAGATTATATGTAGGATATAACGAAAAATAGGAATTGATACTTAAAAAGCTTTTAAAAAACCTGTATAAATCCTTCTAAAAAACCTTTAAAACATCTTAAAACATCTAAAAGACCTTCAAATTTTCTCCAAAACCCCAAAAAAAAATTTACATGAACTGATTAAAAAAATTGTACACCGCACCATCTGAAGAGTCCATGTCAACCCGCCTCAAAGCTTGTATAAGAAGTCAATCGCAGAATACAAGTGATATTTTGGACGTTCTAAGGTTTGAACTCTAGACCTCTCACGTGAAATTCTGCACCTCAACTACCAGTCTCTCATTACGACAAGATCCGATTAAAACACTCAAAATGTGGAAATGCAAAAAAGCTCGTGCCTTATCGCATCATGGCAATCGCCTCACCTTATAGAGCCGAGATGGAGTATAGCGTGACAACAAAGACTGCATCTTGCCTTCATGCCGTGTTTTTAGAACGATGGGTATTTACTATTTAACTATTAATCTGATCGATCAAAAAATCTAAAGCCTTTTTTCTATTAAGTTAAAATGATAAAAGAAAATACATAACAGTAACTATTTGCACACCTGAAGGTTAAAGCTTCAAAGGACATAGTGACATTAATCACATTATAGAGCCATGTGGGTACCAAATATTATAGGAGGAATCTTTGTGAGGGCCCAATAATGAAACGACTGATTAACACGTACACATTGCACAACTCATGACATGTTGGTAGAGCATGGCTGTTGCCATATCAGGCGACCCATGCATTACTTCCTTTTCACGAGCGTTCCATTATTTTTACGACTATGTTGATGAGATTTGAGTTTATTGTTACACACGCACACACACTGACACACACACACACACACACACACACACATATATATATATATATATATATATATATATATATATATATATATATATATATATATATATATATATATATATATATATATATATATATATATATATATATATATATATTTATATATATAGGGCTAGGTTACATTAAGAACCACAATTATTGTGTGGTCGTAAGGACAAATCTGGTGCGTAAGATTATAATTATCAATGGCTATGATTAATAACAGAATATTGATTTTTTTTAATTAAAAAATATCAACTTTTTAATAATATCATTCTAAAGGGTAATATGGACTTTTTTTGTCTTTCAATTATGGAATGTGAGATTTTTATGAGATTAAATTCCGAATTTAATTCTAATTTCAAATTCAAATTCGAATTTATTTTCAAATTCAAACATTAATTTTTTTACAATTCTAATAAAATATATAATTAATTTATGTTCTTATTCTAAGTTCATAATCACTTACATTCTATTAGAATGAACTACAAAGCATACATCAGAATATATTAAAGAATGTTGTTTCATATTTTGAAAGTAAGTTAAACATTCTGGTAGAATAAATTACAAAATCATACTTATATGAATTACAAAATCAGATTTACATTATATTGTGTAACATCAAAATGACTAGAACAGTATACTAAAATCTAATATACAAAATAGAATGTCATTCTATGAGAATTATATTATTTGAGAATGATATTCTGTCAGAATGACTGCCTTGAAACCAAACTTTAGAGCTTCTTCTCGATTTCTTGTATGTTTTGAATGCACGAATAATTAACCTGCAACATCATAATGATCTTTTCACCTGTTAGAATAATCCACAACATTGATCCGAGAATCACAAAAATCATAAAAGCATATTCTGGTAGAATGATCCATTCAAACTAATAAAAATCTTACGGAATAACATTATTAAATATCCATTCCGGCAGAATGACATAAACAAAACAGAAAGAAAGACAATTTGATTTGCCCTAATTGAAAAAATAAATAGATTTACAAACTTATTCAAAGAAATGTGAGAAGAACAAGAAATACAAAACTAACAACACAAAATTCGAAAATAGATATAAAATCTTACCTCCACCTTCTGTGCTCTTCGATTAGATGTTTTTCAAATTAAAAACCTTGGATTTCATATAAACAGAAAGGAGTCAGTGAGATATAAAATAAATTAAACAAGAAATGCTTCAATGTTGACCATGAACTTGGCGTGTCGACGTTATGAAGATGATGGTGTTTGGCGGCGTTGGCGGGTGGTGGTCGTCAAGAAGAGTAGAATGCGTGAAGATGGAGGCGGTTCCAGGAGGTTCCAGGTGGTGCTGCAGGCGATTCTAGGAGATCGGCTGGTGGAGTTTACGGAGGCATGAGATGAATGTGGCGGATATTCCAGGAGCCTGTCGATGATAGCTAGGGTTTCCAATTAGTTAGCAGTATTCCACAATTATAGGTCAACTTTACCATAATTATAGCATAATTATAGGAACCGATTTAAATGTAATTAACTAACTCATAAATCAATTGACAAAAATACCCTTGGCTGATTCTCGTCTCTGATTGGTCCTTACGTCCACACAATAATTACAGTTTTTAATATATCCTAACTCTATATATATATATATATATATATATATATATATATATATATATATATATATATATATATATATATATATATATATATATATATATATACTAGGTTAGAAACCCGTGTAATACACGGGATGATTAAAAAATGTATAAAATAATATGAAAAATATCAATATTGCAGATGACAAAATTGTCATTTCTGAATTTTGTTTATTTTGATATTTTATATGATACGATAAAATGCTAAATAACGTATGCAATTGAAATCCATATGACATTAATCTTAAAATTCAATATTATTTTAGTTTTATTGCATAAATCCCTACTATATGCAATGAGCATTATATGACAGTTACATCATATGATAGTTATTTCCTGCAAACCACATATCAGATTGCAATGAACATCAAATCTCAACTTAGGGAAGCCAACGTTTTAGACAAAATACAGTCAAAAGTAAATACAGTCAACCGGTGGAAAAATGAATAACATAATCTATAACTATTTATATCTTCCAAATTATAGTTTTTATAATAATGTATACCGGCCTGTGAGTTACACTTTTCTTCATCATGGCTGCAATCTCAAGCTGCTTGACCACACTCTCATGTAGCACCTGTTAAAGGATGATGATGATGAGTGAAAACTAAATAATCAGAAACGATGTTTTGGCATTGTCTTTACTTACCCTCTTACTTTTATTTAGGTCAAACTCGATTGATCTGATGCGGTCCAAGGAATGTTGTAGCATATTCTCATTCTCTACAGGAATTTTAACAGGCCACCTTGTAAGTTGTTCAAACATCTCTTCAAGTTTTTCAAGTTGTTCAACACAAGGAAGGATTATATCTCTATCTTCTTCTTTGATAAAGATTAGGGACGGAATTAGATGAATCAATCATAAATGAAGTACGCTTATATGAATTAAAGCTTTATAATATAGACGATTATATAATTTCTATCAAAAAATAAAACAATAAAAATCGTCATATATGAATTATATCTCTGCTTACATAGCTTTTTATTCCTTGGGAAAAACTATCAAAAAATAAAACAACAAAAATCGTCATATATGAATTAAAGCTTTATAATATATAGACGATTATATAATTTCTAACAATGGAAATGAAAGTACCTTTTTGGTATCATAGAATTCTTTGAAAGTAGTGTGCTATTATAAAGGGGAACCATTTAGATAAACGACACTATTTCTTGGAATTCCTGTTATGTGTAAAAGCTTATTTAGGATCTGGAATCACAAAATACCTTCTGGGTAAGGTGATTTCTACAGAGGAATTTGAAAATTTATCTACTTAATTATCACTTGATGTAAATTCAAACACATTTGCATAACAAGATTTAAGTTCAAATTTTCTATTAAATTAATTTGAATAGTAATAATATTGTTTCTGATGACTTTATTTGGAATGAGTCTGATATACCACCACGAGTTTTAGTATGCTTGAATTACCCATGGATCTTTGTTGATGGTGGTCACCGTATGGCATTGTTATCAAATACAATCATTTATTTAGCATCAAGAACGTTTTGCTTAATTAGTCAATCATCAATTACTATTGGGGGTATTTCGGTAATTTAACAGTTATGTTAGTTATCACTGTTAGTTAGAAGTTGTTCTACTGTTAGTTAGAAGTTGTTAGTAACTGAATGCGTAGTTTAGAATAGATGGCGTAATATAAGCCTGTATATAAGTGTATTCCTGTACTCTGTTAAAAGCTAATGAGAAGTTACAGAACTTTCTCCCATTTTCCTTTTCTTCAAAGTTAATATGGTATCAGAGCGTTACTCTGTTTTTCATTCGTTTCATCTTTGTTGAATCTTCGTTTCATTGATAGCAGTTCTTTGATCTTCTTCATTCTTCCTTTATCTTCTTCATTCTTTTTCGATTGTTCCAATGGCTACTCCTAGTTCTAACTCTGAAAATTCTGGATCTGTTGATTCAAATTCATACAACGATCCCTATTATCTTCACAATTCTGACGGACCTGGTTTAGTATTAGTCTCTCAAATACTCACAGGGGATAACTACGCTACTTGGAGCAGATCGATGCTAATCGCTTTATCTGTTAAGAACAAGCTGGATTTTATTGAAGGAACGATTTCACAGCCAGGACCGACTGATCAAACTTTTAGAGCTTGGTCACGCAATAATAATGTTGTAATTTCTTGGATCCTCAACTCTGTTTCTAAAGAGATCTCTTCCAGTATCATTTATCTTTCTACTGCTGCTGAAATGTGGAAGGAATTGAAAGAGAGATTTCAACAGTCAAATGGACCAAGGATTTTTCAAATCAAACGAGATCTGATGAACTTGACTCAAGGAAATGATTCAGTTAGCACCTATTTTACCAAGATCAAGACACTTTGGGAAGAATTATCAAACTATAACAACAATTGTATATGTGGAAAGTGCACGTGTGGAGGTGCAAAGGAGATTGAACATGCTATGAGTTTCCTGATGGGTCTGAATTCGAGCTATGCACAAGTTAGAGGTCTGATCCTGCTTATGGATCCGATTCCACCTGTCAACAAGATATTCTCCCTGATAATTCAAGAAGAAAGGCAATGTAATGTTGGTAATATTCAAACTCCTACTCTTGCTTTCAATACACGTGTCTCAAATAACAATAACACCAACAATAAGCCTAGACCTAATCAGAATAATAAGAATTTTAGAAAGGATTCTCCACTTTGTACACACTGCAATCGATCTGGTCACACAAAGGACAAATGCTATCGCTTGCATGGATTTCCTCCAGGATATAGAACTCAAGGAAATCAATCTCGTGCTAATTCTGTTAATGTTGATACACATCCACCTTCTGTTGATAATGATACTCAACAAGTCTCTTCTACGACTCCTGAGGTTTTGACTGGATTGACTCAACAACAATGTGAAGGTCTAATTGCACTGTTATCTGGACAACTTGCATCTGCAAACATGGTTACTACTTCTAATTCAGAGAATCTTGCAGGTAAGTACAGAATCCTCAGTTTTAATTCTGGAAATTATATTTCTAATGTTTGGATTCTTGATTCGGGTGCTACACAACATATTTCAAATGATAAAGACAATTTTATAAATATGCAAAGTATCAAGGGAACCAGAGTAAGATTACCTAATCATCATCTCATTCAAGTTCATTACAAAGGAGATATACAACTTACAAAAGATTTGTTTCTCACTAATGTCCTTTATGTTCCTCAGTTCGAGTTAAACTTGATATCTGTTTCATGTTTGACTGAATCTGAGTTACTAACGGTCAAATTTTATCGCAAATGTGCCATAATCAAGCAGATCTTCCCCAAGAAGATGATTGGCAAGGGTGAGGTTCATAAAGGATTGTATTTGTTGGATGTTCCGTCTTCCATGCCTCAATTCACAGCAGTGGCTAATGTTGCTGTCTCTCTTCAACAATGGCACTCTAGATTTGGACATCCTTCAACTAGCAAAATAAAGATGCTTTGTAAAGATTTGAGTATTAGTCATAATGACAACAGTGAATTAGTATGTCCTGTTTGTCCTTTAGCTAAACAGAAAAGATTGCCATTTGTATCTTTAAACAATCTTTCTAGTAATCCTTTTGATATACTTCATTGCGATGTGTGGGGTCCATATCAGGTCACTTCTTATCTAGGATATCGATATTTTGTCACTTTGGTAGATGATTGTACAAGATTTACTTGGATTTACATGCTAAAGAATAAATCTGATGTTCAAAGTATCATTCCAAGATTCCTTAACTTGGTATTCACACAATTTAAGATCAATGTCAAAATTTTCAGATCTGATAATGCAAAAGAGTTGCTTTTCACTGATTTGTTTCATGCCAAAGGAATAATTCATCAATTCTCTTGTGTTGAACGACCCCAACAAAATTCTGTCGTAGAGAGAAAACATCAACATATCTTAAACATAGCCAGGGCATTATGCTTCCAATCCAATATTCCACTTTTATACTGGTCTGAATGTGTTCTAACAGCCGTATATTTGATGAATCGTACACCTTCCAAGCTACTTAATAACGTTACTCCTTATCAAAAGCTTTATGGTAAAGAGCCACAGTTTTCCATACTTCGCAATTTTGGATGTTTGGCATTTGCTTCCACGTTAGTTGTCAACAGATCAAAATTTGATCCTCGTGCAAAGGCTTGTGTGTTTATTGGATATCCACCTGGCATGAAAGCTTATAAGTTGCTCAATTTGTCCACAAATGAAGTTTTTATCTCTCGAGATGTTATTTTCCATGAAAATATTTTTCCTTTTCTTCATTCTACTCATTCTTTTATTCATGAACCCTTCTCTTCCATTGTCTTACCCAAAGCTTTTGATTTAGATAATGAGTCAATTTCTGTTTCTAATTCCATTCCAGTTCCCACTTCTATTCCGGTTAATCCGTCTGTGACTTCTGTTCCAGTTGCAGCTCCTCCCATTATACCTCAAGCAAATTTGTCTCAACCTGGTTCCATACGAACCCAACGAGTTCGACACAAACCTTCTTACTTGCAGGATTATCACTGCAATTTAGCCATGTCTAATTCCATTGATTCTTCTCTTACTTCACACAAATGTAAGTACCCTCTTTCTAAGGTTATTTCCTATGATAACCTCACTACCAATTTTCGTGCCTATACTCTGTCCATTTCTGCACAAGAAGAACCTAAAAATTACAATGAAGCTGCTAAAGTTCTTGAATGGCAACAAGCAATGACTGATGAGTTGACTGCTTTAGAACTCAATAACACTTGGGTTGTTGTTCCTCTTCCAAAAGACAGAAAACCATTAGGATGTCGATGGGTTTACAAGATAAAAAGAAAAGATGATGGTACTATTGACAGATTCAAAGCCAGGTTAGTTGCCAAAGGTTTCAATCAACAAGAAGGTGTTGACTTTCTAGATACTTACTCTCCGGTTGCTAAACTTGTTACAGTTAAGTTGCTCCTTGCTTTAGCTGCGAAGAATAATTGGCCATTAATACAATTGGACGTCAATAATGCTTTTCTTAATGGGGATCTAGAGGAAGAGGTTTATATGCAACTTCCTCCAGGGTATTCTAGTATTGACAGATTCAAAGCTACTTCTACTCAATTGGTTTGCAAACTACAGAAATCTCTCTACGGTTTACGCCAGGCTTCTCGACAATTGTATTCAAAATTTTCAAACTTTTTAGTTACTTTGGGATTTACACAATCTAAATCAGATTATTCGCTCTTCTTCAAAGGCACTGGTTCTTCCTATGTAGCTCTACTTGTTTATGTTGATGACATTGTCATCACAGGAGCGTCTTCATCCGAAATAAATCTCCTCAAAACTGCTTTAAGTGCTCGTTTTAAGCTAAAAGATTTGGGGAATTTACGTCACTTTTTGGGTCTTGAAATTGCACGATCGAAAACTGGTATTTTTATATCCCAAAGGCAATATACTTTAAAGCTTCTTGAAGATATGGGGCTTTTAGCAGCTAAGCCCACTTTACAGCCCATGGATCCTAAATACAAACTCACCAGCTTCGAGGGTGATCTCTTACAAGATGTTTTTCAATATAGAAGATTGGTTGGGCGTTTATTATACTTAACTATCACCAGACCTGATATCACTTATGCGGTTCATCGTCTCAGTCAATATCTCAATAAACCTAGAACTCATCATATGCATGCTGCAACTCATTTGCTTCGTTATTTGAAATCAAATACGGGACAAGGTCTTTTCTTTTCAGCCAGCTCTTCTTTACAGTTACGGGCTTTTAGTGATGCTGACTGGGCTGGGTGTAAAGCTACTCGACGATCTGTCACGGGTTTCTGTGTGTTCATTGGTGATTCTCTTATTTCCTGGAAATCTAAAAAGCAGACTACCGTTGCTCGATCTTCTACTGAAGCTGAATATAGAGCCATTGCAGCTGTTACTTGTGAACTTATGTGGCTCAGACACTTATTACATGATCTTGGTGTCAAACAACATGATCCACATTTGATTTTTTGTGATAATCAGTCTGCAGTTTCACTTGCTTTCAACCCCACATTTCATGAAAGAACCAAACACGTGGAAATTGATTGTCACTTCATTCGGGACAAGATAACAGATCAGACAATCAAGCTTTTACCCGTTAGAACACAATTCCAACTTGCAGACATGTTTACAAAGCCTTTACCACGTGCTAAACTTTTTCCTTTGATGTCCAAGATGGCTTTAAAAAGCATTTTTTCACCGCCATCTTGAGGGGGCATATTGGGGGTATTTCGGTAATTTAACAGTTATGTTAGTTATCACTGTTAGTTAGAAGTTGTTCTACTGTTAGTTAGAAGTTGTTAGTAACTGAATGCGTAGTTTAGAATAGATGGCGTAATATAAGCCTGTATATAAGTGTATTCCTGTACTCTGTTAAAAGCTAATGAGAAGTTACAGAACTTTCTCCCATTTTCCTTTTCTTCAAAGTTAATAATTACCATTAGCAATAATTAATGTTAGTGACTTCATTTATTTTTATTAATCTTATTTGAATATTTTAACTGTAAACAAATAGCAAATAAATTACATAGAATAGAAATATATTTGAAACTTTTAATGAATATTGGAATTTTGATTTATAAAACATAGAGGGTAAGAGCATGACATGCTTAACAGATTGATTAGCTAAATGAAAAAGGTTACCTCTCATCACAAGGAGTACATATTGCAACCCTATGCATTGATTATGTTGATGTTCTCCTATTAACATAGTTGAATTCATGGGTGGCAAAATCAACCATTCTGCATGTGATGGAATTGGTGCCAAATTCAGTTCTAATATTAAACTATTAGAAAATCAATAGAAAGAAATGAAAATAGGTACAATAAAGAAATTAATTGCAGTAAGCATCCATTTATTGTATTAAACCCAAACAAATATTAATTTGGTGCTTTTGGATGTACAATCTGAAAATTCCAATAATAAGGTCAACTACAGGTCGGTAAAACATTACATAATGTTGTGGATAATATCCTTGCAATAAACTTGTATCTATCACAAAAGCTTGAGGAGATTAATGTTGTAGCGTCCTATTTTGATGATATCTAAACACAATTAGCACAAGGGTCAGGTGAATACTTGTGGTGGGGTTTCATGGGGGCTTTTCTCCAATATAGCACATATACTATCGCAGCTTTGGCGACCATCTTTCCTGAAAAAAAGCTAAAAATCTACATTTGTAGTACATACAAACAAACCAATATAAAATAACTCTCTTCAAAACTTACATGATTTGGCGCAAATGAGGTTCCCATTTGTAAAAAAAAATATAAAAGGGATCATTCCCAAATTTCATACACCCTGTGGAAAACAAGAATTCTTACTTAATTTGCTCAAAAGTTGCAGTTAGCATTCCCGCATCATATACAACAAAATATTACCACTTTCCGATTTACATCACAGCGAAGAACTAAAAATCATCAATAGAACATACCTGAAGTTACCCCAAAGAAATCGAAAGAAATTAGGAAGGCTTACTGGTGCGACTTGCAGAAATCGACGCCATCCATAAATATTTATATAGAGATTTTAGGTTTTCTATGCCGAGATTAGTGGAAAGAGTGGGTTATGAACTTATGGGGGAGAGATTATGGACGAGATTGGTGGTGGGATTTCAAACTTCAGTGAACTCTTCTCTCGAATTCCAGCGAATGAATACGAGTTTTCCATCAAATCCGTGTTCAATTGCTTCCTAATCGTATGGGATTTGATTGAAATTGTCAATGAAAATTCGGATTCAAAAGTTTAGTGGGATGAGAGACCCAAGAGTTATGTTACACATGTAAGCAAGAAGATAGTCTTTAAAAATAGGACATGTGGCAAAAGTTATTTTTATTATATATATATATATATATATATATATATATATATATATATATATATATATATATATATATATATATATATATATATATATATATATATATATATATATATAGAGAGAGAGAGAGAGAGAGAGTTCAGATTTTTTGAGAACCAACTATGCCCCGAGAACTCCCAAATGGTCAACATTTTCAAAAAACCAAAAATATAGGGGCTAAAACGCACATATTTAAGCATTTTCGAAAACAAATTCCGAAAAAAAACGATTTTTTTTTTTGAAAAAAATTTAAAAAATTTGCACATGTGCAAACTTTTTTATACGTACACTTTTTTTCAAATTTTTTTACAGAACGCCTTAAATATATGTTAGAAAGACATCTATAAAAAAACTAGAAAAAAAATGTACGTATATATATATATATATATATATATATATATATATATATATATATATATATATATATATATATATATATATATATATATATATATATATATATATGAAAAAAGTGAACGTATTCAAACTTTTTTTTGCCCATGTGCAAAATTTTTTCAAAAAAAAAATTCATTTTTTCGGAAAAAAATTTCAGCGACCGAGGCCCATTTTGAACGTCTATGAGGCCTATGGGGTCGGTTTTTTGAAAAAAATATCAGTTTGGGAGATATATGATTGATCCAAAAGGAGTTGGGAGTTCTCGGATTCTCGGGGTGAAGTTGGTTCTCAAAAGATCCTAAGTGTGTGTGTATATATATATATATATATATATATATATATATATATATATATATATATATATATATATATATATATATATATATATATATATATATATATATATATATATATATATATATGGCCAGGATCAAATGAGAATTTTTTTTTTCATGAAAACCTGAGAATTCTTTCTGATTAGTTGAATCATAAAAGGGCATGATAGTCATTTAACAAATCTCATTTAATTCTGAATTTTTTTATTTTTAGCAACAACAATAACCGTCTGCTAAAATTAAGCCTATTAGATTTGAATATTCAAATTTCAAAAAAAAAATCAAATTTTCATTTTTCTAAATCAAATTTTTGGATTTTGAAAAAAAACATAAATTTTTTAATTAGATTTTTGAAATTTAAAAGACACATAAATTTATTTATTTGCGGATGCATATATACATATTCGCGGGTGCATATATACATATTCGCAGGTGCATATATGCATATTTTCGAAATTCATATATACATATTCTTGTATTTAATTATGAATGCAAACAATAAAAAAACGATTTATTAAAAATAATAACATACAACAGTTTTGAACGATACATATACACTTATTAGAAATAATGAACAATACATACAAAAAATATAAAAAAAAAACAAAATTTCATGATATCTTCATTTTTAGTTTGTCACTTTTTAATTCTTCAATTTGATTGGTAAATTCTTCAAAATCTGCAAAAACATTAATAAAAAATTATATAAAATGTATATTAAAAAAACATTAAAATAAATACATACATGCATATACACATATGAACAAATGCACATCTATTTATGCATATATGCAAATACACACACATGTGTACATGAACAAATTGATATACATATGTATATCATACGATTTATTAATACACATATGCACATGGGTTTTTAAACATATACACACATATATGCATGTGTATATTTGCGCATCTATGAAAATACATATATGCATTTGATATGTATATTTTGTATATATGCATTTATGCACATATACACATATGCAAAAAACTTTTGTGCACATGTATTCATATTTAATGGATATATGCACAAACTTGGAAATAAACATCTGGACATATATGCACATACATTTATGCTCGTATGTACATTTGAACATATGAATCTATGCACATATGCACATATTTATGTATACATATATGGACATATATGTACATACATTTAATATGTTTCTTCCAATCCATATATTCAATTCCCGATTGCTATTAAAAACAAAAGATACACACACACACACACACACACACACACACATATATATATATATATATATATATATATATATATATATATATATATATATATATATATATATATATATATATATATATATATATATATATATATATATGCCTTTATGCACATATGTACACGTATATACTCATATATGCACATGTATATTATATGCATACGCATGTATTGAGACACCCCATTTCTACTGTTTGCAAATACTATGGTTTTTCATAAAAGTTCATGAATACAAAAATACGGTTTATCAAAAACCGATAATTTACATGTTTAAAACTGTGGGTGTTACAAATCCATACCAAATCTAACCATAGTAAGCAAGAAAGGATTAAACCTTATGTCCAAGACAGGAGCTATGTGGGCTCCACTCCAGCTAAACTTCATCCACTTATAACATAGCATTTAACCTGGAATACATGGCAAAACATAGAATACGTAAGACAATAATGTCTCCTGAGTTACATGAGTTTTAGACTCAACACTTAACTTCTTTCTCCAACCTTTTTATAGAACCTTATAACATAAAAACATCCTTAAAAATTTTATAGTAATAATATACTATAACTCTTCACTTATCAAAATCATTTCATAATATACTTTGTGAAAATAACATCTTTCAAAACTCTATAGTAGCAACATATTATAACACTTTATTTTTCAAAATCATTTCGTATCATACTTTGCAAAAAAAAATAGCATTTTCTTACTTCCTTTGACTGGTTTTATAAGCTTGCTGGATTTTTATACTTACGGCTTTAATCACCATAAGTGATACCCCAAGTGTCTATGGCTAGAAAGAACGGATCAACCCTCACCATAGAAGTGCTTAGGCAATCTACTTCGCGATGGGGCTTTTTCCCCAGTAGACCCCTTACCTAACCCGGGTAGGTGGAACATAGTTCCCTTACTAACGCTGCTTGCTACAATTACCAGTCATACAAAACAATTTCTGCTTGCTTGAACATTACTCACATACATATAGATAGTGGCTAAGTGCCAAACTTCATCATTTTCTGTCTTTATGGCTAAATGCCAAATTTATAACTTTCATCACATATGTAAAATATGTTTTTATGACATTCTAGCTTTATGCCAAATCATACTTTCCAACATCTTATGGCTATATGCCATTCATACTTGAAAACATATACAGTTTGTAACCAAAACATATTTCTTAAACATCTTATGGCTATATGCCATTCATAATTGAAAACATATATAACTTGTAACCCAAATATACTTTCACATAATTGGTTCATAGACCAACATACTTTCCCTTAATTTAACTTGTAGTTCAAAACATAACTTCAAATATAGCATTATACTTTCACAACAAGTTAGAAATAATACTCTTGCATACAATTTCACATATAGAAATTTTATAGGAAATCTTGAAAATACTTACTTTCCATGTACCCCTGAATGGGTAAAAATATTGCATGTACTCACCTCATGTATTGCTAGTGGATTGACTACACGTTCCTTGTATTTATACTCTTTTGATTCAATAATCACTTGGCATGAACCTATATTTAACATGTTATACATCAACATTCATGCTAACTGACTCTATAACTCATTGGAGTCCTTATTATACCAATATGGGTCATAACAAGTCTATAAATTTTAAATGACCAACTTTAAATAAATCGTATATTATACGTATTTTACTACAGTACCCTCGGGAGGTCGTATTTTCATTCCAACAATTTTTCATGAAGTTTTAGACTATAATGGACTTATGTTTAAAATTTGAGGTCAATCGGACAAGTCTAGCATCAAGTTCCAAAAATCAAGTTCACTTGACAGGAGACTCACTGCATTGTGAACCTGGCGCAGGATCGCGACCGACAGGGGTGTAGGTCGCGTCGCGACCTGGTCTGCAGCAACCAGTACTCGCGATTTTTAAGCTATAAATCTCTATTTTTCTCGTTTAAGCCCTTAATACACGACTTAATCACTAGGGTTTGTTCCAAGACCAAAACCATTCATTTATTTCAGGTTTTTAACCATAAAAATCCTAGATTTCAATTATTTTCCAAACATTCCCGTTTTTGCATTTTTTTATTCAAAAACCGAAATTGTTCGAGATTGATCACTTCTGCCGTTTTATTTTAACAATTATCACTTATGGAACTTATCAAAACCCCTTAGAATCAATTTGATCATGTAAACTTGATTTCTAGGGTTTTTGAACAAAATTCCAATTTTCAACAATAGCAACATACTTTGTTGATTTTAAGATATGTTCTTATTACTTAGAATCCATTTGACACTATAAATCATTTAAACTCCTTTGATCATGACTGAAATTTCAGTCCTTAGTTCCTCCCGTAAAGAACACACACACAAACACTTAGGTTAGAAGTTTCTCACTAACCTTTTGACTTAGGAATCATTAATTCTAAATACTTGCTCCAATCTCCTTCTTCAATCCTTCGTGAACTCTGCAGAAATCGCATCTCCAAAACCTTCCCGTAGCTTCTCAAATGTTCAACCAACAAATGAGAAGATATTTCTCATTTTTATACTTCCTGATTTTACATTTTTAGTCCCTAAGTTTCATTTCTTGAATTTTTGGCACTTTTATCACATTTTATCACATAAACTTTCTTTTCTTATATTTTTGCTACAAGCAAACAATATTTTTACATGTTTGGCCCTTCACATGGTCTAATGACCAAATTACCCTTTTTTTTGGTAAAATTAACTTCCAAATTCTTATCACAGGTATTTGGTGCTACCAATTTTTATTTCATTACATATTAGCTCCAAAAATCATATTTTCCTTACTTAAAAGTCATTTGGATATCAAATGACCAGTTTGCCCTTTTTCATCATTTTTCTCCAAACGCTTGGAATTTTACTACATTTCCAAATAAATTGCTTTAAAACTTCCAGAATATTTTAATCTTTTCCTTAAGTATTTTCTCGAATATAAATTCACGATTTTTGGGTCGTTACAACTACCTCCCCCTTATTGGGATTCCGTCCTCGGAATCATCACACAACTATTAAAACTTTCTTTTATTAACTCATACTCATATTATTTATGCTTTTATCTTTTTATTATTTTCTTCTTTAGTTGTTTATGGTTCTTTAATCAACCTTTAGAGGTTTCTACTTTCAATCATTTATGAAGAATTTACATAGCCTTTTCCTCCTGAATATTTCTTTCAGTTTCTCATAAAGTGCTTCATATTTCTGCTTCATTTCCTCAAGAATTCATTCATCTCATGTTCTCATTACGTCTCTTTTACCTCATCTAATTCATACATAAATCTTTTAGTAAAACTTATTTTACAAAGTGATCTCATACCTTCTTATTCTTATCAAAATTAGCAGCTTACTTTGTAATCCTTCTCACATGTTTACCACATCTTCATGAGATTATACTAATCATATTCTTAACTTATACAACTTTTCCCCAAATACAATTCGGTAAAATTTTGTATTTATACAAATTTTTAAATACACGATATCTTTCTTTTAAAACAATATTTCGTCCTTTAATGGACATTTTACTTATGCATAACTTCATTACTTATTCATTCTTACCTGTCTCTTTCTTATATATTTGCTCATGCGTTATTACATAGATAGTTTCTTTCTTTATCTCTACTAGTGGCTCTCGGTTTATTACAATTTTTAAGGATTACATTCTCTTCCTTTCGTTACACTTCAATCCTCACTTTTCTGTTTGGGACAGAATCTGTTAAAACATTATATCTTTCACGAGAATCTGCATATCTTACTCTAAAAGTGTTGAAACGACGAACCGCTTTTTATATTAGAAACTAGACTCCCATAGGTTTCTTTCTATGTATGATACATAGTTTTTGGCCTTGTAGATTTGTACAGTTTTTACTATTGAAGTTGACCTATTATTACTGTCAACTTCCTTATTTTCTTCTCTTAACACTTTTGTTTTCCACATGTATTATTTTCTACCAATACATATCTCTTTTGATTTCGTATATGTATGCTACTATTACACCATTATACTTTTTACTTTCATTTTGAATTCATCTTTTATAAAATGTCATTTCCATATACTTCTTACTCATCTCTTACATTATATATGTATTACCTTCATTAATACATATGTTATATCACCTTTTTACTCATGTTATTTACACATTTCGACATAATAGCAATCTAAATACTTCTTTCATCTTAAATAGTTATGAGATTGTAGTCTCATTTACTCCTTACACTTACTAATACAATTCTGTCTTTTTCATTTCTTAGCTTTTTTTACAGTACTCCTATGAGTACATTTCTTATCTTCTAAGGTACCTCGTGTACCAGTCTCATCTTATTACACTTTTCATGATATTATTATCTCGTGGTGTAATTAGGTTTCACAAATCATATTTATTAATTTCTTGATCACAAACATCAACCCTCAAACTCTTGTCCCACTTTAGACTTTTACATATAGACTTTGTTGCTCTCTTTTATCTCTTGATTACTACTTGGTAATCCTACTCTTTTATCAAATATGTTATTTTATAATCCCAATATCAATTTTATATATACCTTTTGCATACTTCGAGTGGTTTCATGATTACTTTCTAAGTTTGACTCTTATAGATAGTCAAAGCTGTAAAGAATTTAATTTCCAACTTTGTATACTTTTGGTTCTAACTTATCACTGTGGTACAAACCATGGTCTCAAACCACTTTTTAACATATATTTACAAGTTTTTAATTATATAATATACTCGTACACATATACATGATTCCCTTTTTGTTTAAGAACTCTAATTAAGTACTTCATCCGTTTTTGTCCCGTGACAATTATCTAACTCAATACTCAATTTGCCAATATCACTTGTGGATAAATTTTCATCCTTTCGATCTTCTTTCTAACGTATATCTAAAGATTTTCAATCTGATGTTCAATTTCTTACTTTTATCTTGTATTCTTCTTTTTTTTTGTTTTTATCTTACATACTTTTACTTATAACTTTCTAGGCTTTAGGCCTAACTTTTCTTCTATTAAATCTTTTACTATCTTTTCTATGTGTTATAAGGATACATGCCTAACAAATTACATTGTTATTTCATTTGATCTCCACTTTTTACACTCTATATTTTTTATAAGACTTACTTCTTATGTATCTCTAGGTGATACACATCGGTCATTCATTTTCTCATTATATTTCATTCTTTCATGTTTTTAAGGCTATACACTAACACATTATTTTACTCATTTGCTTCATACTTTATAGTATTCCATTTAGAATACCTATTTCATAATCACTTTTGTACTTTTATACCTTGTATAAGTTCCGAAACTTACTCATTCATTTATATCTATAATCTCATATCACCATATATATATTTCTTTGTATTTCATAGTTACTACCCATGTACTAACTATTATTCACAATCTCTAAATACTTTCACCCGTTACCTCCATTTAGAAGTAATAACTTCCTGTCTCTTTATTTCAGTTCTTATCTCATCTTTGACCCTTTGTCTAATACTTATCTAGTTATTCGCTTTTATTCTTTATCTCATATTCCTTATGACTCTCAGTCATTTTTCTCCCATTCTTTCGGTTATTTTTTTTTATCATTCACAGTTCTTCTTATATGTAGTTTATATGGTCACTAAATCTGATTCCAATGACCATTTCTTTGATAACTGTCTTTATATTCTTCTCATTATCATCATTGTCCGTCTTACCTTTTACTTCTTGCCTAACACTTGATTAGGCATTCAATATCCATTTCTCAATTCATTTTTCTTGCATTATAACAATGCAACTTACTCATAGTCTTTAACAATTTTTCATTTTTTTTATTTTTTTTTACTTTCTCATGCAGGTAACTTATTTTGTTATGTTACTCATTATAGTACACTTCAGACTTAGTTATTTGCTCCAACTATTGGATGTCTTTACTTGTTATATTACTTTGAAGTTTGAAAGTCACGATTTCTCATTTCTCACACTTTCATTTCTTCCCTTAATTCCTTATCTAATACTTGATTAAGTATTTTGCTTTCGTTTTATATTAACATATTTAATCACAACTTTTTATACACATACCTTAATCTCTTGGTTGTCCATGGGCAACCATCATACTACTCAATATTTATTATGTACTCTTTTTATACCTCCTTTGGGTTTGTCTACAATTACAACCCAGTTCATTTTTTTTAAATGTTTTCATTCTTCTTTCTTATATGAATTTCATTCGTATATCTATAATCATATTCTTTTCCAATCTTTCTTTCTTTGGTCACTGTAGTGACACTACTTTTATTTTTATTCCATAATCATAATTCGTTTCCGTTAGACAACGAAATTTTCTGTTGCACTCTTTCTTTTATATTTGTACTATATACTCCATTAACATTTTCAATATATTCATTCCTTCTGGCCATGTCTCTTCTACTGGTTCCTTTCATACTGTCTCAGGAGTATTAACTATTTTATTAATTTCTTTTACCTTGCCATACTAAGTGGTATATTTCCACTGCATTAACTTTTATTACTTATAATCTTTCTTGTTCTTGTTACATAGGCATACAATTCCTATGTTATTCTTACTACTCTCTTCACAAACCTTACCCACCAGAATGCCATAATTCCTTTGCGATTCCACCAGTCCCAATACATATCCTGTGATTATGATAATACGGGCCCATATTACCATAATCACCTATACATATTGATTCTGTTGTTACCACAAGGTCTCATGGGACACTGGTTCCTTTAACATATAACACCATTATAAGTACATGGTGATCACTACTAGAAATCTTACTACTTTATAAACATAACCTTTAATAAATTTAGACGGTTACGGAAAATATCATATAATTTTCCTAGCGGTCAGATTTTTGCTCACTTTAAACGTTGGCTTAACACTTCTTAGTGTTATATATCTACATATTTTAAATAATGCATAATGTCTTAATCATTTAAGACACCATATAGTATACTTTCATGAACTAGCATTCCTATAGCATGAGTTTAAGCCTAGGAGTGGAACAAGCCAATCCTAATTCGCTTAAACTATGACTCTCATACCAACTTGAGACACCCCATTTCTACTTTTTGCAAATACTATGGTTTTTCATAAAAGTTCATGAATACAAAAATACGGTTGATCAAAAACCGATAATTTACATGTTTAAAACTGTGGGTGTTACAAATCCATACCAAATCTAACCATAGTAAGCAAGAAAGGATTAAACCTTATGTCCAAGACAGGAGCTATGTGGGCTCCACTCCAGCTAAACTTCATCCACTTATAGCATAGCATTTAACCTGGAATACATGGCAAAACATAGAATACGTAAGACAATAATGTCTCATGAGTTACATGAGTTTTAGACTCAACACTTAACTTCTTTCTCCAACCTTTTTATAGAACCTTATAACATAAAAACATCCTTAAAAATTTTATAGTAATAATATACTATAACTCTTCACTTATCAAAATCATTTCATAATATACTTTATGAAAATAACATCTTTCAAAACTCTATAGTAGCAACATATTATAACACTTTATTTCTCAAAATCATTTCGTATCATACTTTGCAAAAAAATAGCATTTTCTTACTTCCTTTGACTGGTTTTATAAGCTTGCTGGATTTTTATACTTACGGCTTTAATCACCATAAGTGATACCCCAAGTGTCTATGGCTAGAAAGAACGGATCAACCCTCACCATAGAAGTGCTTAGGCAATCTACTTCGCGATGGGGCTTTTTCCAAGTAGACCCCTTACCTAACCCGGGTAGGTGGAACATAGTTCCCTTACTAACGCTGCTTGCTACAATTACCAGTCATACAAAACACTTTCTGCTTGCTTGAACATTACTCACATACATATAGATAGTGGCTAAGTGCCAAACTTCATCATTTTCTGTCTTTATGGCTAAATGCCAAATTTATAACTTTCATCACATATGTAAAATATGTTTTTATGACATTCTAGCTTTATGCCAAATCATACTTTCCAACATCTTATGGCTATATGCCATTCATACTTGAAAACATATACAGTTTGTAACCAAAACATATTTCTTAAACATCTTATGGCTATATGCCATTCATACTTGAAAACATATATAACTTGTAACCCAAATATACTTTCACATAATTGGTTCATAGACCAACATACTTTCCCTTAATTTAACTTGTAGTTCAAAACATAACTTCAAATATAGCATTATACTTTCACAACAAGTTAGAAATAATACTCTTGCATATAATTTCACATATAGAAATTTTATAGGAAATCTTGAAAATACTTACTTGCCATGTACCCCTGAATGGGTAAAAATACTGCATGTACTCACCTCATGTATTGCTAGTGGATTGACTACACGTTCCTTGTATTTATACTCTTTTGATTCAATAATCACTTGGCATGAACCTATATTTAACATGTTATACATCAACATTCATGCTAACTGACTCTATAACTCATTGGAGTCCTTATTATACCAATATGGGTCATAACAAGTCTATAACTTTTAAATGACCAACTTTAAATAAATCGTATATTATACGTATTTTACTACAGTACCCTCGGGAGGTCGTATTTTCATTCCAATAATTTTTCATGAAGTTTTAGACTATAATGGACTTATGTTTAAAATTTGAGGTCAATCGGACAAGTCTAGCATCAAGTTCCAAAAATCAAGTTCACTTGACAGGAGACTCACTGCATTGTGAACCTGGCGCAGGATCGCGACCGACAGGGGTGTAGGTCGCGTCGCGACCTGGTCTGCAGCAACCAGTACTCGCGATTTTTAAGCTATAAATCTCCATTTTTCTCGTTTAAGCCCTTAATACACGACTTAATCACTAGGGTTTGTTCCAAGACCAAAACCATTCATTTATTTCAGGTTTTTAACCATAAAAATCCTAGATTTCAATTATTTTCCAAACATTCCCGTTTTTGCATTTTTTTATTCAAAAACCGAAATTGTTCGAGATTGATCACTTCTGCCGTTTTATTTTAACAATTATCACTTATGGAACTTATCAAAACCCCTTAGAATCAATTTGATCATGTAAACTTGATTTCTAGGGTTTTTGAACAAAATTCCAATTTTCAACAATAGCAACATACTTTGTTGATTTTAAGATATGTTCTTATTACTTAGAATCCATTTGACACTATAAATCATTTAAACTCCTTTGATCATGACTGAAATTTCAGTCCTTAGTTCCTCCCGTAAAGAACACACACACAAACACTTAGGTTAGAAGTTTCTCACTAACCTTTTGACTTAGGAATCATTAATTCTAAATACTTGCTCCAATCTCCTTCTTCAATCCTTCGTGAACTCTGCAGAAATCGCATCTCCAAAATCTTCCCGTAGCTTCTCAAATGTTCAGCCAACAAATGAGAAGATATTTCTCATTTTTATACTTCCTGATTTTACATTTTTAGTCCCTAAGTTTCATTTCTTGAATTTTTGGCACGTTTATCACATTTTATCACATAAACTTTCTTTTCTTATATTTTTGCCACAAGCAAACAATATTTTTACATGTTTGGTCCTTCACATAGTCTAATGACCAAATTACCCTTTTTTTTGGTAAAATTAACTTCCAAATTCTTATCACAGGTATTTGGTGCTACCAATTTTTATTTCATTACATATTAGCTCCAAAAATCATATTTTCCTTACTTAAAAGTCATTTGGATATAAAATGACCAGTTTGCCCTTTTTCATCATTTTTCTCCAAACGCTTGGAATTTTACTACATTTCCAAATAAATTGCTTTAAAACTTCCAGAATATTTTAATCTTTTCCTTAAGTATTTTCTCGAATATAAATTCACGATTTTTGGGTCGTTACAACTACCTCCCCCTTATTGGGATTCCGTCCTCGGAATCATCACACAACTATTAAAACTTTCTTTTATTAACCCATACTCATATTATTTATGCTTTTATCTTTTTATTATTTTCTTCTTTAGTTGTTTATGGTTCTTTAATCAACCTTTAGAGGTTTCTACTTTCAATCATTTATGAAGAATTTACATAGCCTTTTCCTCCTGAATATTTCTTTCAGTTTCTCATAAAGTGCTTCATATTTCTTCTTCATTTCCTCAAGAATTCATTCATCTCATGTTCTCATTACGTCTCTTTTACCTCATCTCATTCATACATAAATCTTTTAGTAAAACTTATTTTACAAAGTGATCTCATACCTTCTTATTCTTATCAAAATTAGCAGCTTACTTTGTAATCCTTCTCACATGTTTACCACATCTTCATGAGATTATACTAATCATATTCTTTACTTATACAACTTTTCCCCAAATACAATTCGGTAAAATTTTGTATTTATACAAATTTTTAAATACACGATATCTTTCTTTTAAAACAATATTTCGTCCTTTAATAGACATTTTACTTATGCATAACTTCATTACTTATTCATTCTTACCTGTCTCTTTCTTATATCTTTGCTCATGCGTTATTACATAGATAGTTTCTTTCTTTATCTCTACTAGTGGCTCCCGGTTTATTACAATTTTTAAGGATTACATTCTCTTCCTTTCGTTACACTTCACATCCTCACTTTTCTGTTTGGGACAGAATCTGTTAAAACATTATATCTTTCACGAGAATCTGCATATCTTACTCTAAAAGTATTGAAACGACGAACCGCTTTTTATATTAGAAACTAGACGCCCATAGGTTTCTTTCTATGTATGATACATAGTTTTTGGCCTTGTAGATTTGTACAGTTTTTACTATTGAAGTTGACCTATTATTACTGTCAACTTCCTTATTTTCTTCTCTTAACACTTTTGTTTTCCACATGTATTATTTTCTACCAATACATCTCTTTTGATTTCGTATATGTATGCTACTATTACACCATTATACTTTTTACTTTCATTCTGAATTCATCTTTTATAAAATGTCATTTCCATATACTTCTTACTCATCTCTTACATTATATATGTATTACCTTCATTAATACATATGTTATATCACCTTTTTACTCATGTTATTTACACATTTCGACATAATAGCAATCTAAATACTTCTTTCATCTTAAATAGTTATGAGATTGTAGTCTCATTTACTCCTTACACTTACTAATACAATTCTGTCTTTTTCATTTCTTAGCTTTTTTTACAGTACTCCTATGAGTACATTTCTTATCTTCTAAGGTACCTCGTGTACCAGTCTCATCTTATTACACTTTTCATGATATTATTATCTCGTGGTGTAATTAGGTTTCACAAATCATATTTATTAATTTCTTGATCACAAACATCAACCCTCAAACTCTTGTCCCACTTTAGACTTTTACATATAGACTTTGTTGCTCTCTTTTATCTCTTGATTACTACTTGGTAATCCTACTCTTTTATCAAATATGTTATTTTATAATCCCAATATCAATTTTATATATACCTTTTGCATACTTCGAGTGGTTTCATGATTACTTTCTAAGTTTGACTCTTATAGATAGTCAAAGCTGTAAAGAATTTAATTTCCAACTTTGTATACTTTTGGTTCTAACTTATCACTGTGGTACAAACCATGGTCTCAAACCACTTTTTAACATATATTTACAAGTTTTTAATTATATAATATACTCGTACACATATACATGATTCCCTTTTTGTTTAAGAACTCTAATTAAGTACTTTATCCGTTTTTGTCCCGTGACAATTATCTAACTCAATACTCAATTTGCCAATATCACTTGTGGATAAATTTTCATCCTTTCAATCTTCTTTCTAACGTATATCTAAAGATTTTCAATCTGATGTTCAATTTCTTACTTTTATCTTGTATTCTTCTTTTCTTTTGTTTTTATCTTACATACTTTTACTTATAACTTTCTAGGCTTTAGGCCCAACTTTTCTTCCATTAAATCTTTTACTATCTTTTCTATGTGTTATAAGGCTACATGCCTAACAAATTACATTGTTATTTCATTTGATCTCCACTTTTTACACTCTATATTTTATATAAGACTTACTTCTTATGTATCTCTAGGTGATACACATCGGTCATTCATTTTCTCATTATATTTCATTCTTTCATGTTTTTAAGGCTATACACTAACACATTATTTTACTCATTTGCTTCATACTTTATAGTATTCCATTTAGAATACCTATTTCATAATCACTTTTGTACTTTTATACCTTGTATAAGTTCCGAAACTTACTCATTCATTTATATCTATAATCTCATATCACCATATATATATTTCTTTGTATTTCATAGTTACTACCCATGTACTAACTATTATTCACAATCTCTAAATACTTTCACCCGTTACCTCCATTTAGAAGTAATAACTTCCTGTCTCTTTATTTCAGTTCTTATCTCATCTTTGACCCTTTGTCTAATACTTATCTAGTTATTCGCTTTTATTCTTTATCTCATATTCTTTATGACTCTCAGTCATTTTTCTCCCATTCTTTCGGTTATCTTTTTTTTGTTATCATTCACAGTTCTTCTTATATGTAGTTTATATGGTCACTAAATCTGATTCCAATGACCATTTCTTTGATAACTGTCTTTATATTCTTCTCATTATCATCATTGTCCGTCTTACCTTTTACTTCTTGCCTAACATTTGATTAGGCATTCAATATCCATTTCTCAATTCATTTTTCTTGCATCATAACAATGCAACTTACTCATAGTCTTTAACAATTTTTCATTTTTTTTTATTTTTTTTGATTTTTTTACTTTCTCATGCAGGTAACTTATTTTGTTATGTTACTCATTATAGTACACTTCAGACTTAGTTATTTGCTCCAACTATTGGATGTCTTTACTTGTTATATTACTTTGAAGTTTGAAAGTCACGATTTCTCATTTCTCACACTTTCATTTCTTCCTTTAATTCCTTATCTAATACTTGATTAAGTATTTTGCTTTCGTTTTATATTAACATATTTAATCACAACTTTTTATACACATACCTTAATCTCTTGGTTGTCCATGGGCAACCATCATACTACTCAATATTTATTCTGTACTCTTTTTATACCTCCTTTGGGTTTGTCTACAATTACAACCTAGTTCATTTTTTTAAATGTTTTCATTCTTCTTTCTTATATGAATTTCATTCGTATATCTATAATCATATTATTTTCCAATCTTTCTTTCTTTGGTCACTGTAGTGACACTACTTTTATTTTTATTCCATAATCATAATTCGTTTCCGTTAGACAACAAAATTTTCTGTTGCACTCTTTCTTTTATATTAGAATTATATACTCCATTAACATTTTCAATATATTCATTCCTTCTGGCCATGTCTCTTCTACTAGTTCCTTTCATACTGTCTCAGGGGTATTAACTATTTTATTAATTTCTTTTACCTTGCCATACTAAGTGGTATATTTCCACTGCATTAACTTTTATTACTTATAATATTTCTTGTTCTTGTTACATACGCATACAATTCCTATGTTATTCTTACTACTCTCTTTACAAACCTTAGCCACCAGAATGCCATAATTCCTTTGTGATTCCACCAGTCCCAATACATATCCTGTGATTATGATAATACGGGCCCATATTACCATAATCACCTATACATATTGATTCTGTTGTTACCACAAGGTCTCATGGGACACTGGTTCCTTTAACATATAACACCATTATAAGTACATGGTGATCACTACTAGAAATCTTACTACTTTATAAACATAACCTTTAATAAATTTAGACGGTTACGGAAAATATCATATAATTTTCCTAACGGTCAGATTTTTGCTCACTTTAAACGTTGGCTTAACACTTCTTAGTGTTATATATCTACATATTTGAAATAATGCATAATGTCTTAATCATTTAAGACACCATATAGTATACTTTCATGAACTAGCATTCCTATAACATGAGTTTAAGCCTAGGAGTGGAACAAGCCAATCCTAATTCGCTTAAACTATGGCACTGATACCAACTTAAGACACCCCATTTCTACTGTTTGCAAATACTATGGTTTTTCATAAAAGTTCATGAATACAAAAATACGGTTTATCAAAAACCGATAATTTACATGTTTAAAACTGTGGGTGTTACAAATCCATACCAAATCTAACCATAGTAAGCAATAAAGGATTAAACCTTATGTCCAAGACAGGAGCTATGTGGGCTCCACTCCAGCTAAACTTCATCCACTTATAGCATAGCATTTAACCTGGAATACATGGCAAAACACAGAATACGTAAGACAATAATGTCTCGTGAGTTACATGAGTTTTAGACTCAACACTTAACTTCTTTCTCCAACCTTTTTATAGAACCTTATAACATAAAAACATCCTTAAAAATTTTATAGTAATAATATACTATAACTCTTCACTTATCAAAATCATTTCATAATATACTTTGTGAAAATAACATCTTTCAAAACTCTATAGTAGCAACATATTATAACACTTTATTTCTCAAAATCATTTCGTATCATACTTTGCAAAAAAATAGCATTTTCTTACTTCCTTTGACTGGTTTTATAAGCTTGCTGGATTTTTATACTTACGGCTTTAATCACCATAAGTGATACCCCAAGTCTCTATGGCTAGAAAGAACGGATCAACCCTCACCATAGAAGTGCTTAGGCAATCTACTTCGCGATGGGGCTTTTTCCCCAGTAGACCCCTTACCTAACCCGGGTAGGTGGAACATAGTTCCCTTACTAACGCTGCTTGCTACAATTACCAGTCATACAAAACACTTTCTGCTTGCTTGAACATTACTCACATACATATAAATAGTGGCTAAGTGCCAAACTTCATCATTTTCTGTCTTTTTAGCTAAATGCCAAATTTATAACTTTCATCACATATGTAAAATATGTTTTTATGACATTCTAGCTTTATGCCAAATCATACTTTCCAACATCTTATGGCTATATGCCATTCATACTTGAAAACATATACAGTTTGTAATCAAAACATATTTCTTAAACATCTTATGGCTATATGCCATTCATACTTGAAAACATATATAACTTGTAACCCAAATATACTTTCACATAATTGGTTCATAGACCAACATACTTTCCCTTAATTTAACTTGTAGTTCAAAACATAACTTCAAATATAGCATTATACTTTCACAACAAGTTAGAAATAATACTCTTGCATACAATTTCACATATAGAAATTTTATAGGAAATCTTGAAAATACTTACTTGCCATGTACCCCAGAATGGGTAAAAATACTACATGTACTCACCTCATGTATTGCTAGTGGATTGACTACACGTTCCTTGTATTTATATTCTTTTGATTCAATAATCACTTGCCATGAACCTATATTTAACATGTTATACATTAACATTCATGCTAACTGACTCTATAACTCATTGGAGTCCTTATTATACCAATATGGGTCATAACAAGTCTATAACTTTTAAATGACCAACTTTAAATAAATCGTATATTATACGTATTTTACTACAGTACCCTCGGGAGGTCGTATTTTCATTCCAATAATTTTTCATGAAGTTTTAGACTATAATGGACTTATGTTTAAAATTTGAGGTCAATCGGACAAGTCTAGCATCAAGTTCCAAAAATCAAGTTCACTTGACAGGAGACTCACTGCATTGTGAACCTGGCGCAGGATCGCGACCGACAGGGGTGTAGGTCGCGTCGCGACCTGGTCTGCAGCAACCAGTACTCGCGATTTTTAAGCTATAAATCTCCATTTTTCTCGTTTAAGCCCTTAATACACGACTTAATCACTAGGGTTTGTTCCAAGACCAAAACCATTCATTTATTTCAGGTTTTTAACCATAAAAATCCTAGATTTCAATTATTTTCCAAACATTCCCGTTTTTGCATTTTTTTATTCAAAAACCGAAATTGTTCGAGATTGATCACTTCTGCCGTTTTATTTTAACAATTATCACTTATGGAACTTATCAAAACCCCTTAGAATCAATTTGATCATGTAAACTTGATTTCTAGGGTTTTTGAACAAAATTCCAATTTTCAACAATAGCAACATACTTTGTTGATTTTAAGATATGTTCTTATTACTTAGAATCCATTTGACACTATAAATCATTTAAACTCCTTTGATCATGACTGAAATTTCAGTCCTTAGTTCCTCCCGTAAAGAACACACACACACAAACACTTAGGTTAGAAGTTTCTCACTAACCTTTTGACTTAGGAATCATTAATTCTAAATACTTGCTCCAATCTCCTTCTTCAATCCTTCGTGAACTCTACAGAAATCGCATCTCCAAAACCTTCCTGTAGCTTCTCAAATGTTCCGCCAACAAATGAGAAGATATTTCTCATTTTTATACTTCCTGATTTTACATTTTTAGTCCTTAAGTTTCATTTCTTGAATTTTTGGCACTTTTATCACATTTTATCACATAAACTTTCTTTTCTTATATTTTTGCCACAAACAAACAATATTTTTACATGTTTGGTCCTTCACATGGTCTAATGACCAAATTACCCTTTTTTGGTAAAATTAACTTCCAAATTCTTATCACATGTATTTGGTGCTACCAATTTTTATTTCATTACATATTAGCTCCAAAAATCATATTTCCTTACTTAAAAGTCATTTGGATATCAAATGATCAGTTTGCCCTTTTTCATCATTTTTCTCCAAACGCTTGGAATTTTACTACATTTCCAAATAAATTGCTTTAAAACTTCCAGAATATTTTAATCTTTTCCTTAAGTATTTTCTCGAATATAAATTCACGATTTTTGGGTTGTTACATGTATACATGAAGATATACACATATATGTACATATTTACTCACTTATACATGAAGATATGCACAATGTATACATATATGTACATACAGACGTATATATGTACATACACACGTATTCTTAATGCCTATTTGTTTGTTTTGTTCGATACACAAAATACATACAACAAAGAATTATAAATTAGAAAACAAAATAACAAACTTCAAACAGGAAACCATCATAATTCTGAACAAAACGATTATTTTCTAAGAAAATCAAAGTGAGATTTAAAATTTCAAATTGAAACAGCCAAACATACTTAAAAAAACAATCAAAACTTCAAATTGGACAGCGAGTCATTACCTCCCATTTCCAACATAGAAATTGAGAACCAGAACAAAGAACTAAAATCAGAAAGAGAAAAACTTAGAATCAGATTCCTTACCACAGGGTCTCACGAAGTCAGGTAATAAGTTGACAATCATCGAATCAGGAAGTCAATAACTTTGTAGAGAAAACTAAATATCAGAAAAATAACCTAGATGATAGGGGAGAAGTAGAGAAATCAGAACTGAGATATGAGAACAATAACCGAAATAAACACGCACCTGGTGTACCACGTAAGAAGTACTAATATGAACCAGCCAACCAAAATCCAATCGCAAGTCGTTCTACATTAAATACCTGTGAAAATTGAGAACAATATTATAAATCTAGTACATTTGGATAGATGAAGTTCTTGAAATTATGAATATATACTATTGGCAAAAGTAAAACCTAACCTGCAATGGATTGACAATTGTTTCAATAGTAGCAGTTTTGTTAATTCCAACTTTAACATCTCATAACAAAATTGGCGATTGTTTCAATAGGCGTCGTTAAGGTTGCAATGGTGGGGATAACAAAGATGTTGGATTAGGTGTCTAAGCCATGACTTATAAATTGTATTTATCTTATTAATTGAAGCAAAGTCCATTTGGGTTGCCCTCATAGTTGGAGGTTTGACAGAAAGTTCAGTAGAGAGAAAGGTTGATTTATTAAATGTTTAATAAATCAATAAAATAAAATAAATAGTCTATTAATATATTAGAGTGATAATATATTAATTAGAAACTATATTAATTAATTACAAATTAATCTAGAATTAATTGGATTTAATTTAGTGATTAATTTAATTAATTAAAAATGCAGGGACTGGTTTTGCAATTATTCAATAGTTGAATAAAGACTGGCCAGTGGAAGCCATAAATTGGGCGAGATTTTGTGGAGCCTCCACATAATCTCGAAACCCTAATTAGGGTTTAAGATGGCTTGGTCCATTTGACAAAAGGCTTGTCAAAAATTGGGCTCTTCTAGGGTTTTGACTGTAACCCTTGGAGGCTATAAATAGGGGACCTGAGGAACCCTAAAACCTGCGCCACCTTCTATACTGTCTCTCTGGAATTCTGTTTTCTCCTCTATTGCTTGGGTGTGACTCCATTTGAGGCAGGATATTTTTGCTGCTAGCTTCAAGAAGAAAATTCAAAGGTTGGTTTTCTTATATTTTATTCTATAGAAATAAATTGTTAGCCTTAGGATTTTTGTTATATGTTCATTGATAGGAAAACATAGATCCTCATATTAGGTTGCATGTGAACTTAGGATTTCTAGTTCATAGATTGCTAAAAACCTTTTAGTGGTATCAGAACCTGTCTTGTTTTTCTTGTGAATTGCTATAACTGCTTGTTTGCTTAAGGGTTATTTTCGAAAAATATACTCTTGGGAGGCCATCATCGATTTTGGTGGCTAGGGTTTTGAAAAACCCTAGCCTCCACCCCTTGTCTGTGATTTTTGGTATGCTAGGTTTCTAGGTTTGTTATTTTTGGTAATTGTGATTAATTAATAACCGGAAACCTTAAACTCACTACATCCAATTTTCGAGATTAAGGGTTTAAGATAGGTAAATTAATTTGATTAATTTTGTGATGCCTATCTTAGATTTAATTAATTTAATTAATTGTTAATTAAAAGATAAATTAAATCACTTAAAGATTTAAATTTAAATTTTCGAAATTAATTGTTTAATTAGCGAAAAATTAAAAGATTAAATCTAAAATATTTTAAATAGTTTAAAATACATCTTATATATTTTATTATTAATAGTTAATATTTTATATATAAGATAAATTGGTTAGTCTTACCGTTAGTAGGCCTCATTCAAAAAACTGTCCTATAAAGAAGGTATAAGGCAACTGCCTATAAAATGGTAGTCTAATGGGTGTCCACTCTCACCCACCGCTCTCCTGGTCAGTCGAGTGTCGTTAGCCGAACGGGTTTGATAGGACCGCTTAAGCCTCATAAAAGTATAATGTTATTATTGAAAGTACTAGAACAATTCATAAAATCCCAATCTACTTACTTTAGGAAAAATGTGAATTGATGCTAACCCATGAAATTGCACATTACACTTTATGAGACATTACTGGAGCGTGTGTGGTTAACCGGAACACTAATAGGGGCTCATAAAAAGTGGTAATAGGTTTCTCATAATTTATCACTGTTGATGGAGCATGTGTGGTTAACCGACACATCAATTAGAGATGATAAATGACATTGAGGTTATCGAGCACATTTGCATGGTTATTTACATCTAGTTTGTGATCCTCGGCATCCCAGTCACAAACAGTAGAGCATATCTGAGATTAAACATGTCATTGAACAGTTTAATGAATCTCACAGATCTAGGAATTACGTAAGAATGAAATTGATAAATGTCTATCTACCTTAATGACCATTATGTTGTGATTACAACATCCCTTTTCACACCATAGTTGGGGTATTTTGGATCCTAGCCTTGTTAAATAATAAATTGGGTAATTATTTAAAAGGATTAATTAAACTAATAAATCCTGTTTCTTATAGATGTCTAAATCAAGTGTCAATGCTCATCCTTCTCCTCCTTCACCCGTTTCTAAGAGCCTCAGAAAGCACCTGTTAAATATGGAAAGGCTGACTGGCCTGAACTATGAGGAATGGCTTCGCAATTGGAGACTAGTTCTTGTTATTGCTGGCAAGCTACATCTCATTGAGTATCCGATCCCGGTTCCACCGAAACATGTCATCACAAAAGGTCTTTATGATGAGCATGGCTTCTTAATTGATGAATCCGAGGAAGTTCGGGACATCATGCTATTGACCATTGACCCCAAGTTCCGTAGGGATTTTGAATCCCTGGGGCCATATGAGTTAATACAATTTGTTGAGGAAAAGTTCCAAGAACCAGTTGAAGAGGAACGGGCTAGGATCTTCAAAAGACTTGCAGAGTGCAAGCTAAAAGAAGGAAGTAGCATCGATTCGCATGTTCTCAAGATTGAAGGATACATAGGCGAATTGTACAAACTTGGTCACCCATTTAGTCAGGAGATGAGTGTCAACATCCTACTCGCTTCGCTGACTAATAGATCCGATCTGTTAATTCAGACGTATAGAAAGGAAAACCAAGAAAAGACTCTCATGGAAATGCATTCAATGTTGACTTTGTACAAGTCACTCATAGAGAGAGGCATAGTTCCACTGATTCGGCTACTTCTGAATTGAGTCCAGTGAGGAGACGCAGCAAGAAACAATCCAGATCGTCTGGGCATGTTCTGAGATGTCTCAAACTGGGAATCCATAGGATCGGATACAGTCACAGAAAGATTGGAAGGAGCTCCAAGGCCAAATTTTTTGGAAACTCAGGTATATCTAAAAACTTCAAAAATCCTGAACCATAATTCGTTGATACATGATGTGATAGTCACATTTGCTTTGTATGCAGAGACTCTGTAGGGTACGGGACTTTACGCATAGGAGCACATTTGGATTGGATCTCCAACTCATCCAGTTTTGAAGTTTAGTTAGATATTATAAACTTGTTATTAGCTTATTGGATGCGTGCGACATTGTCTATCATATAATACATTGTTCAAGGATTTTTGTTTTAATAAAATTGTTGATTTTATTTTAACACCTGGTTGTTTAGATTATCCATGAAATGTTGTATGAGTGTGTTAATTGCATGAATGGTAATAACTTGTATGTTGATACATCCAAAGTGTTTTGGATTCATGAATTGTGTCCTTTATGATTGTTAAAGTAAATATTATACAAATCATTTCAACCAAAGGTCCAGTTGGACATGACTTTGGAATCATTTAACTTAGAGTCACATGATGAATTGAATTCTTAATAAAAACATATGTGGCAAGAAATGAATCACCCAAAGGTCCAGTTAGATAGGACTTTGGAATTATTTGACTTAGAGTCTCATGATGAATTGAGTTCTTAATAAAACATATGTGGTAAGAAATGAATCACCCAAAAATCCAGAGAATAGGATTTTGGAATCAGTTGACTTAGAGTCAGGTGATGATTGCATATCTTGAACAAAATTAACAAAGTCATAAATATACATAGAGATGTAAAGGACATTAAGATTATGAGCAACAGACACACTAGTTATTGTGTATTGCTCGAGTCTTTGAAAAGAACACAATTAGTTATACTTCACGATATTTGTCAATTGGTTTGACAAATATGGCCTTGCTTATTAGAATAAGCGATTGGTTGAAACCTTGAACTCTTCAAGGACTTCAAAGGAAGTATAAGATCAACAAAACCTGAGTAACATCATAAACTGAGAAAATGTTTCACAGTTTATTCTCTTCCAAGAACATTAATGGTTATAATGTGTCTTAGGGAAGATGATGGAGCATTGGTCGAAATAGTTCGATCCTCAATGTATAAGATACACTTCAATTAATTTCCGATGAATTGAATATTCAACCAATCAGACCATTGAAACCATATTCCGACCACATCTTAGACTAAGTAGGTTTTACAGACACTGTCTGAAATGTAAAGTTGGGATCGTCCCACTTGTACATAGAAAGTCCATGGTCATGTAGCGTTCGTCCGAACATCATGACTAGCCTAAACCTGATCAGCAATGTTGTTTCATTGGCTATCCCGCTGTACCTGTAAAAGAAGAGCCCTTTTAGAAAGGACTCATATTCTAAGGAGACAGTGGGAGTTAGGACAGTCCTGAATGAGTTCAGGATTAGCCGAGTGAAAGAACCTTTAGTCATCACTAGGCTTGGAGCAGAAATCAGATTTCTGTTTAAAACTGACATACCCTTCTCTTAACCAGTAGTATTGGTCACCATCATAAGGTGTTATGATCTGGGTGACATACTGATTAGCGGTAAAACACTAAAGATGGTACGAATTAACGATCCGACTACTTGAAAGCATTGGTAAGCCCGATCGCTGCCAAATAAGAGAACCTTAGGGCGAGACACAGTCTATGTGAAAATTTGATTGATTTTTACACCTGGTCTAAAAACCAGTGGGAGTAATTGAATCATCAAAAGAAAGCAACATGGATAGAAATGTACTTTCAGAACATCTGGTTGAGTGAGACGATACTCAGAGTCAAGTAATTGATCCCGGGAGAAGCACTCTCAATAGAAGATAAAATCCGAGAGGATACTGCGTGGCATATTATGAGTCGTTAGTGGAGCGTATGTGGATTACCGGCACACTAATAGGGATTCACAAAGAGCATGCCAATACAGAAGGTAAATGGCCCCGGGACTCATCCCACGGGCACCTCGTAGGAAAGGATATTCGGATTTTCAAAATGTGCCAAAAGGTTCGGATTTTGTGAATAGCCTGAAAGATTCCCATAACTATGTCAGAAAGGTTTCAGATTCTCAAAATGTGCCAAAAGGTTTGGATTTTGTGAATAGTCCGAAAGAGTCAAAGCCAGTGGGAGTATCGTTGTTATCTGCATATGACTGTATGTTGGTTACATATTGTTTCTAGGAAACATCTCTTATCATTACAAAGTGTAATGATTTGACATTAAGAGATGATTCATCATGAAAGACTTAATGGAGATACAGCATACTCAAGTGGTTATGAACATCTATAAGATAGATCAAAAACTCTGCCAATATGATCTTGATAAGATTCAAGATGCATAGCCGCAGGAAAGGAGCTTCCTATTATTTCAATGTGTGATAACTTGGCATGAGAGATATAAAGAAGGTGCAACATACTCACATAATTCACAGACATCTATCGGATAGATGTAATCATCAGTATAGACCTAGCCATTATAAGAATGATTTTGATAAAATTCAAGATGCATGAGAAAGAGTCTCCGAAAGAAAATAGTTTTCAAAAGTCATGACACAGGGATTATAAGTAATCTTAAGATTCCGAAAGGGTTTGGAATAAGATTAGATCGGATTCCACGAGCTTCTTGGATCGATCAGAAGTGTCATGAACATGTCCTGATGACTTAATGCTTAAAGCATAGTAAGTTGGATTCAGGATATAATTTGGCTGAGAGTACTGGATGAATTATTTGAACACACGTGAGAAATCATTGGGAAATGATTGGGGTGAATGTTAGTAATAATTTGAAAAGAGTTTCAAATCGGTAATTATTAACATCAAGACGTGGTACTAAAGGACTTCGTGGTTAAAGAGTTTCGTTGGTATTCCGATGGAGCGCGTGTGTGTCACCGGCACATCATAACACCTCGAAATAGTCTTAGGGTGCAGTCATGTAGACTAAAGACTCCGAGAACCATGGGAAATCACAGTACACATCAACAGATTGGAGTTAGGAGAGAGAAAGACATAATAACTAATTGAGATATCATCGGAAGAGTATCCGATTGGATCATATGCAATTAAGTGTATGAGTATGAGACACTCAGGATACATAGAAAGAATAAAAAGTTCATGTAGACATAGATATGAAATTTGAATTGAAAGTTTATAAGAAAATATGAAACCGATAATAGTTCTATGATAGATCCGACTTGGTGAATACCTCGTGGAGACTTGGTAATAAGCAAGAGTAGCTGCCAGTCAGATTTTATGTTTCGCTTTCGCATGTTTTACTTCCCAAATAATTTAATTATTTGAGAGGTCCACAGTCGCTCATACTTTGGGAAGTAAGTATTGAATCAAGACTGTCATGAATTGGTTTGTAGATTGTCTAAGGAGTTATACATAGCAACAGGATTGCTACAACGTTCATGAGTACTTAGAAATGGAGATTTAAGTATTGGATAAACCAACGCTCAAAGAATTGCTTCATGGATTATATCACGGGCTATTTTGAGACGATAATATCTTATGGTCTTGAAGCAGAGACATATGAGTTGAAATTTGCAAGTCGGTTGTGCATTGATAATGCGTAAACGCATCGGTAACTCGATGTTATAAAACGTATTGTTGTACGCGATTTTGATGAGTAAAAGACACAAGAATATGAGTCTAAGCTTATTCGTTCCTTGACCCTGATGGGAAACAGATATCTGTAGGCCTCTCGATGATTTTGAAGTTGACTAAAGTGCTGGCCAGCCAGGACTGAATTGATGTGTTCAATTAGAAGTCTTATGTCATATGCAACATCGAAAAATCGGGAAACAGAGTATCGGACAGAGATTGATGTCAATCCATGTCTCATGTCCGAAACTATCTTATTGGACGGAGGATCATATGATCACTTATCTATGGACTAAACTGACTGGGTCAGAGTTCGGCAGCAGTTTCTAGTAAGCTGCAAGTTGTTGATTAATCTGAAGATAAAAGAACAATTAAAGTCATAGACTTATCCAAGTGGCAGACTGTTGGATTAGGTGACGACGCCTAGTAATATCAAGTATTTTAGTCGTCGTTGAGCCCTGTTTTGGATTAAATATATGTCTTAAATTGGCTAATATCACTTACTTTTGTGCCAAAGTTCTTTGAAATGCTTTTAGTGTAAATGCAGGGGTTTTAGTGCAATTTTGGAGAAGTTATGGAGCAAAAAAGGCAAAAAGTCAAACCTGGCAGAGATAGCGCCACTATCTCTTGAGATAGCACCGCTATCTCTCGACCGGATAAAATCTTCGTTTTTGAATTTTAAACTTCAAGATTTCGGGATAAGGCAACACGCGCGTCGGGGATTTAGCTTGACCGCGACGCGGCAACCCTAATTTCGCACCACTATAAATATCGGAGTCCCGTCCGACTTTTGAAGCATCTCGGGACGCGAATGAGGGATCCGAAGGCACAATTTCGTCGGTTTCTCAGTGGGAATCAGTATTTTGGTTAGTAATTTAGTTTTTCTCTTGTTTTATCAACTCGGTATCGAGGTATTCCACAATCGGGATTTCCGTCGATTACTCGATGTTCGTTTGGATTTATAGTTTCTGATTTCAGTAGTGAATAGTTGGTAATTTAGATCTGATTTGATTGTTTGAATGTTGGTTTGATTTGGATTCATAAAATTTAATCATTCGGTTCAAGTTATATTTCACTTTTTCGGTATTGTTTATATTGAATGCTTGTTTGGATGTTTTGGGATTGTCATTGCTTCTGATTTTTCTGGTATTTACTTCTGGAATCAGTAAGTAATCTTAGTTCATAGTTTGGAGTAGTTTAGTTTAGTGAATGATTGTTTTGGTTTTTTTTAGTATTCGTTTCGGTATTCGTTTTGTGTTGGTTTTTGGGAAAGTAGAAACAATACCGCTGACTGTAGAGTGACACTACAGTTGGTAAACTGTCGTTCTATCTTGACAACCAAACTCCTGCGGATCAACCCTTACTACCGCTGTACTAGTGTGTGTGTGTGTGTGTGAGGTTTATTTTACTATTTTTTACCGCACGACGACCTAGGCGTGTCAAATTTTGGCGTCGTTGCCAGGGAGTTGTGTGCTTAAGATAGACGATCAGTGGTATTTTTTTCTTTTCTTTTGATGTTTGATTTTTGTTTTTAATTTTATGTATGTGTACGTCCTCACAATGGGCGATTACATGTACCCGGGTCAATACACGTGTTATGGTGGCCCGGTTTATTACAATAACAACCAGTGGAACCAAGGTCGAGGACCTCCACGACAACAACAGCAAAACAATCAGTGGAGAGGAGAACAGTATAATAATGGGCTCTACAATAGCGGTAATTTCATTCCTCCGCTTTATTTTGCACAACCGAGTAGGCAGTCGGTTGCATCACACTTCTAGCCACGGGAGTACGATGAGGCATCGCCTATATTTTTTCCTGAAAATGTAGATTGTCATGTAGAGATTGGGCCAGAGTTGTTAGGTGTGTTGCCTAAATTTAGGGGTCATAAGCATGATAATCCTTATAATCATCTTTACGAGTTCTTAGATATAGCCAACGTGAACATACCTAGAAATGTTGATAGGAATTTCTTTAGGCCTAGGTTGTTTCCGTTCACACTCAAGGACAAGGTGCAGTATTGGTTCATGTCGCTGCCGGCCAACAGTATCACCACGTGGGAGTAGTTGAGGACAATGTTCTTGCAGGAGTTCTATCCCCCGAGTAAGACAATGGAAGTAAAAAGAGATATACATGAATTTCAGCAAAAACCCGGGGAAGCATTCCATGATGTTTTTGAGAGATTGAATGAGCTGTTGCGCTCATATCCACACCACGAGTTTCCACGATGGCAGTTGGTCACGATATTCTACGACGGTGTCGACGGTATGAGCCAGGCCATGATTGATGCATCATTTGGAGGGGCAATTATGCTGCAAGATAGTGAGACGACATGGAGGTTCTTGGAGCAACTCAGCAATGGATCCAAGTTCAATCATTCAGTAAGGAAGATAAACATCACCTCATCGGCGGTAGCAGTAGATGTCGATAACGACTGGAAGAAGGAGGTGAAGAATGAGATCGGTACCCTTAGCAGGAAGCTTGATACAGTATTGGCCAGCGTGCAGCAAGGACCACCAAATCAACAGCATCATGGTCAACAAGAACAAAGACCACAAGAGGTTAGTCAAGCGTATGGTCAAGTGCAATACCACAACAACGACAACGGACGACCATATATGTCAAATAATCAGGGAAGGCAGAATTACAATGGTAACTACAACCATCAATACAACAAAAACCGTCAAGGTAATTGCGTTGAGTCGTGTTTTGTGAACGACCAATATCTGGAGCAACAACCATACTCGCCAGAAACTGAGGTAAGTAATTTTAATACCAATACTACTGTGTGTGAACCTACATCACCTGAACATACGATGGAAGGTCATACACCTTGGCAAAGTCAAGAGACCACCGAGATGGTCGAAAAGGTTGTTGAGGAAGAGGTTGTAGGTGACAATACTACCCCTGAATCAACAACTTCTGATGTTTTTGAGAATGTTAATAATGTTGATCTGGTGATGAGTGAATCTATACTATCACCAGACAATTTGGTCGAAAAGGACATTGAGGAGGGGGGCTGTAATTGACAATACTAACCCCCACCCAACAACTCCTGAAATTGTTGACGCTTTTGAAATTCAATATTTGGTGATGAGTGAATCCATACCATCACCAGTCAACGTGATCGTAACGGTTGTCAAGGAAGGGGCGTAGATGACAATACCACCCCTAACCCAGCAATTTTTGAAAATTTTAAACATTTTAAAAGTAAATATCTGGTGATGAGTGAATCTGTACCATCACCAGATGAAATCAGTCGCTCACTCTTGGTACCGATCCACCTGTTGGACGATGATCAAGAAGAATATGCCGACGAGTTGGTCTTTGAAAATAATAAACATGATTTCTTTGGCACTTATGATCCATTAATGAATGAAAAATTAGATGTGATTAATACCATCGATGAGGACATTCGGGAGCATACTGATATTATGCCTCCCAATTCCATCCGATTGGAAAATTTTTATTGGTACTTCAGGCCAAAATCGCAACGTGCAGACGACACGCAATACGCAAGCAGCAAACGAGGCGCAAAACAATTACTGGGAGCGGCACTGGGCGCACTGAAAGTCAAGCCGGCGATATTGAAGAGACACCGAAGGAAGGACCGAGCTTGGAGGTTTAAAGCCACTTCTAAGCATTCGCGCGAAATAATCAGAAAACGGCAACCGGGCAGCAACAGCAGAACCGATAAACCATTTGACCCAGGAAAATTGGAGTACGGGATAGATGAAGGAACGGTGGTAACTGGAATTCAGTGGAGACAAATGGCGTACGATCCACCGTAGCCACAGAAAGACGGTCCAAATAAAAGACCGAGCAAAAAAGCGCTTTCGGGAGGCAACCCGATTATCGATAAGTATTTTTATTACCATTTTTATTTTTGGTCAAAATATCATTGAAGGTAATCATTGAGTGCAGTATGTCCTAAGTGAGGGGTGAGGATGAGTAAGTAGAAAGGAAAACAAAATCTTTTTTTGAAAGTCGCACCGCTAACATCATTAAATCGCGACGCGGACCGGGAAGAGACCCGATGTGCAGCGGACTTTCGTACAAGCTCGCGACGCGGAAATCTTCATGTAGCATCGTGGATCTTCAACCTTGATCGATTGACACTGGATCTCATAGCATCTACGCGACGCAATCTTGACACTCTGGCATCGCGGAGACGGGGAATCAGCAAGGACAGCAACTCGCAATGTGTAATCTTCTTTTGTATTTTGCAACTTTTATTTTTTTTAATGTGTTTGCTAGTGTGAATAGTATCTATCCAAACTGTGATTGCTGCACCAACTGATGGAGTTGCATAACGCAAGTGTGGGGTCACCGTACCCCTACACTTGTATCATGCTGGCGTGTTTACTGCTGCGCCCTGACTCCCGGATTTCATCGAGACGACGAACATGATCGACCCTGTTACAAATGGTTCCGACAGCAAGCAATTCGCCGCTCTAAAAGGGGTAACTCTTTCTCCCTAGTTCTGAAATGTTTTTTGTACAACGAGGGCGTTGTACGGTTTTAAGTGTGGGGTGTGGACGGTCGAAAGAGTATTTTTGAAATTTTTGCGGGAAATGAGTAATTTTCAAAAAATTTAGCAATTTTTCAAAATTTTTAATAGATTGTAATTTTGAAACGAATAGTTTCTGAATGTTTTAGCATTGGTATTTTTCAAGAAATACTGTTTAGTTGTTGTCATGCTATGAGTTTAGTCAAATAAGTTGAGTTTTAGGAGTTAGAAGATTGGAGTATTTTAGGGTTGGAATTTAGGAAGGAATTGTCAATCAGTGACCTTTGTTGTTCGAGCCCGTAGGTCTAAAATGGGTGGGGCTTATGCACCTTGCCACCTAAGATCGTCTGGTCTGGGATGGTATTTCTGAAAGCTCGTTACACAGACAACATCGAAAGTCATGGATAGTTCTTTAGCGGCCTTTAGAATCTGAATGAGTAAGTTTGCTTTATACATACCGGAAATTTGTAATCAATGGTTCTTTAGAAAGTCGTGAATTCCAAAGAATATTCTGGTTATGTTTTCACAAACTATTTCACTCTAACTCTTAGGGCAATAAGCTTTGAAATTGAACGCATTCAAAAATTGTTTTGAGTCTTATTTAGAATTTGTTAAAAACTCTTTTGCTTGGGGACAAGCAAGGCACAAGTGTGGGTGTTTGACGACGCCTAGTAATATCAAGTATTTTAGTCGTCGTTGAGCCCTGTTTTGGATTAAATATATGTCTTAAATTGGCTAATATCACTTACTTTTGTGCCAAAGTGCTTGGAAATGTTTTTAGTGTAAATGCAGGGGTTTTAGTGCAATTTTGGAGAAGTTATGGAAAAAAAAAAGGCAAAAAGTCAAACCTGGCAGAGATAGCGCCGCTATCTCGCGACCGGATAAAATCTTCGTTTTTGAATTTTAAACTTCAAGATTTCGGGATAAGGCAACACGCATGTCGCGGATTTAGCTTGACTGCGACGCGACAACCCTAATTCCGCACCACTATAAATATCGGAGTCCTGTCCGACTTTTGAAGCATCCCGGGACGCGAATGAGGGATCCGAAGGCACAATTTCGTCGTTTTTTCAGTGGGAATCCGTATTTTGGTTAGTAATTTAGTTTTCTCTTGTTTTATCAACTCGGTATCGAGGTATTCCACAATCGGGATTTCCGTCGATTACTCGATGTTCGTTTGGATTTATAGTTTCTGATTTCAGTAGCGAATAGTTGGTAATTTAGATCTAATTTGATTTTTTAAATGTTGGTTTGATTTGGATTCATAAAATTTAATCATTCGGTTCAAGTTATATTTCACTTTTTCGTTATTGTTTATATTGAATGCTTGTTTGGATGTTTTGGGATTATCATTGCTTCTGATTTTTTTGGAATTTACTTCTGGAACCAGTAAGTAATCTTAGTTCATAGTTTGGAGTAGTTTAGTTTAGTGAATGATTATTTTGGTTTTTTTAGTATTCGTTTTGTGTTGGTTTTTGAGAAAGTAGAAACAATACCGCTGACTGTAGAGTGACACTACAGTTGGTAAAATGTCGTTCTATCTTGACCACCAAATTCCTGCGGATCGACCCTTACTACCGCTGTACTAGTGTGTGTGATGTTTATTTTACTATTTTTGACCGCACGACGACCTACGCGTGTCATTAGGTGTCTAAGCCATGACTTATAAATTGTATTTATCTTATTAATTGAAACAAAGTCTATTTGGGTTTCCCTCATAGCTGGAGGTTTGGCAGAAAGTTCAGTAGAGAGAAATGTTGATTTATTAAATGTTTAATAAATCAATAAAATAAAATAAATAGTTTATTAATATATTAGAGTGATAATATATTAATTAGAAGCTATATTAATTAATTAGAAATTAATCTAGAATTAATTGGATTTAATTTAGTGATTAATTTAATTAATTAAAAGTGCAGGGACTAGTTTTGCAATTATTCAATAGTTGAATAAAGACTGGCCATTGGAAGCCATAAGTTGGGCGAGATTTTGTGGAGCCTCCACATAATCTCGAAACCCTAACTAGGGTTTAGGGGACCTGGGGAACCCTAAAACCTACGCCACCTTATATATTGTCTCTCTGGAATTCTGTTTTCCCCTCCATTGCTTAGGTGTGACTCCATTTGAGGCAGGATATTTTTGCTGCTAGGTTCAAGAAGAAAATTCAAAGGTTGGTTTTCTTATATTTTATTCTTTAGAAATAAATTGTTGGCCTTAGGATTTTGTTATATGTTAATTGATAGAAAAACATAGATCCTCATATTAAGTTGCATGTGAACTTAGGATTTCAAGTTCATAGATTGCTAAAAACCTTTCAAAAGAAGCTGGAGCGCATATTTTGTAGAATAAAATAGAAAAATTTTATGAGCAAATACGCATACACGTGAGTCTTTTTGTTGTTGTGTTCCAATTCGTGACCTCTTTCCGATGTTCTGCTCCAATTCGGGTTGATTCCATTTTTCAGTCGAACTTCAAAATTGCTAACAATTAGTTAAAAGAATTTCTGATCAATTAAGACCCAAAAACAGATTTCAATGGTAGGAAGGACTTACGGAGGTGAATTGATTGCACTCACCGATCGGTTGTAAAATTGCCCAATCGGGAGGAGACGACTAGGGCACAAGTTGTTGGATCAACCAGTTGTAAAATTGCCCAATCGGAACAACAACCGATGCACTAGCCCAATCGGAACAGCAGCAGAGGTCGCCGAACACGACAAACAAATTAATACTAAGTTTTGATGGGTTTTATGCAAACAATGAGTGTAAAATCTTAAGTTCACATGCACCCTAATAAGGATCTATGTTTTCTCAATTGAATCTATAACTAAGAACATAAGGTATATATAATTAAAATTAAATTCTAAAAACAGTTTAGAATTTCATACCTTCAAGGCTTTGGAAGCAAGCACCACAAGTGTCGCGCCTCTAATGGCTCACACCCAGAACCAAGCAAGCAAGAAACAAGAGAGGAGAATGAGAGAACTCCTTATGAATTGGCGAGATTTTAAGGGCTATGGGGGCCTCTATTTATAGCCCAAAACTGATAAGTCATATGGCATATAACTGCCATAATTGAACCCTTGATATGATAACTCTATTATCATACAAGTTAACTTACTTATCATTGCCATAAATAGTTAAAAACTCCCATATATGAATATATATATATATATATATATATATATATATATATATATATATATATATATATATATATATATATATATATATATATATATATATATATATATATATATATATATATATATATATATATATATATATATATATATATATAAAATTTCGTCCAATATATATATATATTTATCTATTGCTCAACTATTGAACAATTATAATTCAACCCCTTATTCTTTTAATTAATCCAATTAATCCTAAAATTAATTCTAAATTAATTTATGATTAATCATTAATAAAATATTATGATTTCTAATTAATATATTATTCTCATAATATATTAATAAATTATATTTCTCTCTCTCTTTAAGGGATGGCAAAAAAACCCGAACCCGACGGGGCAACCCGAAACCGGAGCAAAAAAACCCGAAACCCGAAACCCGAAAATTTAGGGTATAGGGTCGGGTTTGGGTCTCATTGCCCCGACCCGACCCGACCCGACCCGATAAGAATATATATATATATATATATATATATATATATATATATATATATATATATATATATATATATGTGTGTGTATGTGTGTGTGTATATATATATATATATATATATATATATATATATATATATATATATATATATATATATATATATATATATATTCAATGACCCGAAACCCGACCCGAAAACCCGAAACCCGATAGGGCATCGCCCCGAACCCGACCCGAAACTTTTAGGGTCGGGTATGGGTCTCGCCGCCCCGACCCGAACCCGACCCGTTGCCATTCCTATCTTGTCATATGCTAGGTTTTGAGGGCAACCCAAAAGGACTATGCTGCTATCAATTCAAGTATATTTCTAAATTATAGTCATGGCTTAGACACTTAATTCAACAGTCTCCCACTTGGATAAGTCTATGACTATAATTCAATATAGCTTCTAAATTGACCAGCAAATTGTAGCTTCCAAAAGCACGTTGCCAAACTTTGACCCAGTCAGTTCTGTGTCCTAAGATAAGTGATCATACGATCCTTCGTTCTACTAGATATCATTCGGACTAGAGACATGGATTAGAATCAATCTCAGTCCAATACTATGTTTCTCGGTTCCATGATTTGTGATGATATAGGACTTCTAATTGAACACATCAATTCAGTCCTTGCTAGGCCTAGCACTCATAAGTCAATCACCAAATCACCCTGGGGAATTTCATCGAGCACTTGGTGTTCATCCAAGAAAAATGTACCAAAGCATTTGTTGCATTTTAAACCAATCACAGAAAATACAAACTGCAAACAAATAAATTTGAAGGAGTGCAAACAAAAAAATTTGAGGTTGCAAAATTAACAAAGAGACAGTTAGCCAATTACAGGAAGGAAGGTAGCAATTAACAAAAATCAATGATTCTAAATTAACCCTAACCACTAGTATCTTTACGCTAGTAATTAAATTATATAGCAAAATCGTATTAAAATCAGAGCACCAAAACAACAACCTGACCATATAAATCATATTCATTGAGCAAATAGCTATCTAAGTATCTTTACACTAGTAATTAAATTATATAGCAAAATCGGTAGACAAATATTAAAATTGTAACAGTTTTACTATGAAATTACAATAAAATAGTTTTTTTTTTAAAAAACTAAAGACATGACGTGAAGCCACAAGTTGAATCTTATTAGTTCTCCAATATAAAAGCATATAACAAAATTGATCCCAAAAACCCTATCGACCTCCGAACAAAATTGGAACCATTTCAACGGGGTAAAAAGAGACAGGATTAACAGTAAAAATCGAAGTCATTACCGATTCCTTTTAGATATGAAGAAATCAAGTTTTTGGAAGAAGCATACCTCACGACTCACGTGTTCCCCATTCACGATGATTAAATTAGAAAACGAATTCCGATTAATTTTTTTTGCGCGGGTATCTTGGATCAACCCCTTCTTCAATTAATTCCTTGACAGCTTCGAAATTTTGTATTGTGAAACCATATTCAGATTGGGACTGAAACCAAAATACCAAACACGCACCTGGGTGTGCGACTTAGCCGAGGAGAAACACACATATGGAATCGAGATTCCGCCAGCCTCAACCACAGCCCTCTGCTTGAAATCGATGAAGGCAGTCGTTGTTGGTGAACCCTAGCCCGCACAATTTCTTGGAATCGAGATTTTTGGTTCGCTTTTGTTCTCCAAATAAGGACTTGAAACCGGAACCCTAGCCGGCGCTCCTATTGATCCTGATTCGATGAATGTATCCGTGTTGGGAAGGAAGCGGTAGGAGAGATAGAGGGTGAGAGAGAATGGGAAGAGTTACCTATTTTAATGTAATCTGTTAGACGTGATTATAGGATTTTTAAATTTTAGTGTCTAATTTACCCTTCCGTACATAAATTAAAAACCTATTATACCAATAAAATCATTGATAATTACAATACTGCCATCTCTCATCTTGGCCTTCTATTTTTTGATCTAATGATCCAGATTTTGTTCTCGAGATCTTATGATTTTTTGGGTTTCACAATAACCGATCTCTCTCTCTCTCTCTCTATATATATATATATATATATATATATATATATATATATATATATATATATATATATATATATATATATATATAATATTGGGATCCGGTAAGAAGGAAATTTTAGGTAGGAAGATAATAAGTTTTTTTATTTACATAATGGTTCTACATCCGGTTCTGAATTGATTGATGCTGAGATTATAAACGATTTGAAGATTATCTTGGATTCTAAAAATGGGCTGGTTAAATGTTATAGGATGGCAAGAGATTATTTTCATGAAAATCCTCATGTGGATTTAAAGTTACGTCTAATATGAAAAAGATAGTAGATGGAAGGTCATACCCTACCAACTGCTTTTGAAGTTGCTGCTTTAATTGTCGAAGATATTGGTGATTCAATTGAAAATTGAGATATTATTGTCAAAACTCAATCAGGAAGTCATATGTATAAATGAATTACATCCTTCTTACATTGGTCTACAATATCCACTACTTTTCCCATATGGTGACGATGGTTACAAATTTGACGAAATGATGGACCACTTGTTGAAAAAATTTCAAGTAAACTTAGAAAATATACAAATTTCTTCTACAAAAATATCATGTACATATTAATGTTGAGTTGTGCAGTCAGTCTGGATCTATAAATATTTGTTTAAATATATTAACAAGTGTCTTGATACGGCTACTGTTGTAATTGAAGAAAGTAATAATGAAGATCACAATGAAGACGTAGATGAAATAAAAAAGTATTATGACTGCACGTATCTATCGACATGTGAAGCATCATGGCGGATATTCGCATATGATGTACATTATAGGACTGCTTCCAATATGAGGCTTCCTTTTTCATATTCCTAGATAATAATAACATGTATACGGTGCAGATGATGATACTGAAAATGTCCTCAACAGACCTTCAGTTGCTTCTTTAATGTTCTTATATTGGATGAAGTGTAATGAAACTTGTGAAGAAGCATGAAAATTGAGTTATGTTGAATTCCCTACACAATTTTTTTCTAGAAATTGAGAGAGTAATGTTGGCAACCAAGACGAAAAGCCTTTTTTATTGGTAGAATTCATTCGTTTCTCCTTTTCTCGATGAATCATACTTTTTTACGAATTCTTTTAAATAAAGTCAAAGATCTAACATCATTTGATGATGACATTGAATATATCGAAGTCGTTCACTCTTGAGCTCCATTTTTCTTTCTTCATACTTATGTGTTTCGAATTCCATTTGGTCTTTGTAAGTTTGAGCATACATCTTTATGTTGCTGCATAATGCTGTAACCATTTTATCCGATAAAATCAAAATGACGAAGTTACTTTTCTTGCTCGATCTCTCTCGATAGGGTGTTTGAGGTTCTTCTTTAGAATCATTTAAGTCGTTGAGATAGTAAAAACAATGTGTGTCGGACGACCCCATTTGGTCTCCCAAAATGTACAATCTTGATTTATTTTGAAAACGACTTAACATAAAAAGGTGTCGGCTAAGCAGTTAATCTTGCGCTATAACGTTGCTATAGAGGTTCGCCGGTATTAAAAAATAGCGGTTGAAAATAGCGTTTGTTTTTTCCGTTGGCGCAATTCTTGCTGCTATTTTCCGAGATTTATCGCTATTCGGGATCACTATTTGGACCATGTGATTATTTTTTGAAATATCTGAAAAATATTGGGTTGTTGACTGTGATGTGTGTTGATGATTGTTTTGCATATATTGCTCATTATGAGATATGATTCATTATATGAGATATGATTCTAATTAACAAGAAATTCAAGTATTACATATGGGTATATGAGTATATATATATATATATATATATATATATATATATATATATATATATATATATATATATATATATATATATATATATATATATATATATATATATATATATATATATTAATTTGATGTAATATACAACATCACTATATCACCGCTATATCATAGCTAAAAGTGCTATTTCCAATAGCAGTTATTGACCTCTATTTGATTTTGGACTACGATAACTGCCTAGGGTGCCCGTGACCACCTCAGTGAACCCCTAGCCATATTCCAAGTTTTGAATTGGGAAGGTGCTAACCCTTTGCTTATCATACAACTTTCTTCAATATGGTTTTCTTACTTCCCATGTTTTTCCGATTTGGCATGAAGTTGTTGAAAATGTCGACAAATTTCAACAACTTTTTGTTCAAATCCTTTCATTTTGTAGTAACTTGGTGTTTTGTTCAATTCGGCTCTCATCACTTCATAGAATTTTTCCTCAATCATGTTCCAAATTTTGTCGACTTTTTGTGAGTTGTCATGTCTAGAATCTTCTTTGAAGTCAATGTAAGTAGTTATCGTCGCCACCTCTTCTTCTGGAGTCCACTTTTTAAGAGGAGTCGAACCTCTCGAGCTAGCTCGAGATTTTTCCACCTTTTTTTTTCTTCTGTTAGAACCCTGTGGTTCTTGTTGGGTTACACGAAAGAGTACATCGTCGTCGTCTTGTGTTTCAGGTAGCGATAACAGTTGTGTTTTCGATAGGGGTTGGGTTTCCGGTATGAGTTAGGGTATTTGAAAAAGGTTTCATGAAGGCATGTAAAATGGTGAAATCCATTAGTTAAAACTATATTGTGGGGATGATTCGGAACATGGTTAATACGATAGAGGAACGACTTGGTAATATCGAAAGGTGGTGCAATGGAACGAGCGGACACGATGTGCCTGAACTAAACCCGATGTCCACGTCAACCCCCAACCATGTTCGGTGCTCGTATGCCTACTAGCCTTATGCGGGTGGGCATACAAAGCCCACACCCCCACACCACCAAGCTCCAGATCATCTTCTTTGGTGTCCGAACCACACCCACGTACGATGACACCAATAGAAATAGGAAGCAACTTGGTGCCCGAACCACTAACAAGCACCATGCCACCAAGGTCCAAGTCAACCGCGAGCATGCTCGGTATTGTGAATTGAAACGAGTGGAACGTGCCTAACACGTCTGACGTGTACATGGGTACTTTAATTAAAAGTTAAAACCGTGAGATTCAAGCAAAAATTTCCAAATTCCGAAAATACCCTTCTAGGGTTTTGCTCACGTGAAAACCCCTAAAATCCATTTCTTCACCGAAATCGTTGTTACATGTGGCAGGGCTTATTCCGGGGGTTTTAGTACGCAATCTCTAGAAAGAATCTACGGATTTCGGAGTAATTGAGGTGGAGAAAGATGGTGGAAGCTCTGGACCTCTTTCTGAAGATCGGATTAGATAAGCGCACGGCGGAGAACACCATCGCCAACAATAAAGTCACCACCAATCTCGTCGCTGTGATTAACGAGGTATATATAGTTCATACTGATACTAATAAGGCTGCATTTAATTGCATCCCGAACAACAATCTGTTCTAGTGTATGTGTCGGATTAATTTGAGAAAGGAATTTTAATTGTTTCTATCGGGAATCTGACATGGAGGCTGTATATCATCACCAAGCTATTGCTATTAACAGTTACATCAAGTCTCTCTGTAGAGATTGTATAGATTTAGTTATTAAAAGAACATGCTTCCTTCTTCCGAGTTCCCAATTAAACAATTGCAAACAACTTGAAAATGAACTGCATAATTTGAAATGAAGAATCATATGATGCGACTATCACTTCAAATTCATATTTTTTATAAATCTTTTTTGATACATAATGCTGTCTTTGCAGGCAGCTGTTACTGATGGATGTGAACGTTCTACTGGCAATCTTCTTTATACGGTAAATTTCAACTTATATAAGCCTCCAGATTTATATTTTTCTGTTTAAAAATCATTGAAAATTCGACTACCATTTCAATAATTTCTTGTACATGACAGGTTGCTACAAAATTTCCTGCCAATGCCCTTGTGCATCGTCCCAAGTTACTAGAATACATTGTTTCTTCAAAGGTCTGAACTCAAATTTCTATTTTTATATAACTCTATTCATATATGTTGAACAAAAACATGATAATAGAATATATTCCGATTATAAAATAAATATTTTCTTTATATTACAGATAAAGACTCCAGCCCAGGTAGAAGCTGCATTTGCATTTCTTACAGTCACTGGCTCAGATAATCTTGATATTACTAAATTTGAGGAATCTTGTGGAGTTGGTATGTTTTTGGTTCTTCATTCTATATTTATTTTAGTATTTTCCAAAAAATAGACAATGTAATATGTTAAAATTCTTTATTTTTTTGGAGTAAAACAGGAGTTGAGGTCTCTCTTGAAGATATAGAAAACACAGTTAATGAAATCTTTGAAGAGAAAAAGAGTGCAATACTTGAGCAACGTTATAGAACAAATGGTAAGTTTTAATTTTTCATGTATTTTTTTTTTTAAATATATAGTTAAGTTCCAATTTCGAGTCTGATGTGTCATTTTATGATTGGTTTCAGTTGGTGATTTGTTTGCTCATGTCAGAAAGAAGCAGCCTTGGGCAGATCCAAAGATTGTTAAGGTAAATAAGTAAATAACTCTCAAATTTATTTTTTCTTTTTATCTTTTTTTTTTTTAAATTTCAAACTGATTACTATATTTCATCTGTCTTTTACCAGAGTCTTATAGATTCAAAGCTATATGCTTTACTTGGTGAAAAAACTGCAGCAGATAATGAGAAGCCTGTAAAAAAGAAGAAAGAAAAGCCAGTTAAAGTAGAGGTGGTACATAGTTGCCTGCATATTATATACTAAAAAAAAGAAAAAAGAAAAAAGAAAAATCCCTTTGTGTATTGTGTTTCTCATGTATACAATTTCAACAGGACAAAAATACCCCTGAAGAAGCTCCCCAAACACCATCCGAAGAAGAACTCAATCCTTATTTAATATTCCCTTCACCTGAAGAAAATTATAAGGTTATCTTTTATATCGACTCATCATTCTTCTATAAATCTTTATTATTAACAAATTGCTAAAAATAGCAACATACATTATAAGGTTATCTTTTATGTTGCTATTACGAGTGAAAAACAAAGTACATTGCCTATATTGGGAAAAAGAGTAAAGTACGTTGCTATTTATGACAATTTGTTTTGTCATTATGTGACAGGTGCATACAGAGGTATTTTTCAGTGATAGACCTGTATTAAGAGCTTGTAATTCAAAAGCAATATTAGAAAAACATTTAAAGACAACAGGAGGAAAAGTTCTCACACGTTTTCCACCAGAGCCAAATGGATACCTGCATATTGGTCATGCAAAAGTACGTTGCTATTTTTAGAAATTTTCTACAAGTCATTAAATTAGACACATATAATACTGTTTTATGTTATATAATTAAAATTAATATATGCAGGCTATGTTTGTTGACTTTGGTCTTGCAAAAGAAAGAGGTGGTGGTTGCTACTTGAGGTAGGATTTTTTTTATGATTTTTAGCATCTTTTTTGTTTTTTCTGATTAATATTTTAAAATAAATGATTACATTATATTTTTCCTACTAATTAATGGACAAAAAAAAAAAACGAAATCAATCCTTATTACAATTAAAAAATCTCCAATAATTATTTCCACATTCTTTATTAGAGACAAGGGTATTTAAATTCTTGATTAAAAATGGTAAAATATATCAAATGTTCATGTGATCATTTTAATAAATATTAATAATTTATAGGTTTGATGATACTAATCCTGAAGCCGAGAAAAAAGAATACATCGATCATATTGAAGAAATTGTGGGGTGGATGGGATGGAAACCTTTTAAGGTATATAATTTATTCTAGACAAAATTGCAAAATGGTCCCTGTGGTTTGTCAAAAATTGCCACTTTGGTCCAAAAAGTTTTGGACTAGCACCACTGGTCCAAAATAAGAATTTTATTCCAATTTTGGTCCAATTTTTTTATAAAAGCTCTTTAAAAGACGGATTTGCCCTTTCTAAATCTTTAAAAAAATTGGACCAAAAATGCAATAAAATTCTTATTTTGGACCAGTGGTGCTAGTCCAAAACTTTTTGGACCAAAGTGGCAATTTTTGACAAACCACAGGGACCATTTTTGCAATTTTTTCTTTATTCTACTTTAATATTTACAACATATTTAATAAAAATTTAATATTTACAGATCACATACACCAGTGATTATTTTCAAGAACTATTCGATTTAGCAGTCGAGCTCATTAGGAGAGGTCATGCTTATGTGGATCACCAGGTTTTTTATTAAATATTTTATCCACCTAATTTATTTAAATATACAAAATAATAACTAATTATTATTTTTAAATTTTTTTATTTATTTTTAGAGTGGTGATGAAATAAAAGAGTACAGAGAAAAAAAGATGAACAGTCCATGGAGAGATAGGCCAATTTCAGAATCACTTAAACTTTTTAATGATATGAAATGTGGATTGATTGAAGAAGGAAAAGCTACACTTAGAATGAAACAAGATATGCAGAGTGATAATTTTAATATGTATGATCTAATTGCGTATCGAATTAAGGTGAGTTTTTATTTCAAGAAAATTGATTTGTTTTAATTGGATTTTAAGCGGTTAATTAATACTTGAAATTTTTCTGATTATTTTTTGTAGTTTACTCCTCATCCACATGCTGGAGATAAATGGTGTATTTACCCGAGTTATGATTATGCACATTGCATTGTGGATTCTCTTGAAAATATCACACATTCGGTATGTTTTCTTTAAGTTTTTGGTATTAAAAGTCCAAAAAAATCAGTAATATACTAAAAAGATACTAAGAAAGAGTACGAGTTTAGTAAATAACGATTAAGTTCAAATTAGAAAGGGCTAATCACAAAAATGTTACAATTCATTACAAAAATGGCCACGTGTTTCGCAAAATACTTTTTTTTTTTTTTTTTGCTTTTCCAGTGGTCCCCGCTACATTTTTTTGGAAAAATAATTTGCGAGTATTATTTTTTATGTGAAAGGATGTCATTTTGCGAAATATTTTTTCTAAAGATTTTGCTGGTGGGGACCACTTGTAAAGTAATTTTACGAAATAATTGGTTATTTTGTGATGACCTTTCCCCTTTTCGTCATTTTAGTAAATTAACTATTTAGAAAAAGAAATGTGCATCTTTAAAAAATTTAAAACCGAGTTGCAAATTAGTTATTTTCCTAACTATTACATAATAAGTTAGTTATTTTCCTTAATAACTAACTTATTATGAAAATCGAGTTGCAAATTGAAAAAAAAAAAAACAAAAAAACAAAAAAGAGGACAAGTGTCAAAAAAATTATAAGATTTTTCGTTTCTCATTACAACAAAAGTCAAACCCCCAAACAATTGACTATTCTATAGCATAATTACATAAATCTATAATCCTACTTTTTTAAATAAAACATTTCCTTTTTTCTTTGTAGCTTTGCACACTTGAATTCGAGACACGTCGCGCTTCATATTATTGGTTACTAGACGCCCTCAGCCTTTACCAGCCTTACGTATGGGAATATTCCCGCTTGAATATCACCAACACCGTAATGTCAAAACGCAAGGTAAACTCAAACTCAAAGTCAAAGTCAAAGTCAAATTCACAAATTTTCATAAAAAAAGTTACAAAATAATTACTTTTGTAGTTGAATCGCTTAGTCACCGAAAATTACGTGGATGGATGGGACGATCCGCGTTTGATGACACTAGCGGGATTAAGGCGCCGCGGTGTCACTTCAACCGCGATAAACACTTTTGTTAGAGGAATCGGGATTACTAGAAGGTAGCAATTTATAATTTATTTTATTTTTTTATTTAAAGTAGCATCCTACTTATATTTTTTTAATTTTTTATTTCTATGTAGTGATGGTAGTATGATACATCTTGCACGCCTCGAGTATCACGTACGCGAAGAGTTAAATAAAACCGCTTCTCGTACCATGGTCGTTTTACATCCACTAAAGGTAGACAACAACAACAACAATAATAATAATATTGTTATTACTTCACATAAATTAATAAATAGTGGTACCCAAACTGTAATTTAGTGTTCTTGTAAAAAATATCAAAACCTGGACCGAAAGTGCAAAAAGTTGCAAACTATAGGGACAAAAAGTGTAAGTCACTCATTTCTTGCGAATTATAAACTACTCAGACCAAAAGTGTAATTTTAGAAAACTAGAACTACAGAGACTAGAAATGTAATTCGCGAACTAAAAATTTCAGGGACCAAAAATGTAATTCCGAAAGTTAACACTATAGGGATCAAAAGTGTTTTTTGCTTATTTCCTTCTTGCGAATTAAAAAGTACATGGACCAAAAGTGTAATTCTGGAAGTTTAAAACTAAAGGGACCAAAAATGCAAAATTAACAACATAAGGGACCAAAAATGTAATTCCAGATAATTAAAACTACCGGGACCACAAGTGCTATTTGAAAAAGTGTAAATCCGGATTTTTAAAACCACAGTGATCAAAAATGTAAATTATGCAAATATAAAACTACAGGGACCAAAAATGTTATTTGACCATTTCCTGCAATTTACGCAGTATATTATATTTATATAATATATAATTATAATAGTAATTCGATTTAATGTTTTTAAATTTTAGGTTGTAATCACGAATCTTGAGGCCAGTTTAGTAACAGACCTTGATGCAAAGAAATGGCCGGATGCCCCGGGCGATGATCCATCTTCTTACTATAAGGTTTATTTATTTAATTATTTATTAATTTAGAGTTTTTTTTTTATATTTATATTGAGTAGATTTATTTATATATTTATTTATTTTACTTCACAGGTTCCGTTTACAAAAGTTGTTTATATCGAGCAATCTGACTTCCGAATGAAGGATTCAAAAGACTATTACGGCCTTGCTCCCGGAAAGACCGTCCTACTCAGGTGTGTAACTCTTGATTTTTTTCCAAAGGGTAAAACCGTCAAATCAATGATGTTGATAATTTGTTCTCAGGTACGCGTTTCCTATCAAGTGTACCGAAGTAATACTTTCCGAAGACAAAAAAAGTGTTGTTGAAGTACACGTCGAGTATGATCCCGAAAAGAAAACAAAACCAAAGGCAAGTTTTAAAATTTTTTTCAATAATTAAATATTTTAATTATTCAAATAATATTAAAATTATTTTTACACAGGGGGTTCTTCATTGGGTCGCAGAACCTTCCCCTGGAGTTGACCCACTCAAGGTGGAAGTCAGACTTTTCGACAAACTCTTTCTCTCCGAGGTTCTTATTATTATTATTATTTATTATTTTTTTAAATATACTTAATTAATTATTTAAAAATTAAATGAAATCATTATTTACATACTAAAAATCAGAACCCTGGAGAGCTTGATAACTGGCTTGATGATTTAAACCCCGAGTCCAAAGTTGTGATTCCATGTGCTTACGCGGTACCATCTCTCAAACACGCGGAAATAGACGATAAATTTCAGTTCGAAAGACTCGGTAAATTCTAAAAATACTACATAAATTCAAAAATATTTGTTTTTTGAAATATTAATTTCTTGAAAATTACCGCGCAGGTTATTTTGTGGCGGATAAGGATTCGACACCTGAAAAGCTCATTTTTAACCGGACTGTAACGTTGCGGGACAGCTACGGGAAAGCGTGGAAGTAGGTGAGTGGTAAAATGGTAAAATCATATGATTTTTATATTTTTTGTTCTTAAAAAAAAATTGAAGTTTTTTTAAGTGTCTTGATCGAATATGTAGAATTTAAAACGTTTGTGGTACTTTGTGTGTGTACTAGAGTGTTTATGTTTGAAAATTGAAATGGTGTATGTTGTGGGCTAGCAATTCGCTCTTATATGTTTTGTAAAAAAAAAAAAAAAAAAAAAAAAAATTTCGTTTTTGTATTTATCTATAAAATGCTTATTAATAATTTTGACAAGTGAATTTATTTTATTAAATATACAAAACAAAATGAACAGATATTATAGAGAACTGTCGGTAATGTAAAGTAATATTATTGAGATGTAGAATATGTATTTAAAAGTGATAAATTTGATGAGTGGGTTTAACTTTATATACATTGAAATAGATGATGGTAGATTTTTTAAGGAAAAAAAACTATTGCAAATGTTAATAAATTAAAATGAGTTTTGCATCACAGATTTCTTTTACGCCCTATAAATTTTTTTTAAGAACGGCAAATCTATCCTACTCCTAAACTACTCCTTGTTATGTTAGTGTCAGGGTTTGAACCCATGACCTCCTTGTTAGTATATCACCTTGTTAGCCAAGTGGGCTTATAAATACCAACATTAACACTCGAATTCATACAACTTTCTATCATGTCATTACCCGTCAATATCTTCTCACTCGAATGGATTCTTCCAACAACATCATGCCAATATCTGATCGAAACAAAAACATGTGCTACTAGTTCAAATACCCCTACTAGAATTATTCTTATTCGATCTTTCAAGACTACTTTATCGGCCACAAATAGGCACTTTTATTTATTAACCCAACCAATTTCAATTTCACAGTATGCAACAATTTTGACGCCATGTCAAACCTAACCCTAAACCTATTCACCAAGTTCTCGTCTCTTCCCGAAATGTTTCGGAAACCCAAACCCCGATCGAGCCAGAAGTCGAGTATGTTCCCAAAACGCAACCCTCACTAAAAGAAGTTTTGAAATCCAACTCTCAGCAAAACTATCCCAACTCAAACGAGAAGGCAAGCAACCTGCTCAACCGTGGACATCCAAGGAAGAAATCGTGTTAGCCATGGGTGGGTCAACAAATCCGATGACCAATAACCGGAGATTCGCAAGTGTCAAAACATTTTTGGAGACACATTACTGAACGTTTTACAAGGAAATAGGTTGTGGCACTTAGTGTAACAAAGATCAATTAAATACAAAGTATTAGAAAGTGAACATGGTAGTTACATAGTTCAACGAGTTTTACAACTTAAAAACACGTGGTAAAAGTGGACAAAGCAACAATGACGTGAAATTGGCTAACAAAGAAAAAACACATGACGAAAAGGAAAAAGCACACAAAGATCAACAAAAAAACGCATGACATGCAATTTTTGGTGTAAAAAACCGACCATCTTTCGGAGAAAATACTCGACATGATTTTAAGGCCAAAAATGTAAATTAGAAAAGATATTTCAACTAGGGTTCTTTGAGTTATTGTTATGTTTTAATTTCATTGTTTTTATTATTTAGTGTCTTTTATTTACATTTAAGTAATGAAATGTTTTATTTATTTTTATTAATTTTCATATTTGTTTTAAAATAATAAAATAAAGAGGAAAAATAAATGATGACAATTTCCAAGTCTAGAGAGAATGATAGGAAAAGTGAAAGAAAATAACGTGACACAGAGTTGTTATACCAAAAATAAATGGTGTAATAGGTCCCTTGGTCTTAAAGAAAAAGAACGTATTGAAATGAAAGATATATATATTTTTTCTTGTGAAATGAAATATAAATAACTTTTACCACATTGTTATATTTGATTTTCTTAGTTATTATTTGAAATAACACGTGTCTTATTCCATTACATTATTGAATCAAAAGACTTAAACTAAAGTGTGAACTCTTAAAAACATATTAAAAAAAATCTTTTTATCAACTCACTAGTATAGTAAAAAAATTCTTAAATTTTCATGACATTTAAGGAAGCTTTTATGAGGTTTTATAAATAAAAACTAGTTAATGTTATTATTCATGATTATGCTCGTTTTGTATATAATTAAATTTGAAAAACATTGATTTTTTTCAAAGAAATTAAGTGCGTGAAAAAAAGTTCAACTAATGTCCGCACGATACTTAGCAACTAATGCTGGGTGAGAGTAGGGATGATCAAAAAACCCCATAACCGGAATCGGAACCGGTTCAGGACCAATTGTGTAAATCGGTTCGATTTTCGAGTAGTAGTTTAACCCTTATTCGGGTATCTGGTTTTTCGGGTATGATTCAATTGGGTTTCGGGGTAATATGGGCCTAAGAACCGAAACGAGGCTAATGACTTGTTAGGCATTATACTTTGTAAAACTATATGTTTTAAAGCAATGTACTTTTAATTTTTTTCTAAAGTACATTGCTTTAAAACATGTTGTGTGCAAACTACAATGCTAATTTTTATTTTCCAGAAATTGCATTAAAGTGGCCAACAATATATTTTTAGGCATTGTAGTTTGTAAACCACATGTTTTAAAGCAATGTACTTTGGAAAAAAGTTTGTTTTTTTCTAAAGTACATTGTTGTAATACCTGTTGTTTTCAAAGTACAATGCAAAAAAATATTGAAATATCAAAGTCTTACATTTTCGTTTTTTTTTTCAGTTCCGGACCCGACCAAACCTTTTACCCAAACTTGTTTATCATTTTCGATTCCAGGCCAGCCAAACCTGAACCGAACGGTAACCAAATCGAGGACCGATTTCCCCATAGGTTCGGTTTCGGTCTTCGGTTCTTTTGCGTTTGGTTCCGGACCCGTGCTCATCCATAAGTGAGTTCCAAAGGTACAAAGGTAAAAAAATGTAACATTGGTACAACATACATATTTTTGATATAAAATTTAGAAGTTTGTGTACAGGGGTAATCTTGAAAATTGGAAATAAACCTTGAAACTAAAGATTTTTGAATGTGTACATTTTTAAGGAATGCAAAGTTAGGAGTGTTTTTATTAAAATATTATTTTAGAAATGTTATTTTAAAGGAAAAAGCTCTGGTTTGCTTGGGGACAAGCAAAGTCCAAGTTGGAGGTGTTTGATAATGTATTTTTGTTTTGTATTATTTACACGTTATTTGGTGTGTTTTAGTTGAATTATTGATATAAATCTATTAGATACACTCACTTTCCTTGGAAGTTGTTTGTGGTAGGAAATCTATTAAAATGCAGGAATTAAAGGCAAAATGGTACAAGGATGAGCTGGAATAAGAAGATACGAGAAGTTAGCGGCGCTAACGTTAGAAGTTCACGACGCCGATAAAGAGATAACCCATAAATCAATAGATTATGCAAAAATAACATGATTCACAAAAAAAAATTCTCGAAAAAACAACTTGATGATTCATTTTTACGATGATCTTGTTGTTATTCATTAAAATTGTCCGTAACATGAATAAAAACTTGATTCACTAAAAAAATGATTCATCAGTATGTTTTTTCAGAAATTTTTTCTATAAATCATGTTATTTTTGATTTATATAGTGATTCATTTTAGTGGTTCATCAAAAAACCAAGTAATTAAAAACTTCTTACCTTCTTACCATAATTTTACTTTTTATTTGATCATTCTTCTATTTTATATATATATATATATATATATATATATATATATATATATATATATATATATATATATATATATATATATATATATATATATATATATATATATATATATATATATATATATATACACACACATATCTATCTTATAAAAGAAGCATAAATACTTGCATCATATTAATTTGAAACTCCCATGACTTTTCAATTTCTCTCTAATAATGATTATAAATTGGTTAATTATTGTTAAAAAAGTGCAAAAAATAAAACTTACTACCTATAAATAAAATTATAACTTTTAAAATTATTTAAAATCATATAAACTTAAAAGTATATTCAAAGACTATTTTTCAAAATAGTTAAATCTATATATATATATATATATATATATATATATATATATATATATATATACACACACACACACATATATATATATATATATATATATATATATATATATATATATATATATATATATATATATATATATATATATATATATATATATATATATATATACACACACACACACACCTTTTAAACAATGTGGTTCAAGATAAATTGTTAATAATTTACCATATTAATTTGAATATTTTTCCTTTGTCCCACATTGTTTCATACATCTATCTTACATTTCATCTATCCGTTATATAATACCACTCATTTGGTCCCATTAGACATAAGTCTTGATCATAATACGACTTTCAAAATCTATAAAGTGATCATTTTATCATAAAATTATGTTTTTATCTCAAAGTTTAAACGGTTCTATTATTTGGTTTGAGTTTGCATAAATATTGAAACTTAAAATATCAAGATTTAAATTCCTTAAAGTATTAAAAAACCCGATTATGTTACAAGCTTAATATGCCGTTTGTATAAAAGTGACATTGTTGTAAACATTTTTTTTGATTCATACGAAATATATGCACATAAAATTTTAATAATAGACATTTGAACTATCTTATATCTACTTTTTATATTTAAATATTTATCTGTATATTATATATTGTATATCGTATATTGTATATATATCTCTCTTATAAAATAGACCATTCAAAACAATGTGGTTAAATATAATTGATGTATCTTTTACCATATTAATTTGAATTTTATTGTATTTGTCACACACAATCTTCACACATCAATCTAACATTTATTCTTTACCTTATATAATACCATTTATTTGTTTCTTTCATCCAACAATCTGAATTATTATATGGATTTTAAAGCCTATAATATTAATTAGTTGTCATTTCATGATAAAGACATATTTTATATCAAAGTTTCAAAGAAATTTACTATTTGGTGTTAATAACTAGAAGTATTGAAACTCAAAAGTAAATAGTAAAATTAGTTTAAAACTTCTAAAAATTGATTACACTTGCAAGCTCATGTTATGTTGTTTGACATATTTTGGCATATGGTGATGCTGATGTAAACATTTTATCATAATAACATGTTTATATTTCAAAGGTTCAAATGATTTTACTATTTGATATTAGTTTTCAGAAATTATTGAAACATAAAAGTAAAAAATAAAACTACTTAGAAACTTTTAAAATGACGATTAAGCTTGCAAATTCATAATATGTCGTTTCAAGTCCACTGTGTCGTCATGCCGATGTAAAATGTTTTTTTCCTATTCACCATGATGTATATATGTACATCAACAATTTCAACAATAAATGTCTAATAAATGTTCAAACAAATTAAATAGAACCATTATAATTCTATATTATATTTGAGACTAAAAACTATATGCTTTGAAATCCTTAAAAGATTTGACATGAGCGGTAACAAAATATTGTACTAAGCATTTCTATAAAGATAGAAAAATAAGAAGCGAAGAATTTATGAGGATAAAATTTGCTTTAAATAAAGAAATCTTATTTTCATTATTTGTTATTTATCAGGACAATAAAGAATATCAAAACTATGTTGTTTATAAAATACAAATGCTAACTCTCTTCTATTATCTCACATCATTAAAGAAAGTAAAATGAAAGGAATAAACGTATTTATAAATATGGATAAAGCTTAATTCCCCATATGTATATATTTTTATCTTTGTTTTTATGTCAATATACTATAATGACATACTCTTATTTTTACCTACGACATTTAGCATCATTAAAATTTTTTACTTCAAAACAAAAACATGATCGTCAATGTAGTCCACAATCATAAGATATTGCTCAAGCATATGAAATTGTATCTTTATAATTATTGTTAACACTGAGACTAAAATTGTATATTAAAAAGTTAAAATTTTGACTGAGAAAACTTTATATTAACGTTTACTATAGGAGTGGGAAAACAAAAGAAGTCAAGAATCTACGACAATACCATTTCCTTTGAAAATGTACATCTCACTCTTATCGTTTGAAATTTCATTCATGTGTGTCATAAAAAAGAAAGTACAAAATAACGCATATATAAAAAAATACAAAGACTAATTCTATTTAATATGTTATCACACATCATCTAGAGAAGCGAAATAAATGATACTAATATATTTAAGACATAGTAAATACATAATAATGTTTTAACCTACAAAATTTTGGTTTTCTATTGTGATACCAAAATATTTTTTAATATACAATTTTGTATTTTTTTATTGTGAGGATACAATATTGTTTTTACCTTATTAAAATTTATTTTTCACATCAAAATATAACGTTCGTCGGTATAGGTCCATTAAACAGGTAAATGTTATTCTCATCACGCGATTTACCATATATAATACTTCTTTGTTATATATTTCTCCATTGGCTATGTTTTTCATAATTCTTGATGATAACATCTCTTTCAACCCGATTATTAGTAAAACAAATGTTTTCATCTCAAGTTATTTAGTTAAAAAGTAATATAAATTTTTATATAAGCTAATAAATTATTGAAAATTACATATTACAGATTTACAGTGAATTTGTTATTTTAAACAACATACCTCTCTCAATATTTTAATATTTAATTATATTCTTGAGCAACGCGCGGGCTTACGCCTAGTGTGTGTGTGTGTGTGTGTGTGTATATATATATATATATATATATATATATATATATATATATATATATATATATATATATATATATATATATATATATATATATATATATATATATATAGTCCCGTTCAGGCGATAACTCTTTTTTGGTGATTACTCGTAAAGACACCTTAAAAAATTGAAAAAAATATAAAAAAATACAAATCATAAAATCGAGAATAGTACTATATCATTATAAAAAAATTGGAAAAAAATTTTGGATCATTGAAAAACAGTAATGATCCAATTTTATTTTTTATTTTTTGGATCATTGTTTCATTATAAAAAAATAATGATACAAAAGTTTTTTTTGAATATTTTTTTTCTCCAATATAGTACTATGATCCATTTAATTATTTATATTTTTGTTTTATTTTTTTTCAATTTTTTTAAAGTGTCCTCACGAGTCCTCACTTTAAGAAGAGTCCTCACCCGATCCTGATTATATATATATATATATATATATATATATATATATATATATATATATATATATATATATATATATATATATATATATATATATATATATATAGGAAGAACCAATATTTTCCTAGGAATCGTAGGAACTTTTTGACTGAATTTTTTTTTTCAAAAAAAATGACATAATACATCTAGTCGCTTATATTTAAGACTTTTTATCAAAAAAATTTTGAAAAATAATATGTATACACGAAATGTGCATATATGCATTTTTTTCGCACATGTGTATATGATCACGTTTCGTGCATATGTGCACATTTCGTGTATATATATTATTTTTTCAATTTTTTTTACAAAAGATCTTAAATATATGCGATTAGGTGTATTATGTCATTTTTTTTGAAAAAAAAATTTAAGTAAAAAAGTTCCTACGGTTCCTAGGAAAATATTGGTTTCCATTTGATATTTAGTCTATATATATATATATATATATATATATATATATATATATATATATATATATATATATATATATATATATATATATATATATATATATATATATATATATATATATATATATATATATATATATATATATATATATATATCGCTTGGTCCTTGTGGGAGCTGTGAATCAATTATTGATTATGGCTATAAATTCCTTAAACTTCCACTTGTTCACTATCATCTTCTTCGTCCCCATCTTCTCCTAGCAATATACCAATCAAACATATCTTATCTAATGAGCTTTTCGATTGTGATTTATGCTATATTGCCTTTTCCTTTTTGATTGTGATCGATGTTGATCTTTCTCCGTGTTAATCCTAAGTAATCATGTTAAATTGATTTGTCATATCATATGAAAGATGCACTGCATATTGACGGTTTGACAGGCTATATTTCATTGTTTTTAATATCACACCGCAATAATTGGTGGCATTTTTCTTTATGGTGTTATGTTAACTAGAAAATGCACGAAAAGAACTATGAAACAGCCGACTTAAATTTCTTTAACTGATTAATACATGCTGATAATTTTAATTTAAAATTTATAAACTGTTTTTGTAGTCGTATTACTGCTTTTGTGGACAACGGACAAAAGATCCAGCCAACAAACCTAGTTTGTTACTAATGGATAGTGACTCTTAATAAAAAGTTCAAAGAATAAGTATCATGTTCTTGTCGTTGTTAATATGATCTCACTACACAATCAAGGTATTTAGGCTCGGGGGAGTGGCTTTGCCAACCCACTCGCCAAACATGCTGAACCACACCGCCACCCTCGCCCTCGCCCTCGCTAAGCCCCTCCTCGCCAACAATTCAACGAGCTCGCCATCAAAGCCATCAGCAACATGACTTGTACATTTTAGCATGAGACTTGTACCTTTTAGCATGGTTAGTACATGCTGACTACTCCCACCAAATTTGGTCAGCATGTGCTAAGCTGATGTGGCATAGTTTAGCATGTTCAGCACATGCTAACCACTTCCTCCAGCCTTAAGAATATATCATCCCCAAGTATAAGAGAAAGATAAAAGCAAAACGGTTATCATTAACATTGGATTTCATTCGTAAATTTGAAGTTATTGGAGGGCAAAATAGACTTCTTTCTTTCGCCTTTCACTTTTCCTAATAAGACTTGGATATTCAACTTTAAAAAGGCCCCTCTTACCAACATGTCAACACTTCAATCAAGAATATTACTAGCTAGCCCATTTATAATTTCTAATGATTGGCATTCATTGTATTTGAATTTTCAAGCGATAATACTTCAAAAATATATATTTTCTATCTTTTTGCCAATACATTATTTCCTGAACTACCATAATTCATCTATGTTCCAAAAAGTATCTACTAAGCCATTGTTCATCCATTCGGCGTCTGTTGACTGAAAGTCAAGGCTTGACATGTGACCAGACCCAAATTCTTGTATGTCTGGTTGGTTTAAACCAATAATATCAAAGTTGTTGCTATCGACGTAGTAGCTATTGCAATGGAGTGAGCTTTCATAAGCATGTGGTAGTTTTGATCCTGTGGATTCTGAATTGCTTGAGCTTGAATTCATGTTTTCCATCAGTGTTTCTTTGTCTTGTGGTTGAGGATTCTTCTTTTGATCAACTTCCATGGTTGAAGTAGAAGTAAACGATGATGGTGAGCTATGCCCCACTTTTTCAAACAGTCTTGGTAGCCAAAATTGTCGAAGCGCTTCAACAAATCTCTTGCTGTTGGAGTCGATCTTGAGATGGCGAGCTTGCTTTTGTACCTTTGTTCTCCAGTAGTTCTTGATCTCATTGTCTGTTCTTCCGGGCAAGTGTTGAGCAATTTTTGACCATCTTTAACACAACATATAGAAATTTGATATTAGTTTTAGAATTGTTTACAATAATACACACGTTTATTATCAATTTGAAGAGAGTAACAGTAACAGTTTCAATATCAATCATTTATCTTATGCATGAAATACTTGTACCATGTGAAAAAATGTTAGGCTGTCAAAAAATGAAATAGCAACTGCTTCGACTAGTGATATGTACATAGACTCACCTATTGCCCCACTTGGAATGAAGTTCAAGGATCAATAATTGTTCTTGTGGGGTAAGGTTCCCATGCTTAACGTCTGGCTTTAGATAATTCAACCAACGTAGCCTACAACTTTTTCCCGTCCTCTTTAATCCTGAAAAAAAAGTTAAAGACAATTTAAAATTTAATAACCCCCAAAAAAGAAAACTTCAAATATGACATAGTGCCACAAAGCAATATTCTTTCATCATGTTCTTTTCTTAGTTACCTGAAGATTTTGCTAGCGAATTCCAACGCCCTTCTCCATGACAAGTGATGTAATGAGTAAGAAGGTTGTCTTCATCAAGTGTCCATGGTCCTCTCCTTAGCTCATCATGTTCTTGTTCATTGCAAGAATTAGTCGTCTTCTTAGCAACCCTCATGGAATGGAAGCTAGAGAAAGTAGTGGAAAAAAGGGGAGAAAAGATGGTATTGATGTTTCTTTAGTGTTTAGAATGATTGGGGATAAGAAGAAACTAAGTGGAGGTTTTATATGCATGATGATGTAAAGAGAACCCCAAGAGGGGTTTTATTCTAAAAGTTAAAAAAGAAAATCGGAAAGTACACACATGAGATATTCCATTAAACTTAGGAGTCATCAAAGTATATTGAATTATTATATATTCAGATATTTAGACATATAATATAGTTATCAAAATATTGAAAGATATTATGGCTTAATAGAGAACAATAAATACAAAAACTTTGTTGCTATTTAGCTTATAGTTTTAGTTATCTTTTTTTTTTTAATTTATTTGTATATCGGCATAATTATCTTGACGGTGATCAAGGGACGTAATATAGCCAAGGTCTCAAAGTCTCAGGTTTTCTTTGCTGTGGGGATATTGTAACTTATCAATCCAACGTTGGTTAAGAGTTTGGTGGGTGCATGCATCGAGACGATTATTTACCCTCTTATTGTGTACTTCGTTGTTTCTAATCAAGTTAATTTTTTTTGTCATTACCTTTACAAGTATATTAGATGACTAAATCAAAATATAACCACCGTAAAGTTGGTTTCGAATCCTACAAGATTCAACTTGGCGTGGTATACCGTTATAATGTTGGTCGTTGGAAATGTGCAAGTCACAATTTAATTAGGGTAATCTTAAATAAACCCCAACTATGTGTGTGTTGTGTAAGTTGACTTTTACACACATGCCACGTTTTTTTCTAACACACCCCTTTAATTAACCTATCACAATTTTGGTACATAAACTATAAAATTCACATGCATTAAGATAATACAAATATTTTAATACATAAAGTAGAACTCATCACTCACTAATATTTTTCAGCATTTAGAAATCTATAATTAAAAGTAAACGAATGATTCTGGATTTATGGATAGATACAAATAGAAGGCAAATGAGAATTTTTCCAAGATATGGATTTGTCATTATCCCTGAGCATACAACTTGAGTAAACTAATCAAAGTGTGCTCTTTGTATGAACATTAAAATGTGATCCTTACCAAGTTTCTTGACACTCACGATGCCTGCATGCCTTTGGTCCCTCCATCTTATCCTCACTAACTACATATATATATATATATATATATATATATATATATATATATATATATATATATATATATATATATATATATATATATATATATATATATATATATATATATATATATATATATAGAGAGAGAGAGAGAGAGAGAGAGAGAGAGAGAGAGGATCAAATATAACTACATAAATATTATATAACCTTATAATTAAATATGGACCAATCATTTTAAATCCGGAAAGAGGCATAATAATTGATGTATAAATCAATTAATTTTTAAATTAATATAATCTTAGAGTTATATGACAATCGACTCTTATAATTATGGAAACTGATTTTTTTCAAAAAATTTTATTGGTCCATTCAATTACACAATAATTATTAGTTTTAAAATAACATATATTTATCTCTCTATGTGTGTGACGGGTGAGATTTAATGAGATGGGAAGACGCAATCCTAGCTATTCATTTTGAGTGTAAAACAAAAAACAAATTAAAAAAATACAAAATAAATGAAAAATTGAAAAAATGTGTTTATTTATTATTTTTGTCATTTTTTATTCAAATAAACAAATAAAAATAAATAAAAAATTAACGCTTTTGTCATATTCTATTAGAATGTTACACTATATGTGTAATATTTTATTAGAATATGCAACATTTCGCTGTAATATATTGTTTTCGATTTTTTAAAAGTGTTTTTTAGAATAAGTAGCGAAAATTATTAGAATTTTTTTAAAAAAATTCTCATTATTTTTTCCTATTTTATTATTGTTTTTTTATCTCCAAAATGAGTGTTTATGATTGTCTATCCCCGTCTCACAAAATTTCCACCGTCTCTTTTGAACTTCTACAAATATATATATATATATATATATATATATATATATATATATATATATATATATATATATATATATATACCATAATTATTATACGAATGTATGATTATTTATTGTACACGAATAATTTAATAATGGTATTATAGTAATTGTATTAATTATAATTAATTGTTATATTAATTAAATCTCTATATTTGTGAAAGTAATTTAAAATTTAAAATCAAATCCATAAGTTTATGGGTTGAAATCATTTTTTTTAACTGCATGGGGTATCGATCACCTGTAACGGGTTTTTAACCGTCCCTCGTTATTTGACGCTCCAGGGACTCGAACCCACCACCTCCGCCTCAGGAGGAAACCCAATAGGGAAAACCCCCTGACCTCCACCCAGTTGAGCTAGGTATCATTATCATTTGATCATCATCTTCTTCATATCTGACAAAAACTCAACTTCATCATTATCGCACATCACCCCTTTGCACACATTTTCGGTTGAGTTGGCCATACTCTAGCATCCTTCACTCTTTCACACACCATTCACCAGCCAACACCAATACTCGATACTCCCATCAGCAACAGATTAGCGACAGATCATCAACCAATCAACAACGTATCTACAACCGATCAACAATGGATCATCGACTGATCAATGACAACATGATCGATGGTATCTATAGTAGCAGGAAAAGAGGGCCCATCGAGAAAAAGTCAAGTTACAGTCTGCCCAGCCATTGATCAAGATCAAAATCACCGGTCATGATGTAGAGAATAGAAGGCGTTGAAGTCTTTTCCAAAAACTAAATGACCAGAATTGTAAGCGATTAGGAAGAATACAAAATTTGTATTCTTTAAGAATATTATTTATTCCACTATCACAGAATAACATCAAAATATTTGTTATTTTTCAACAATGTCATGACATAATTGAATTTGTATCAAAATATACTATATTATGAAAGAATACAAACATGCATGTCTACGCATTAATTTTGTTTCTCATGATAATAGTCGTTCAATGGTTCAAAAATATTTATCAAACGAAGCATTCTTTAAGAATTAGCTCTAATTCTTAAAGAATGAAATCAGTTTCATGCTTGCTACAACAAGAATCAATCCACAAAATGTTTTACATTCTATATATATACATTCTTTAACAGTCAACCAGTTAAACCATTTGTTACCGGAAGTTCCACTAGAATATTTGATTCATTGTTAAGTTAAACATATTCTTAATCCTTACTCCTCAGTAATCAAGTTAAATCAATTTTTTAGAATTTACTTGCGATTATGTTTTTATAGTTTTGATATTGAAGCACACATATTCTTAAAAAATTACTTCTAATTTGTATTTTTACATGATTCTCACAAGAATGTGTGACGACATTTGAGTATTGTAATATGATATGTTATGTTTTGGTATTTAAAGAATGAAATCGTATTTTTTAAGCATAACATAATGATAATATGTGGTCATCATTATATGATATGAAACTGTGTTTTTCAATAAAAATGTTGTAATTATTAATCACATAATATGCTTTTAAATTTAATATAATAAGACATTAAATATTTAATATAATCTCACCAAATTAGAAGATAAATAAGGGATTTTCGTTTATTAAATATCAATTAAAAGAAGAAAATATCATTTCTAGGGGTTTAATTGTAAAACTTAATTAATTAATTTACATATATTTATGATCATGTCCCGGAATATAAGAACATGTATCATTTAAATCACATGCTCCATATTTGGTCATACATTCACACTATTTTTGTAGTTCACATTTAATCCTAAGCTTATATATAGACGAATAAGTAGTTAACTAGACTAGCCATGAAATTCACATTTGTTTGCAAAAATAGTGTAAATGGTCAAAGTGATGTCGTTTAAATATGTAATGTATGCGAAAAGTTCCATCGGAGGTTAAAAGAAGTCTCTTAGCCTATAAAAATCTAAATAGTGTTTAGGGTTTAGTAATATGTTTACGGTTTGGATTTTTGAAGAGGGGTCTGCGAAAATCATAAATACTGTTTGCGAGAAAATGATTTTTGCAGGTAGAAACTACGAAAATCCCAGATACATTATGATAAAACCTTGTACTTTTTCAGAAAATCATATTGAGAAAAAGTCTATGTTTACTGTGAAATTCAGAAAATCATACTATGAAATTTAGAAAATCATACCACGAAATTCAGATTTCTATATAATGCATTGACTGGTTGTTTTATAAAAAATGAAATTGTTAAAATTTGTTATCAGAATTCTTTGTTTGAATGAATAATTTCATTATGTTAGGCCATTTGTTAAAAGTTATGGTTTAGAGTTTCCCAAAGATATAAATTTATCAGATTTATTATATTTGGTTAAGATGAAGACGGGTATGGAGAACATACCCAATGTTGGAATGTCTTTCCAACACCCTGTACAAAAGTATGTTATAGTGCTAGTCGATGAATCTGGCCTAAAGCATTTGAAGAAGGTTATTGAGAAAGTCTTGTCTCTTGTGCATCTAATATGGTATATAATGACTCGATGGTAGACGCCCTCACTGTAAACTACAATGCACCAAATTGATCTACTGCTGATGGACGATCTACTAGTAGAGAAAAAGGTCCACTGAAAACTGATCCAGCGGAAGAGGTAGCAACAATCGAACAAGCCTCAATATCTCACAACCACAAAATGCTAAACCCATCTTGTATGTTTATCCAAAAACTTATAATTACGTTGGCGATGATGATGTCCATACACGTCCCAATGATGATACAAATGGTGGCTACGATGATAAGCATGGTGACAACGACGGTAACACAGATTACAAACGAGTACTTCTGCTGGTCAATGATGCGAACTTGGTTGCTTATGGGGAGCTGGTAGATTTTGCTATTGGCATATCTGACCTCAAAAAAAGTGATATAGAAAATGAGTAGTTGCATGATGTAGACAGATACCAACAAACACCATTCTGTGATATGCCTCTCACACCACAATGTCCAGACCCCGTATTGTAAGACCCATTTTCATTTTGAGGTGCTTACTAAGGTAAGTAGAGTTATTACCTTATAATTAGTATGATTCTAGATTTGAATTATTAAGAGTTGTGTGGCAATCTTTTATGATTACCTTTGAGTTATGAGTTGTTTGATTAGTGAGAAGAGGTTAAAACCTTTCTTATGTACTAATATTGGTGTGATTAAGATTAGTTAAGTTGATGTATGAGTTTGGGTGATTAGAAACCCATTTGGAAGAAGTTTGAGCTTTAAAAACGCCAAAAATGGCTTACACGGGTCGTGTAACCTTCGGTAATTTTGTGTTTCCTGGTTACTGTAGCAGACCACGGGCGTGTAAATTTTAACACAGGCACTGTAGCGGAACACGGGCCGTGTAAAATTAACTCGGGCCGTGTTACGTGTGCAGACCCCTTTAAATGTGCAGAAAACTCATTTCGAGGAAAAACATTTCATTTTCGATTTTGAGAGCTTCAAATGGTGATTTTGAGTGAAATGAAGCCTGGAGGTTCGTGGGGAAACATATAGAAGCATGAATCTAACCCCGTAAAAGTGTTCTTGCTTTCTAATTCGTCAAAGGTGAGTATCTCTCGGTTTTGGGGGTTTTAAACCCTAGTTTTCAATCATCATGATTTTGCTATATATTGTTATATATGTTGTTAGTAGGTTGTTAGTAAATGCCTTTAGAGTAATTGGTGTGATTATTGTCGAGTTTCTACGGTTGAATGAGTAGAACCGTGGATTTGGAGGTTTCGGTAAATATAGAGTTGATATTTACCGTTTGTACTCCTTTTTTCTGCTTTTGATTTATACATCTTTTGAGCTAGATGTCGTTGAGATGATCGTGGATGTTTGAGAATTGATTCATACTGTGGTGATATAATTGAGTCTAGTGAACAGGAGCCCGATACGTGTAACCTTGGGATTTCATATACTTAGTTGATATCAGGTGAGGACTTTCTAGTACCTGAGTAGAGTTACACTTGTTTTATGCAGAGTATATATATATATATATATATATATATATATATATATATATATATATATATATATATATATATATATATATATATATATATATATATATATATATATATATATGTTTATATATTTCTATGTTTTGATGTTGTAGTTATTGTTGTAACCTTTGATTGAGTAAAATGTTACAAGTATGTAACAGTGGACGAGTCAAAAATACATATTAATTGTATAATTAGAGTAGGTGTTGATATGATTGTGTTATATAGTTTCGCGTGGAATAGTATCGCCATGAGGGCTATTGAGTTTAGTAGATTGTTAAAAATGAGTATATGTGAAATGGAAATCGAGTTTACGAGTATTACTGATTATGGTACTTATGATTGAGTTGATGTTGCTAAGAATTAGCTAGTGTTTGTAAAGCTAATATGTCTGCAGGTTCCTAGTTATGAGAAGAGGGATCTTGCTAATGAGCATAGCAAGAGAGGGAGTTGAGGATGTTTATTGAGAAAGATTCATGAAATATGATTGATATTACTCACTAAGCTTTATAAGATTACACTTGAGTTGTTTGTCGTTTTGCAGGTATCTGTAGCTGTGATAGGGGAAGGCATGTGATAAAGAGAGATGGACAAGTTTAGAGCCCGTCCTTTAGTTGTAATAGATTTATTTGTAATGCCTGGTCAAATTTGTAAGGACCTTTTGTGTAATTATTTATGTTGATAACATCTTGTTTTCGTGGTTTGAGTACAAGTATACCCTTTTTAATGTGTTATTGTTTTAAAATTTTTGGGTGTACTTTGTATGAGAAACCGGGCGTTACAAGTTGGTATGAGCATGGTTTAAGTGAACTAGGTCTTGAGTGTAGAGTCCTAGACTTAAACCGAGAAGAGAGAGAGCCCCTATCGCATGCTTGGAAAAAGATACTGCTGCAGATTTTAGTTTATGAGTTAATTATAACTTTTATGTTATATTTGTTATTGTTATATTTTGTATGTGAATATAGATATGGAGACAGATGAGGACGAGTTGATGAATTGGTCATAGACGGTTGGACCAATATTGGATGATGAGACGAGATTTTGGTTGATATGAGATATCAACCAACAAGAAGACGAGAAATTCAGTCAATAATGAGATATCAACTGAACATGAGAAGAGATATAAATTGAGGCGAGATTCAAGCTGATGATCAGATGAGATACTGGTTGAGGCGAAATTCCAACTGATGATGAGAAAGAGTATGAATATAAGTCAAGCATGAGTTAAGAGTTGAGATACATAAGTGTAGCTAAGTACACTCAAGAGTTGAGAGCAGAAGTATGCAAGTTTCAGTTAATGAGGAGACGAGATTTTGTTGCTGAGAGGTATGTAAGTAATTTTACTTAACATGTTAGTTGTAACGTGTCGCGCGTATTTAATTGTTGATAATACATGTAATAGAATATGTGTAAAACATGTGGACACATAAAAGATCAATTGAAATTACATGTGTTAGAAAATTGTGGTTATAAAGTGTAGTAATCAGCATCGAGATGAGAATCTCGTGTCTACTTGAGGTAAGGTTTACATATCACCTAACGAGTGCTTTGTGATTATGTATAACTAAGATTATAAGTGGTTGCTTGGTGAGTATTAGCATCCATGGAGAATTTTGTATAATGAAAATATACATAGTGAAAAATATATATAAATTATGATATTGCACATATATTGCTTGTTGTTTCACAGATGTGACGAGATTTCTATGTATGAGTACTAAGTGGTTGAGACCACATATTTTGTGGGGCCACATAACTAGTACTTATGATTAATCAAGATGAATAAATGAAATAGCCAAAAGAGTATGAGTTGAAAAAGACGATGAGTGTGTGATTGAATGCACACTATACCTGATCGAGAGTCGGTATATTAAGTATTGAGTTTTTGTGACTTAAAATCGTCACATAATGAGATATTTGTGACAGAGATATCAGAGGACATTTGAGTAACCACATAAAGAGTACTTTGTGGTATAATTGAGAGAACCTAGAGTGGTTCATATAGGCCTTATTGGCCTAGAGATTGAGTTAATTGTCGAGTAAAGTGGTTGAGACCACATATTTTGTGGGGCCACATATCGAGTAAATGTGGTTGAGACCACATATGTTGTGGGGCCACATATCAAGTAAAAGTGGTTGAGACCACATATTTTGTGGGGCACCATAACGAGTAAATGTGATTGAGACCATATATTTTGTGGGGTCAAATATTGAGTAGTTGAGGTTTAGACCATATATTTCTGTGGAACCACATGATGAGCATCTTGTGGTTAGAGTAGTGACGAGTTTGTGACTCAAACAAAATAAGGAGTCGCGGTGAGTCTATATGGCTCGAGACCGTGGGAGAGACCCGCTAGAGTCAAAGAGGAGATGGATTGAAATCAGAAAATGGTACGAAGTACCATGATTTGATCAGAGAATGGTATGAGATACCGTGACACAACGATGAGGTCGGCAAACGGTACGAAGTACCGTGAGATAGCATTGAGTAGTGAATTTGGAGGACAGTACTGGGTACTGTAAGATAGTGTGAGTGACGAGACAGGAGGATGGTACGGGGTACCATAAGCTGAGCTGGAGTAGTGTTGCAGTATTGTGTTTGTATGTAGACTGGCGGGCATTGTATGATGATGATACAGAGTATTGAGATTGTACTACTTTTGTGTATATGTATGAGTAAATTGGTGAGCTTGCGTGGCTCAAAACCTTGAAGGTTGAGGAGAGGACGGAGCTGAGACAAAGTGACTGTATGAGAGTAATACGAGATGGTACTGTTAAATGCTACAGCTAGAGGTGCTATCGTAAGTGTTTGTGTGTGTCGTGTCTAGATGATGTTGAGGATGATATTGAATTATAAATGTGTGTTAACATATTAATCTGAGAATATGTGAGATTTACTTGAGTGTTGCACGAGATAAAGTTGTATAATTATGTAATGAGTTAAAAAGAGTATAAAAGTAATTGTGATTGTGATTGATAGGATTCGTTCCTTAGCAATCAAATTGATTACTGTTAATAAGAGAAATGTGTGAATGTCGAGATAACAAACCTACTTATTCGTATGAGACAATGGATAATAGATTTTGTTATAATAATGTTGAGTTATTTTCTTGAGATTAATGAGTTAGTCGAGTGATGAGATATGATCTCACCGTAGAGATTGCGGTGTTGAACATTATTAATTCCTTGGGAGTTGTCTGTAGAGATTACGATGAACCGTATGTATGTATGATTTAATTTGTGTCATTATGATGAGTTAGAAATTTAGATGAGAATGATGGAGAAATGGCGAGGGGAGAATTCTTACTGATGATGTATCGAGAGAAATATATGCGATTGTGTTGAGAATTTATTTAATAATAAATTATTGAGTTCACTATGATTATCGATTGAGTGAGAGCGTGATGTGGATTGTACACATAAGTGAGGATATAATAAGTGAGTACATCGAGAGAAACAACATGAGGTATGTTGTTAAACTAAAACAAAGATGAGCCAATTGGTGGAGGATTGTTAGTTATATATTGGGTGAAAAACCTAATATGTGTGCTCAGATGGGAGCAGAGATAAATAAGCTTTCGGAGAAGTTATAATCGATTGTGGTGATGAGACAACTGAAACAGGTCTTGTGTGACCAAAGTGTCGAGAGTTAAATAACAAATTTAGAGGAGACGTGAGTGAAACTCGAGATAGTTTCTAATATTTTGTTATTTCTGGATTTTTACCCTAATATTCATGAGTTGTGTTGATGAGGAGTCAATAATTGACATGTTGCAATTAGAATGTGTATTGGAATCGGTAGGACCGTTTCCTTATTGAAGAATGGTATATTGAGAATGTGGCTCGATGTGAGTCATAGATATGAATGTATGTAAATGATGATAGTGGTTGGGGTATCACATGAGGAGTAAGGTGAGATACCTTGATGTTGACAAAGCTACAACGAAGGGTGTGGTATAATAGAGTGTGTACTTGCCTATGTGGCAATGATGATAGTCAATGTGGCTATAGGGATCATTTTATAAGGATGATAGCGGGCGTTAGCTATATTATGAGTAAATGAGGTGTAATGATATGTACATGTCATATGAGCTGAGGAGAGGATAATATCATTATTGTATGTGATGTGTGATTGCGACGATGAGGTAGTTGTATACACCATACCTATTCTAAGAGATTCCGAGGACGGAATCTTTTGAAGGAGGAGAGAACTTGTAAGACCCATTTTCATTTTGAGGTGCTTACTAAGGTAAGTAGAGTTATTACCTTATAATTAGTATGATCGTAGATTTGAATTATTAAGAGTTGTGTGGCAATCTTTTATGATTACCTTTGAGTTATGAGTTGTTTGATTAGTGAGAAGAGGTTAAAACCTTTCTTATGTACTAATCTTGGTGTGATTAAGATTAGTTAAGTTGATGTATGAGTTTGGGTGATTAGAAACCCATTTGGAAGAAGTTTGAGCTTTAAAAACGCCAAAAATGGCTTACACGGGTCGTGTAACCTTCGGTAATTTTGTGTTTCCAGGTTACTGTAGCAGAACACGGGCGTGTAAATTTTAACACGGGCACTGTAGCGGAACACGGGCCGTGTAAAATTAACACGGGCCGTGTTACGCGTGCAGACCCCTTTAAATGTGCAGAAAACTCATTTCGAGGAAAAACATTTCATTTTCGATTTTGAGAGCTTCAAATGGCGATTTTGAGTGAAATGAAGCCTGGAGGTTCGTGGGGAAACATATAGAAGCATGAATCTAACCCCGTAAACGTGTTCTTGCTTTCTAATTCGTCAAAGGTGAGTATCTCTCGGTTTTGAGGGGTTTTAAACCCTAGTTTTCAATCATCATGATTTTGCTATATATTGTTATATATGTTGTTAGTAGGTTTTTAGTAAATGCCTTTAGAGTAATTGGTGTGATTATTGTCGAGTTTCTATGGTTGAATGAGTAGAACCGTGGATTTGGAGGTTTCGGTAAATATAGAGTTGATATTTACCGTTTGTACTCATTTTTCCTGCTTTTGATTTATACATCTTTTGAGCTAGATATCGTTGAGATGATCGTGGATGTTTGAGAATTGATTCATACTGTGGTGATATAATTGAGTCTAGTGAACAGGAGCCCGGTACGTGTAACCTTAAGATTTCATATACTTAGTTGATATCAGGTGAGTACTTTCTAGTACCTGAGTAGAGTCACACTTGTTTTATGCAGAGTATATATATATATATATATATATATATATATATATATATATATATATATATATATATATATATATATATATATATATATATATATATATATATATATATATATTTGTTTATATATTTCTATGTGTTATGTTGTAGTTATTGTTGTAACTTTTGATTGAGTAAAATGTTACAAGTATGTAACAGTGGACGAGTCAAAAATACATATTAATTGTATAATTAGAGTAGATGTTGATATGATTGTGTTATATAGTTTCGCGTGGAATAGTATCTCCATGAGGGCTATTGAGTTTAGTAGATTGTTAAAAATGAGTATATGTGAAATGGAAATCGAGTTTACGAGTATTACTGATTGTGGTACTTATGATTGAGTTGATGTTGCTAACAATTAGCTAGTGTTTGTAAAGCTAATATGTCAGCAGGTTCCTAGTTATGAGAAGAGGGATCTTGCTAATGAGCATAGCAAGAGAGGAAGTTGAGGATGTTTATTGAGAAAGATTCATGAAATATGATTGAGATTACTCACTAAGCTTTATAAGCTTACACTTGAGTTGTTTGTCATTTTGCAGGTATCTGTAGCTATGATAGGGGAAGGCATGTGATAAAGAGAGATGTACAAGTTTAGAGCCCGTCCTTTAGTTGTAATAGATTTATTTGTAATGCCTGGTCAAATTTGTAAGGACCTTTTGTGTAATTATTTATGTTGATAACATCTTGTTTTCGTTGTTTGAGTACAAGTATACCCTTTTTAATGTGTTATTGTTTTAAAATTTTTGGGTGTACTTTATATGAGAAACCGGGCGTTACACGTATATACACATACTCCTGTTCACACAACTTAAACCCGAATGAAAGGATTAAAAACTTAGGTTTGCTAAAAAAACAAAGCCGATTTTCAACTATCCCTCGGTGTGAAAAGTGTTAATGAGGGTTTTCGGTAAAAGACTGTAAGATCAAATAAACAAAGGTTTCAAGCTTTGTTGCTACTAGGAAAATTGCAGTTGGTCTATATCGACTGTTAAACTTCACAATTGTAACACGTTACAGGTCGGGAAACTTGTTGATAAACATACATGTTCTTCAACTCAATCGAACCCAAACTATCGACAAGAAAATCAGAAAGTGTTGGGTTATTTAATTGCAAATGTATTGAGCAGTGATCATAACTGAGTGTATAGTGGCACCGACATCCTAAGTGATGTAAGTTCATAGTACAATATTAATATATCATACAAGCAAACATGACGTGTAAAAGAGCATGCACTGAAGCTTTTACACGGGTCTCACGCGGAATCATTTTCTAGACTCCCTGGAGAAATATAATCCTAGAACTTTGACATACATACAAACGGACGATGAAGACCGATTTTTAGTTCGTTTTCATATCGATTGGTGCATGGTAATATTATTAATTTATGAAAATGGTATTTTTATAAGGCATACCCTAAAATTTATGATTGTTTTGTAAGCGTATCATTGTAACACGACTCACTTAAAGGGTGATTTCAAGGGAACAATATTATTGGATGTTGTCAAAGACGAGAACATCCAAATTTTGTCTGTAGCATATGAAATTTGCAAGAGTGAGTGCATATAGGCATGCTAACAAAACTACATGAGTGCATCAGCGACTTTAATTATTTAACCATTATTTCAGACAGCGCGTCATCTATTATGTAATATACAAGAAAAGTTTAAGAAATATAACAAGACAAATAGTTTATTCTGAAATGTGGCACAAGCATACAAAAAATACTAATTTGATTATTATTTTAACATTTTACACAATAGTAGACCCACAAAATGGAAATTCCTACTAGATGCAGAACCAAAAAAACGGTCAAGGGCATATTTTCCGGGGATGCATTTTAATATTATGACGTTAAATAGTGTCGAGTCCATCACCGCCTTATCAAGACATGCGCGAAAGATGCCGGTAATGATACTTGTAGAGTTCTTCCTCATGACGATGCAACAATGATATTTTCAACGTCGAAACAAATGAGTTATAAATTATAAGTCGTTAGTAATAGTTATATAATTATTTACCTTTAATATTTATATAGAACTGAAATTTTCCAGTTATCTTGCTGAAGTAACAACCTTACACACTGGGCAGATAAAAAGGTTAGCACAAGGACAAATAAAAATAAAATTTGGCAAGTACGTCTAATATCAAATTGAAGATATGAGGTCATAGACTTTGTAAATACCCAATTCATACGCCATTTACATTTAAGATAAATCAGAGTTAAACAGAAACCAGTCTCATTTTTTTATTTCTTTAGATATAAATGGTTTGGTGTATAATTGGATGTCACAAAAATACACAAGAGTCGTAGTAAGAGGAACATATATATACAATGCCGTGCAAAATCTATTAGCTGCTCTATTCTTCAAGTCTCTGGATGCTAACGAGTCTTCTAGTGGAAGTGGCCCAATGAACTCTCCTACTAACTCTTGACAATAATCCTTGATACATGCCACAATCAAACCACACAAAAGAGGTAATACTAATGTCTTGTGACTTATGAGTAAATATAACAACGTCAATATTTTACAAATACGAGAAGCATGTTCCATGAATCAACCAAACATTAGTATTTTACATTTATGGGAAACGTGTTTCCCTAGACTACCACTTGTCAATACTTTATATATATATATATATATATATATATATATATATATATATATATATATATATATATATATATATATATATATATATATATATATATATATATATATATATATATATATATATATATATATGGGAAGCCCATTTACGTGGTCCAACTCACTACTAGTATTTTACAATTATGGAGAGTACATTCTCTTAGAAAATTCAATCCTTCCATTCTTTACTAGCTAACAAGAATAGTAATCGTTATTCCCAAACCACCAATCAGATCGTTTGCCATCAGGTAAGGCCGTCCCTTCACCATCAATGATCTTTAGTGCGAGTTTAGTTCTGATCCCTCAAGGCCAGCCCATGTCATGAACCTATAGGCGTCACGAGCCCCATCCTGCAGGGGATGTTCATCAACAATGTCATCGAGTAACACAAGCCCTTCACCCTCAATACTATTTAGTGGGAATTTAGTCCCCATCTAGCAAGGAATCCCTTGTCATGGATCTATGGGTGTCATGAGCCCCGTCCCACAAAGGATGCTAAACATCAATACCATTGGGTAATGTCAACCCTTCACCTCAATGGTATTAATAGGAGTCTTGTCCTTATTCACTAAAGCAAGCCCTCATCATGGATGTCAAGGCATGCCATGCCTTATCTCGCAAATGAGATTTACCTAATCACACTCTCGGACTTGAACCATTTATTTACATATCTCATTACCGGTTAACCTAGGAGCTAGGTTCCAAACTCATAACAATGTCACTCGACATCCTCTTCTCTCCTTACATTCTATTAGTACCACGTATGGGTCACGACTGCTATCCAATGAGGCAAGTCCTCATCATGGATTCATGGATAGCTTATTTCTTATCCCCACAGTGAATACATGTCTACACCTACTCTCAACTCAACCTAACGATGCATTGTTCTCGTAACTATTAACTTAGGAAACTAGGTTCCAATCTAAGATGATACCATTCGACATACAAACTACGACATGATATTTTATCATTACAATGCAACAGATACCTCAACATAGAGTACATCAACACAGCCATACTAATAATGTCATGTATCAAATATAGTGTGGTATCATGTACTCACCTTAGAGTAGGTCTTGTTGTTGGATCCTTTACTGGTTGATCCTGCTTGCATTTCCTCTTCAGCTGCTATCAATATCACATACTATTTCTGAGTACCACATCCCAAGTAACCATGGTTCAAGGCTATGCTTCTAACATAAAACAGCTAGAAGTAAAGTCACATATGCAATGCGCCACAACCCATTTGTTGAAAATACGATGATCGATCTCCACGAATAAGGGTTTTTAAGCCGGTTACTGTGTGACAGATATGTATTTTGTTTATAATATGCGGAATAAATAAGAGTTGCGGAATAGTAAATCTAAACTAGACAGTATTTAAATAGACAGAAAGCGGTAAATAAAGTAAAAGTTAGAAGTTAGAGGTTAGATGTAATAAACGCCATTATCAACGATAACGTGTTTTTACAATAAATAAAAAGGTTAGAAATTAGGAGTTAGATGTTAGATGTAATAAACGCCATTATCAACGATAACGTGTTTTTACAATAAATAAAAAGGTTAGAAGTTAGAAGTTAGATGTCTCGGTTAAATACAGTCCACATGTGTTTTCGTTATCACGGTTCAATTTTTATGTCTTGGATGTTTGGTACAGTTGATTTATAACAGTTTCAATAAATCAATAATAACACGGATAATTTCAAAAGAACTTATCGATAGCAGATGAATATGACGACTTTCTTTGAAGCTTCGATTCTTGTTCTTTGCTCGGGTTGAATGAGGTTTTGGTGATATTTAGTGTCGGGTAGAGGTTGTTTGGAGGTTTGAGGTTTGGTGTCGGGTAGAGGTTGTTTAGAGGTTTGAAGTTTTGGTGTCGGGAAGATATCTTGTTTCTTGCGGTTGTGCGGTTTGATTCTTGTTGCCAAATGCAGAGATTTGAGAGTCTTGAAGTTTCTGGTCGTGGGTTTCTTGGAGAGTATATGAGTGTATAATTCTTGGTTAATTTGGTGTAACAAAATAGCAAGAGAAAGGCTCAATTTATAGTTGCTGAACACACAGGGCTCGCGTCGCGACCGGCCATGCCGTCGCGTCGCGAAGGGGCGTGTGTCGGGTTGCTTTTGGTCGGCCACTGGTTAGTGCGTTGGGTTGGTAGTCTCGCGATCAAGAAGTTGGTGGTGTCGCGTTGGGTCCTTCGCGTCGCGACCACCTCCTTCGTCGCGGCGCGATCGCTGAAGCAATTTGGTCTTCTGTCTCTTCTCTTCTCTTCACGTCGCGACTACTGCTTCTGTCGCGTCGTGATTGCTGTAGCAGTGTGATATTTTGTATTTTGCTCTTTGGTTTGTAGCGTTACTTCCTCAGGTTTGGATGTTTTCTCAAAGTTTCTCGGGTCTTGATTTATTCTTGATTTTGATCTCGAATTCACGCAATCTGAAATAAACTGTTAATAAAAACATTTCGACTTATTTCAGTGATGGTCACATAAAAACATAAAAACATTATTCAACAATTTCCCCCTATGTGATCATTAATGAAAATGAGGAGTAAAATGTTTGATTGAAATTCTTGAAATTTGGATAAGACATTTATAAAACCATATCACTTGTTTTGAAAGAGTGTGACTAGATTTTACTTATGTTTTGAAAAATGTTTGTCAAGAATATTTGTTTCTGAATCAAAGTCTCGAGTTCGATTATCAAAAGGTTTTTGTATATGTATTTTCATAATATTCCTTAAGATTTTATAGCATTTATAAAGACGACAAGTGATCATAATAGGTCGATTCAGATGAACTTCTCATAGGTATATCTCACACTTGACTGAGGTGTTTGTTTGTTCTGGGTGCAGAACGGGTGTTTAATCACTAAAGATGAGTGATATCTCTCAGTTTGAAGGTGTTGACTTATGCTTAATGTGGATTTATACCTATATACTTTAGTCACTTGGTCTTCATATTAGATAATCAATCACATAAGACTGGTTTCGGCATTACTCAGAGGGTTTCTTCATTCATGTCATTGATGTTTACTCTCTCTCCGTCGGTAAATACATGTAGAGGGGTTTAGAAATATTCATAGTGCATTTTGCAACTAAGAATATTCAATTATGAAGGCTACAGTATCCCGGTAAATCTTCGGTTTTGAACAGCTATATTTGATAAAGCTTTTGAGAATTCGTTTGTTTTGAGAGGTGTCTGTCTTGATGGATTGTTGTTGTAAGTCTTCTTTTTCTTTGGTGATGTGTTCACCTTTGTCTTTATCTTTTCTTGATTTGTGCGAATACACCTTGTGTAAAAGATATCTGATGTGGTTACCAATTGTGATTTGTTGACAGCATTTGTTGGATATGACTTTGTCGTTTCTTCATTTGTCAGATTCGTTATGCCAGATGATCAGTCTTTTCTTTGAAGTGGTTTGATTGAAGATAGGGATAGGTGATATAATAGACAGTTTGTCTAATATATAAGGAAATGATTGTATCGTCCCTGGTCATTTTGATATCTAAGCAAAAATGAGACTAGCATCACGGTATAAGAGTATAAATCCTATAAGTCATAATGAGAACACCTTTGCTCACAGAAATGAATTCCACTTAGCATTTAAAGACGAGGCACAATTTCTCACATGGGTTTGGTTTTCATCTGAATCTCCTGATCTTATGTCCCTTTACATATAAAATCGTTATAATTGAAATAAATTCAAAGGGAATAGGAGAATGTACATAACGAAAATTTTGAGATTTGAACCTTCTCTTTAATTAAGAATTAATATTACTGAGAACATTCATCGAGCATAAGTATCTGAAAATTTAGTCAAGAAGATGTTAATCACATGGTTTTATAAAGATTTTAAAAGGATAAAACTTTATTCTAATTTTTTTGATTTTTGATTATGTGAATGTTTTTGAAAGATTTTGGTTATTTGAATGTTTTTGGAAATTTTTGATTTTGACTGAAAGTAAGCACTCTTTTGTACAAACAAAATGTAAGAGATTAGGGATGGATGTTATCTGGATTCAACATTCCTAGACGGCCTAGGAAGTATTGAAACTTGGTTTCGTCTAAAGCCTTAGTAAAAACATCGGCAATTTGATCTTCGGTGTTTATGAAGTGCAATTCGATATGACCCTTTTGTATGTTGTCTTTGAGGAAATGATATCGAATATCGATGTGCTTAGTCATGGAATGGTGCACTGGATTGTGAGAAATGGCAATTGCGCTGGTTGAGTCACAAAATATTGGTATTTGTGAGACTTTGTAGCCATAGTCACGTAATTGGGTTTGCATCCACATGACTTGTGAACAGCAGCTTGCAGCAGCTACATATTCAGCTTCTGCGGTTGAAGTGGACACGCATGATTGTTTCTTTGAAGTCCAACTTACGAGTCTGCCTCCTAGAAATTGACAAGAACCAGATGTGCTTTTCCTGTCTAGTCTGCATCCTCCATAGTCGGAATCGGTGAAGGCGTTAAGCTGAAAATCAGAGTTAGCTGGATACCAAAGGCCAAGAGATGGAGTTCCTTTAAGATATTTGAAAATTCTTTTTACAGCTATAGCATGAGATTCCATAGGATTGGCTTGGTATCTGGCACAGACACATGTAGAAAACATGATGTCGGGTCTGCTGGCTGTGAGGTATAGGAGTGATCCTATCATTCCTCGATATTTCTTTTGATCAACAGGCTTGCCATTTAAGTCTGCATCTAATTTGTAACCAAAGGCCATTGGGGTTTTTGCTGTATTTGATTTGTCAAGAGAAAAACGAGTTAGAAGATTTTTGACATAATTTTCTTGATTGATGAAAATTCCATCTGATGATTGTTTGACTTGAAGTCCAAGAAAAGTAGTCATTTCTCCTATCATGCTCATCTCAAATTTGCTCTTCATTAAATCTGCAAACTTGACACTCAATGATTCATCAGTGGAACCGAAAATAATGTCATCGACATATATTTGAACGATTAACAGATGTTTATTAAAAATTTTACGAAAGAGAGTTTGATCAATTGAACCTCTTTTGAATCCTGATTCTTCTAGAAATGTTGACAATGTTGAATACCAGGCTCGAGGTGCTTGTTTTAAGCCATAAACTGCTTTTTGTAACTTAAAACTGTGATTTGGGAACTGTGGATCTTCAAAACCTGGAGGTTGTTGAATATACACATCACGATCAATCTCTCCATGTAAAAATGCACATTTTACATCCATTTGAAATACTTTGAAGTTCTTGTGAGCTGCATATGCTAGAAAGATACGAATGGCTTCGAGTCTTGCAACTGGAGCATAAGTTTCATCGTAGTCGATTCCTTCTTGTTGTGAATAGCCCTTGACGACAAGTCTTGCTTTGTTTCGACAGACTATGCCTTGATCATCAGTTTTGTTTCTGAAAACCCATCTTGAACCTACTATAGTAACATCGGGAGGAGTAGGAACAAGATCCCATACTTGGTTTCTTTCGAATTCAGCTAGTTCTTCTTGCATGGCTTTGACCCAGTCTGGATCTTTGAGAGCTGAATGGATGGTTTTGGGTTCGGTCATGGATAGGAATGCTCCGTATAAACATTCATTTGAGGTAGCGGCTCTTGTTTGAATACCAGAATTGGGATCTCCTATGATTTGGTTTGCAGGATGATTCCTGGTCCATTTGTTTAGGCGAGTTTTTTCAGGTATTTCGATTGGTGTTTCTATGTCCCATTGTTCTTCTTGGTCAGGTGATTCTGTTGGGAATAGATTTTGGTTGTTTTCAGATATGTCCTTTTGGATTATAGGGTGAGGATGATGTGATGAAGGTTCCCCCATAGATGATGCACTGGGATCATTTTGAACAGGTGGATTGGGAGTGTTCAAAGAGGAATTTGGTGTTGGTAATTCCCCCTCGACTTGATCCGTATTTTCTTGGTTTGATTGTGAAGTTTCTGCATCGGAGTTTCCTGTAGGTAAAGTAGAAGATGTTAGAAATTCAGAATTATAAGCGGTTTTGGGTTGTTCAAAAAGTAAATCAAGATCAATTTCTATGTTCATGTCAGGAGATGGTGTTTGTGGAATTGGATTTTGAAAAATAGTATCTATCATTTGTGAACCAAAATGTTCACGATTCAATTTTCTGACATAAAATTCATCGAAGTGGACATCGGTACTTTCTTCAATTACTCTTGTACGTTTGTTCAGTACTCGATAAGCAGCTGAGGTAAAGGAGTAACCAAGGAAAATTCCTTCGTCTGATCTTGATTCAAATTTTGAAAGGTGATCTTTGTTATTCTTTATGAAGCATCGACAACCAAAAATATGAAAGAATTTGATGTTTGGTTTTCGGTTGTTAATGACTTCATATGGTGTTTTATGAAGTTGTTTGTTGATTAAAGAACGATTTTGAGTATAGCAAGCTGTGGCTATTGCTTCTGCCCAGAAGTATTGTGGCAGATCAGCAAAGATGAGCATTGATCTTGCAGCTTCGCACAGAGTTCGGTTCTTTCTTTCAACAACGCCGTTTTGTTGAGGAGTGTAAGGGGCTGAGAAGTTGTGTTCGATGCCTTTGTTTTTGAGAAATGAGTCTAGAGTTATGTTTTTGAACTCTAAACCATTATCACTTCGGATTCTTCGAACTGGTCGTTTGAGCTTTAATTCAATCTGTTTGATGAAGTTGATCATTTCTTCAGGTGCTTCTGACTTTAGCCTTAAAAAGAAAACCCAAGTAAAACGTGAGTAATCATCAATAATAACAAGGATGTATTTCTTCCCTTTTATGCTTTGGGTTTTTGCAGGGCCGCAAAGGTCAATGTGCAGTAATTCTAGTGGTTCGGATACACTAGATTCAGAAATGCTTTTATGAGAGGATTTGGACAGTTTTCCTCCTTCACAAGCTGCACAAAGAGTTTCATTATCAAGTTTCAGAAGTGGCAGTCCGCGAACAAGATCATTTGCAATCAACTTGTTGATGTAGCCGAAATTGAGATGAGAAAGACGACGATGCCACAACCAGCTAATATCAGCAGAAGCTTTGGACAAGAGACAGATGTCTGGTTTTCCATAGATAAGGTCCATATCTAGTGGATACATGTTGCCTAGACGATCAGAATTAACTAGAATGGCTTTGGTCTTGGCATCTGTGATTATGCTTCGTTGTTTGGTGAAAAGAACTTCATGATTGTTGTCACAAAGTTGTGATACGCTGATTAGGTTGTGTTTCAGGCCGTCGACGTAGGCTACTTTCTTGATGGTGAAGTGACCATTTGTTATGTTTCCATAACCTTTGATTCTTGCAGTCATGTTGTTTCCAAAAGTCACATCTTGTTTGGATTCTGTGGGTTTGAAGTCTCGTAGAAAGCTTTGGTTTCCTGTCATATGCTTGGAGCAGCCACTATCGATATACCATGTGCCATCCTTGGGCTCTCCAGCACAAAATGCCTGCAATTAGACGGAAAGTTTAGGTACCCAAACCATGGTGGGTCCTGATTTGTTAATGGTTTTTGATAATTTGAAATCATTATGGTTTCTGTTAATTGGACGAAATGGTTGAGGCTTGATTTGACTTATCAGATTTTCCCAATTTAAGATTTGTCTTTGAAAACCTGTCATTTGAAACGATTTCTGTTTTTGTGAAAAGTATCCTATATATGAAGTTCTGTTTGATGACATTTCTTTGTATCCGGGATTTTGATGATTTTGGAAAACATTTTGATGATGGATTGGAATTTGGTGAAATGATGATTTCTGAAAGTTCCTTGAGAGATTTATCTCTTGAAAGCGATTTTGAATTGGTTTTTGAAACGGTTTTTGTTTTGGATTAAAGGTTTGTTTTTGTGGCACAGCGCTTGGTTTCAAAGGTTTTTCTTTGAAAACAATGGGCCTGCTTTGTTCTTTTGGTTTAAAGACAGCTTGAATGGGTTGTTTATTTGTCTGTTGTTTCTTTGAATACTTTTGTCCCAGATTGTTCTTTCCAATAAAGGTTGAGTTTAAAGATGGAAAGACAGTTGGAGCAGAAGTACTACCATTTTGATGATCAGAATTTTCTCCATTTAAGAAATTTTCAAGTTTGATTTTGCCATCATTCATTGTTAGTTTAGTAGATCTCAATTGATGAGTTACTGAACTAGCAGAGTCTGATTCGGATTTTAAGACTCTTTTGAAAGACTTTTTGGAAACAGTGAAAGCAGTATCATCTGGGCTACAGTTGATAACTGTTTCATCATCTGAATCGTCCTCATTTGCAGATGAGAAAAAATCTGGTTGAGGAGATTTAGAGTTTTCACTAATTTTCCCATTTTCATTTTCAGTCATTTCATTTTCAAAAGATTCTCTTCCAATTCCTGGTTTATAGTTTGTATCAATTTTGCCAGTTCCTAAGTTGTTTGCTTTAGTGAAAACATCATCACTTAATTTTCTGGCAATATTGATAGATTCCAGTTTTCCTTGAAATCTTTGATTTTCGGATTCAAGAAATTTCATTTGCTTTGAAGAATCATCTAGTTTTAGAATTAAACTAGTGTTTTTGTCAGTTAAATCTTGAACCTTTTGTTTTAACTGAAGGACTTCCTTTTCTAACGTATCTTTTATTTCAGATGAAATAACAGATTGATTTTTTATTTCTAAGTCCCTTTTCTGTTTTAGAGCTTCATTTAATTGTTCTAGGATGTGATTATTTTCTTCAGATTTTCGTTCAATGTCTCTTTCAAGTTTGTCTCTAGTCCTTGTAGATTCTCCAAATCTGAGTTGCAAAGTTTGTAATTCAGATTTGTAGATATCAGATTTGACTATTGTGTCATGATACAGTCTGAGATCAGCTTTTAGACTGTTCTCAATCTTAGTCATGTGGGACTCAAATGGTGTTTTTGAAAGACCGATATCTGAGATCATAGACCATACCTGATCGATGACATATGGAGCTCTTGTGGTTGGTTCATTGTCAGCCATGAAGCAGAAGTTTGACTGAGCTGGTTCATTATCTGTTTCATCATCAGAAGTTGGCCAGTGTTCCACGCTAGGTTCGTAGAATGCCATCAAAGCTTTTTGCTTTGCTTTCTTTTCTTGTTTCTTCAGTTCTTCGGCTTTTTGAGCGTAGTAAGCTGAGTCTTTGACCTTGATTTTGGCTCGACAATCTCGGGCATAATGATTTAGTCCTTTGCATTTGTGACAAATGATTACGTCATCATCATCATCGTTATTGTCAGCCTTTTGGCTCTTAACGGGAGGTCTTTCGGATGTTTGAGTTTGTTTCTGTTGAGATGGTTTTGAATGATTTTGCTGAAATCCAGAATTTTGGTTATTTTGAAAACCATTGTTTTGATTGTAAGAGTTGTGATTATTTTGAAAACCACGATTCTGAAAGTTTTGTCCAAAAGTGGATCTTTGTTGAAAGTTTGGTCTATGATGTGGCAAAAATCTTTCGAGATTAGTGTTTGCTACCAAAGCACACAATTGATGGTAGTCAGCTTCATTATTTGGATCGGACAAGTCACAAGGATTACTTAAGAAAGTTTGATTTTGATCAATTTGACTTTGATCAGGAAAATGTGTTTGGTTTTGAGAGGATGTTGACAACAGAGCAAGCGGTCCTCCAAAAGAAGTAGACGTTGGTGGGTCAATCGAGGATTCATACGATTGTAATTCTCCGTACAGATTGTACAAAGATTCAGTATGAATTGCCGGATTTCCCTGGATGATGAGTTTGACCATTTTCCAGCTTTCATAAAGGTTGTTTAAAAATTTGAGGTTTATTTCATGCTGTGACTTTTTGATGCCTAAATTATTCATTTTGATGGTAATGAGATTGAATCTGTCATGAGCATCATGGATGGTCTCATGTGAAAACATTTTGAAGTTGTCAAATTCGTTTAAAACAGATGTTTTCTTGTTTCCAATGATTCTCTCATTTCCTTCAAAACGATTTTTCAAAGTTTGCCAAATTTGGTTTGCGGTTAAAAGAATTATATCATTCATTTGGCTTAGAATACTGTGGGGTATTCCAGACACAAGTTCCTTTTTGGCTTGAAGTTCGAGTTTCTTCCTTTCATTCAGTATATCCAAGTTACTCGTAAGAGAGGTCATGTTATCTGGTAGAGATCCGTCTACACATTTCCACACGTCTTCACTTATAGAGTTGAGATGAAGATTCATACGACCTACCCATGATTTATATTCTTCGGGAATAAGAATGGGTGCTCGAGTACCTGAACCTATACTGTTAGCAATAGATACAGAATTTATGTTTGAGTAATTTGCGGAAGACATTTTTGGTTTTTTTTTTTTTTTTTTGTTAACGAAAATGTGATGTTAAAATGAAAATTTTTAAAGGAAACTTATTGGTGGTTTATAAAAACGCTACACAAAAGTTCTCGACAAAAATTTTCAAAATAAATCACACAAGTAATTTTTTTTTTTTTTTTTAATGAACAAGTGATATTAAGATGAAATTTTTAAAGGAAACTTATTGGTGGTTTATAAAAACGCTACACAACAGTTCTCGACAAAAATTTCAGATTAAATCACACAAGCTCTGATACCAATTGTTGAAAATACGATGATCGATCTCCACGAATAAGGGTTTTTAAGCCGGTTACTGTGTGACAGATATGTATTTTGTTTATAATATGCGGAATAAATAAGAGTTGCGGAATAGTAAATCTAAACTAGACAGTATTTAAATAGACAGAAAGCGGTAAATAAAGTAAAAGTTAGAAGTTAGAGGTTAGATGTAATAAACGCCATTATCAACGATAACGTGTTTTTACAATAAATAAAAAGGTTAGAAATTAGGAGTTAGATGTTAGATGTAATAAACGCCATTATCAACGATAACGTGTTTTTACAATAAATAAAAAGGTTAGAAGTTAGAAGTTAGATGTCTCGGTTAAATACAGTCCACATGTGTTTTCGTTATCACGGTTCAATTTTTATGTCTTGGATGTTTGGTACAGTTGATTTATAACAGTTTCAATAAATCAATAATAACACGGATAATTTCAAAAGAACTTATCGATAGCAGATGAATATGACGACTTTCTTTGAAGCTTCGATTCTTGTTCTTTGCTCGGGTTGAATGAGGTTTTGGTGATATTTAGTGTCGGGTAGAGGTTGTTTGGAGGTTTGAGGTTTGGTGTCGGGTAGAGGTTGTTTAGAGGTTTGAAGTTTTGGTGTCGGGAAGATATCTTGTTTCTTGCGGTTGTGCGGTTTGATTCTTGTTGCCAAATGCAGAGATTTGAGAGTCTTGAAGTTTCTGGTCGTGGGTTTCTTGGAGAGTATATGAGTGTATAATTCTTGGTTAATTTGGTGTAACAAAATAGCAAGAGAAAGGCTCAATTTATAGTTGCTGAACACACAGGGCTCGCGTCGCGACCGGCCATGCCGTCGCGTCGCGAAGGGGCGTGTGTCGGGTTGCTTTTGGTCGGCCACTGGTTAGTGCGTTGGGTTGGTAGTCTCGCGATCAAGAAGTTGGTGGTGTCGCGTTGGGTCCTTCGCGTCGCGACCACCTCCTTCGTCGCGGCGCGATCGCTGAAGCAATTTGGTCTTCTGTCTCTTCTCTTCTCTTCACGTCGCGACTACTGCTTCTGTCGCGTCGTGATTGCTGTAGCAGTGTGATATTTTGTATTTTGCTCTTTGGTTTGTAGCGTTACTTCCTCAGGTTTGGATGTTTTCTCAAAGTTTCTCGGGTCTTGATTTATTCTTGATTTTGATCTCGAATTCACGCAATCTGAAATAAACTGTTAATAAAAACATTTCGACTTATTTCAGTGATGGTCACATAAAAACATAAAAACATTATTCAACACCATTAGTAAGGAGTCACGTCATATGAATAACTTACCAACGCGTCGCGATCCACGAGCAACATGTTGCTACTTATAAACATTACGACGAGACCTTGGTATGGCCCACTTCATACCCATTAACTCTTCAATAAGACAACATTTAAGTCGTTTCCAGCCCTAGTGGCCAGTGGTTCAAATCCCAATACCTCATAATCAGTTTCTAGCCGCCCATAACATGATTTAAATATAAATCTATCAAAAAGAATTAAGAATATACCTTTCATTCGGGCAATAGTGGTAAATCCCTTGAAATCTCCATTTTTTCTCTTTGATTCCAGCTCTCACGAGCTCAGGGGGTCATTCCCCTCTTTGTTTATTCGAGGTATGGGGTGAAAATTCCCCAAACGACTAGTTTAGGGCTTTAAATCATGATTGATCTGTTCAACCCATGCGTCACGTCATATACACATATGCGTTGGGATCTTTCAATCCTTTACATCGCTATATCTCTATCCCTCGTGTCATAATCTACCATTGCTATCAGAAAACTACTTTCAAATTCTTCTCTCACAATGGCAAGCTACTTTGGCTTCAAGACATCGAGCTTACACACCATAGCTCAAACACACATTATGACACAACCGTACCATGAAATATGGGATTGTTTAATTTTCACCCAAAATGACCAAATTGCCCCTATGGTCAAGTTTACCTTTATAACATTATCCCAAAGTTACAAGCATAATTACTTATTGAATTTTGGGTCTTACAAACTTTTAGACTAATGGCATCGTTGACTTGTCAGACAACTCTTGTAAATGTCAAAAGTGGAAATTATTTGGCCTGCCTTGTGGCCATGTAATATGCATCTTAAAATACTTAAGACATGAAGATAGATTCGAAATGGGTCTTAAAGTCTATCATATGCCTTGGTACCACCACATGTATGAGGAGTTAGTCAACCCTATTTCCGCCCCTTCTGAATGGGAGATGCCCGATCATTTGATGATTGTTAGACCACCAATAATAGACAAACATCAAACAGGCATATCCATAGCCACTGACCGCGTTCCATCTCAAAGGGAGGGCCCAATCATAAGGCATTGTACTATATGCAACTAGAAAAGGAACATGAGAAACAAATGCACATCGTTTTCCCAAGAAATAAAGAAGAATCGTGATAAAAAATGGAAATAAAATTTTTTTGGTTCAGTGAGTATATAGGGGGTTTCAAGATGCGGGTCTCAATCGCAAAGTGGTTATCCAACTTAAGATTTAATTTTTTTTAAATGGTTGTTATATTGTAATGTTTGTTATTTTCATATAATATACTACATTTCCTAAACATGAAAAACTTACATAAAGGTCTGCGCTAAGTACTCATAATTGTAAAACTGTAAAACATTACAATTTTACAAAATATTTTACAATAACTACTCATCATCAGAAAATTTTGATTTTACATTATTAATCCATTTTTTGTACCATATATCTTTCTGGACATGACGTATAAACTCACATATTTTAGAAATATGAGTTCTCTTATAACACATCCATGTTTTTGTGCCTTCTATTTCCTTATCAATGACTCCCACACTGTAACTCATGTTTTCTTCAATCCATTAATGATTTTCTTCCATTTCGTGGATCACAACTTCTCTGTCTTCGTATAATCCCTTTATTTCCTCATTTTTTTCATGATCTCATTCCCCTGTTTTGTAATACATGGTTTAGTAATTTCATCCATCTTTGTGTGCCATCATTTTCCCCATCATGAGATGATGTGGACGGATGTTTTAATATGCAAAAATTTCTGATAGTTTTGAAGACGTTCAGGAGTTACTGATACAAGTAAATGTGCTTGGGATGTCAAACCTTCGCATTCAATACATATTTACATTAAAACATAAAGCGCACGTCTCTATTATTGAAAAACCATTATAGTTAAATATTTCGTAAAACTGACATATTTATACTAATACATTAAACATATTTTAATTAAAAATTAAACGAAACATACTTGTACTAATACATAAAACATAAAGCACACATGTATACCACTAAAACATAAATCATACATATTCAGAAACAAGGGACATTTTTTTAGCACTTTCCAAGCGGCTTCATGGGCAAAGTGCTTCTCGTCATTTTGAAAATTGTATTACTCCTTAGCCACCTCAAATATGTCCAACTCATCATCATTTGGTCATGGATTTTCAATCTATTCATAAACGTGGTTGAACATTTTAACATTTATTTTCAAATTTATCCACTTTTGTTGGACATCATCCTCAGTTGGTTGACAATCTACTTAATTGTTAAACAAGGTAAATGTGCGTGTCTAAAAGCTCCCAATACCAAATTTGGTGGACCCACAATATCATCTTGACTAACCTTAATCCATGAACATACCAATGCAAGGTCCTTGGTGTACTCCATTGTTATGATATATTTGCAGCCATTTGAGGGGTAAATTGATTTTCAAATATGGGTAACAAAAGGTTTAGTACATGTGTAACAATACAAAAAGAGCTTTCTAAAACGGTAAACATTAATTTATCTTTATTAGACATAGATTTGCTTTAGTGATTAGAAGTCTGTGATTACGAAAATCAGACAACCATACAACGATTTTCAGACAACCGTACTGCAATATTCTAAAAGAATTATTATTTTTGCATTGACTACGAAAATCAGACATTCGTACTACGATTTTAAGACAGCCATACGACGATATTCAGAAATAATTATTGTTTTTTCCTTGGCTACGAGAATTGGAAATTCGTGCAATGATTATCGAACAACCATACTACGATATTCTTAATAATTAAAGTTTCAACTTTTCTATACTGCACTACAAAGGTTATTTAATAATCACTCTAAGAAATAATATATTCCACTACAATATGACATTTAACTTTGTGAAACAACTAAAAATATGAGTGCACCGACTGAAGTTCAAGAATAGAGTTTTGCCAACCTACTTACATATTTGCATAACCTACAAACAACAAACCCTTCAACTATTACCCACATCAAGAAGGATTTGGCTGGCCGTTTTGATTTTTGTTTTGTTGCTATCCGATGAGTGGTAAGATACTTTGTGATATATCATTAATTTGTTCTAAAACTTTATCAACAATGTTTTGATTGATTATTTGATAATTTGTAGATACATACGTTCTTTTTGCTTGCGACCAGTGATATTATTAGGCAGTAACCATCTTAAAGGAAGGTATTTACAAACAATGTTCCTAGTTGTTATAAAGGATGGAAACAATCAAACATTGTCGATTACATATGGTTTGGCACCACAAAGACTATATTATCTTGGACATGGTTCCTTATGAGGCTAAATGAATGTATTTACATTGTTTGGGAAGTAGCCTTCATATCGTGGGTATTGTGTTTGAATGTAATGATGAAATTGCTATCTAGGACAAGAAATGTCGGACATCTGGAAGGATTGTTCTGGTAGAAATGAAAAACTAAGAGCAATACATGGTTTGGGGAAAATTTAGCTATGATTAAGCACTTACTACCAGGTCAAGGTGCTTGGCTTGACAATATTGGCCATGCAAAATGGGGTAGAGCTTATTTTCCTAACATTCGATTTAATATAATGACAATTGATATTTCCAATGCCATTTTCATGTTTTCTTGGACGAAAAGAATGTGCCTGTGATAACTTTCATGGGTCTATCCTTAAGACAATGCATACAAAGCGCAATTTGATTAGAGGTGTGTATGTATGTGTGTGTGTGTATATATATATATATATATATATATATATATATATATATATATATATATATATATATATATATATATATATATATATATATCAAATTTATTAACTGTATAACTAATTTATAGTACTTAATACGAACTGTCTTGTAAGGGTATGTGTTGACGAGTTCACCCCTTACGTGTCACAGATAATTCAAAGGTGGTTGTGCAAGTCTGCTACATGTTTGGAAAATTACATCTCCCACTACAAGTTAATGAATGATATCACCAATTTTTTTGTTAATGTAGGTAACCGTACATATTCATGTGGAATATGGCACCCTAGTGGTATACCATGCTGACATGATTTAGCGACAATGCGATCAATAAATATGTTGATATTCAACAATATAGTTCAAGTTTACCCCCTTTGTTGTAATTTAACTATTGAATTTGTTTTAATTTGTACAAACAATTATTGAATGTTTTGTAGATTCGTGGTGTAATTTACCCGTTTAGTATCCCTAATGTTAATGACATTAAAATGATAATCTAAATTATTATGATAAACTTATAAAACAAACAAGTCACAATTTATTATATTAAAATATTCTTACATATAAATGAACACTTGATACTAAAGAAATATATGAATAAATATCTATTTTGTATTCAATAACAACTCACGTAAAATATTAGTTTCAACACACTTCCACCTTAGTTGTTATCTAACTAAGAAATACTTACTATTCCAATATGCATTAAACACATAAATTTCCATTTTCTCCAACATTCTAAAATCTACATACAATAACTATTTACAAAACTAAAACTAAATATTTGCCATAATTCTGAAACACGACCTTGAAGATTTATTCTTGGGACATCTAGATCTATTATGTGTTGCACATATATACTTGCTATTTACTGGGGTCTTTTGATTTATGCATTTTGCACATACAAATTCGAAACTACCCCAGGTTTCCGATTAATCGTCACTTAAACACCTAAGTGTTTTAAGCAGTTTCCAAAAACATTTTTTCCTTAGTTTACTAAGGTGTTACGAGTAACACATTCTAAGCGTATAAATTCGAAACTACCCTAGGTTTCCAGACAACCTCCGCTTAAACATCTGACAACGCCTATCAATATCAAGTATTTTAGTCGTTGTAAAGCCCTATTCTTAGTGAAATTATATCAGATATATATTGATATTACTCATTTTTTGTGCTAGTACTTGTATGCGAGAAAATGATGAAAACAGGGACTAAATGTGGAAAAAATGAAAGAAGTTTGGATAAACACCATTTCAGTCGAAAAGACATGCGCGCCGCGACCAAAGGAGCACGCACGACGCGGGAAGTCAAAGATGAGGTGGTGTATTGAAATTCAAAGTGCGAAATACAGGGATAATGGATAAGACGCGACGCGGATCCAAGCCCTGTACGCCGCGATTAACCCTAATTTGCAACTATAAATAGAGGCATCTAGGACGAATTTCAGAAGCGAAGAATCGACCAAAGGGTGTAACCTAGTCTTCTTTGACTCCATATTTTGGATTTCAGTAGCTTCACTTGGTATTTTTATGTTTTCTTGTTTATTTCATTATTTCTTAGTTTTAGTTCTAGCTTGATTTCAGCGATTCTGAAGTGTAGAATCTATTGAGACAATTTAAGTTTAGATTATTTTCGGGGTTTGAACATTGTAGTTTCTGGAATTGACTTTGGTTCAATATAATCATTCGGTTTCAGTTATTTTACATGTTTTTCGGTATTATTTATGTTGAATGTTTGTTTGAATGGTTTAGATTGTTTGTTGCTTCTGATTTTCTGGAATTCACTTTTGGAATCGGTAAGTAATTGTGGTTTGAAGTTTGGAGTAGTTGAGTTGAGTTTATGATTGTTTTAGTTTTTCAATATTCGATTTATTCGGTGTTTCGGGAAGTGAAGGAAACACTGCTAACTATAGCGTGACACTATAGTTGGTTATTCTGACACTATATCTTGACCACCAAACTCCCACGGATCGACCCTTACTGCTACTATACTAGTTGCTTGTGAGGTTTTATTTTTCTATTTTTGACCTCATAACGACCTAGACGTGTCAACATCCCAAGTGTTTGAAGCAACATCCGAAAACATAATTTTCTTAGTTTATTAACAACTCATATCATCTACATTTAGCACAAAATAATAACAAATTAGCCATAAACGATAATGCGATAAATTAATAAAAATAAATACACAAACACTTCAGATTTTCGTAGGTTAGGCCTTTGGAAAACTGAAGTCTCCTGTGAAAATCTACTACATCTCGCATTAACCACCTTAAGATGACACTTTTCAAACGGCCTCGATGTTTTACGTGGTACGTAATGCTTAACACCAAATATCATAGTCATTTTCTCCAAACGGAAAAAACTAGAATGTTGAGTTATTTATACACCATTCCAACTTTTTCGCAGTCCGTGTTATTTTTTCGTAGGTAGCCTTACTTTTTCACGGTCATACCTTAACAAAATGACATTATTTTTCGCATTTAATGGATTTTCGCAGGCCATGCCCCGCAAAATTCCTAGCTATTTTGATTATCCCGTAAGTTTTAGTCTATTTTTTGAAAGCTCGTTATCAAGATTATTCAAATTTGTCACACACACACACACACACACTCTCTCTCTCTCTCTCTCTCTATATATATATATATATATATATATATATATATATATATATATATATATATATATATATATATATATATATATATATATATATATATATATATATATATATATATATATATATATATATATATATATATATATATATATAGAGTCCGTTTCAAGGAAGAACCAATATTTTCCTAGGAACCGTAGGAACTTTTTGACTGAAATTTTTTTTTCAAAAAAAATGTCATAATACATCTAGTCGCTTATATTTAAGACTTTTTGTCAAAAAAAAATTTGAAAAATAGTATGTATACACGAAATGTGCATATATGCATTTTTTTCGCACATGTGTATATGATCACGTTTCGTGCATATGTGCACATTTCGTGTATATATATTATTTTTTCAATTTTTTTTACAAAAGGTCTTAAATATAAGCGATTAGGTGTATTATGTCATTTTTTTTGAAAAACAATTTTCAGCAAAAAAGTTCCTACGGTTCCTAGGAAAATATTGGTTCCCATTTGATATTTAGTCTATATATATATATATATATATATATATATATATATATATATATATATATATATATATATATATATATATATATATATATATATATATATATATATATATATATATATATATATATATATGACATCATATTGAATAATATGATGTCATATATATATATATATATATATATATATATATATATTATTCAATATGATGTCATATATATATATATATATATATATATATATATATATATATATATATATATATATATATATATATATATATATATATATATATATATATATATATATATATATATATATATATATTATTTAATATGATTTTTATGACATGAAAGAATAAAGATGCAATAGTTTGTTTGCTTCAAAGTAAGAATAAAACAATGACATACCATGAAACCTCCTTCAAGGGTGGGGGAGAGAACCAAGAAATTCCCAAAAAGATGCCTTCTTGACCTTTTTAACAGTAATTCTATTAGAAAATTAGTAACAAGAACAGAGAACTACATGACGGACGACGCTGCCAAGAATGGCTTTTTTATTTTTTATTTTTATTTTATGAAATTGTTTCGTTCTAACTCCGACATGAATTAGAGCAAACGAAGAAGAAAAAAACAGCCTAGTTAGTCATTAAAATATCCTTGATGGTTAGAATTATATAATTATCAATAAACATTAGGATTTATAGTTTGGGTTGATCTAATTCTAAACAGATTCTCATCTCTTATTGATATGCTTTTAACAAGAAATTGAAGATTAATATTAATTTGTTAGAGACATTTGAAGGTGAACTTTCGGTGATTCCCATGTACTAAGATTCCCTCGTGCATGCATGTATGTTTTTTTATTAGAACTATTCGGAAAGACTCGCGCTTGACTAGAAGTTCTATGTATATAGGATCATCCAGCCACCCTCAGAAACTACACAAGATTAACGCTTCGAAGGTGGCAGATGAGATTCTTTCCTACGGTTTTTTTTATTGTTTTCTCAAAAAACGACTTTGAGGACGGAGTTAAATTGTCAAAATCATAATCTATTATTTTATCAGTTTGTACTAGTGAAATGATTCTCGAATCATATGCCAAGATACGATTGTGCTAATAAATGAATATGTCGCTTTCTTGATCAAATGAAAAAAATGGCAAAATGATAATAAACTAGATACTCTGAGATATAATGTTCTATCAATCTATATGAAAACGAACAAAATATGGGTTTTTGTCGTTATGAAAGCAAAGAGAGAGTTGTACGCCAATCAATGTAACATGAACATATTTTTTGCTTTTCTACCATCATTGGTACTTTTTAGGATTTTAAATCTGTTGCTTTTGTTGTAATTCCCTTAATTTTTGTTGTTTTTAAATGAATATGTCGCTTTCTTGATCAAATGAAAAAAAATGGCAAAATGATAATAAACTAGATACTCTGAGATATAATGTTCTATCGATCTATATGAAAACGAACAAAATATGGGTTTTTGTCGTTATGAAAGCAAAGAGAGAGTTGTATGCCAATCAATGTAACATGAACATATATCTTGTTGGCGAGAGCAAGTAGATAAGATCAGAATTGTAGCTTTGTTTGTTGTATAGATTATCCCTTTAAGATCCTAAGGCTGGAGGGAGTGGTCTCGCCAAACCCTCGCTGAAGCCCTCGCTGAAGCCCTCGCTGAAGCCTCGCCAACCACACCGCCACCCTCGCCTTTCGCCTTCGCCAATGGATTCCTCGCCAATATTTCGACAAACTCGCCAAACCAAACCAACGTGGCTGTTTAGCGAGGGGGATGGCTCGCCGACCACTCCCCCCAAGTTTTAGGCTGTATAGTAGGCTACGTTGGTAATTCCATTCATGTATAAATTGTGTAACGATTGTGCTATTCAATATATGAAAAACATCGGAAGATTTCTTCCCACTCGCATCTGTATTCTGTTTGACATGGTATCAGAGCGATACTGATCCATTAAATCCATCGAATTATTGAAGAATTGAAGAATGGGCGATAAAGGACAATCATCAAATCCTTCACAGGTCATTGTTCACAATGTCCAAGATGCTCCGTTTCCAACAGGAGGAGTTATTCTTGATGAAACGAACTACCCCTTATGGTCTTAGCTAATGGAGATGAGAATAGGGGCACGAAACAAATCCGGATATATCACCGGAAAAACGCCAAAACCTGACGCAGGGGAGAAGGAGATTGAAACTTGGCTTATCGACAACAATCGGGTCAAGAGTTGGTTGATCGACTCTATGTCCCCATCGCTAATTCGCCGATTTATTAGACTCCAGATCGCAGCAGAAATTTGGGAGGCAGTGAGCAAAACTTTTTATGATGGGTCGGACGAAACTCAATTGTTTGAGTTAAATAGAAGGTCGTTCAATACCCGTCAAGCTGGACGTGCTCTATCAGCCTACTACAATGAATTGGTGAGTATATTTCAGGAAATCGATACTCGCCTTGTCTCACAGGAAGAATCGGTGGAAGAGGCTGTCTTAGCAAACAAAATTATGTCTCGTTTCCGAGTACATATATTCCTTGCAGGCCTTGACTCTGAATTCAGTCAGGCACGGAGTGAGGTTCTCAGAAAAGATCCTCCACTATCCTTGGAATCCTGCTACGCTTATATCAGGAAGGATTATAGTCAGAGGCAAAGCATGGAGGAACAAAAAGTTGAACCAGATAGTATGGTTAACTTAGCCACCCGGAATCGCCCTCCATAGGAAGGAATTCAAACAACAAAAGCAACTCGCTTTCATGCACACACTGTGGAGAAGAGGGACACACCAAAGCCCGATGTTACGAGATCATTGGTTATCCAGAATGGTGGGACTTCACTAAGAAACCACGGAAGAAGGTCAGTCAAGCCACGGTGGCGACTGTGACACCTGTAGACGAACCTAACATCCCAATTGCAGCCCACACTTCTACAAATACTGGTATGTCAAAACCTAATTCTACTCAGAATAATACATGGATTATAGATACGGGGGCGACTAACCATATGGTCAATGATCCATCGAAATTAACGATTAAATACAATCCAAAACAGCCAAGTATACATACAACAAATGGAGGCCTAGCTCCAGTAACAGGTGAAGGACCGGTTAAGTTGTCAAGCTCTATGGATATTGACTCAGTTCTAGTTGTCCCATCTCTCTCTTCAAACTTGTTATCCGTTAGTCAAATTACCGAAGCCTTAAACTGTTATGTAATATTTTGGCCAAATGACTGTTTATTTCAGGATATAGTGACCCATCGGATTCTTGGTTATGGTATTAGGCGGGGGCGGTTGTACTACCTTAAAGAAAATTATCGAAGTCATGCCCTTAACACCGGAATAAAGCAAACTAATAAGTCCGTGGCGTGGCTGTGGCACCGAAGACTCGGACATTTATCATTTAGTTACCTTAGGAAGTTAAAACCGAATTTGTTTTTGAATGTAATGAACAGTGAGTTTAAATGTGGGGTGTGTGAGTTAGCAAAGAATAAGAAAGTGTCTTATGTTCAAAGCAATAATAAAACTACTGTTCCATTTATGGTGATTCACTCTGATGTATGGGGCCCAGCTAAAGTACCTACTCCGAATGGTGCTTAATATTTTGTGACATTCATTGATGAATGCACAAGAATGATCTGGATATCACTACTAAAAACCAAAGATGAAGTATATGAAGCTTTCATTGAATTGTATCACCTGGTTAAAACTGTGTATCGAAAAGAAATCCACACCTTACAATCAGATAATGGTGGTGAATACATAAACCATCGAATGAAACAGTTTTGTAGATCCAATAATATCCACCATCAGACATCTTGTGCTCGATCATCCCAACAGAATGGCCTAGCAGAAAGAAGAAACAGGCAAATTCTTGAAATAGTGAGAGCTTCACTATTTGATATGAGAGTTCCACGAAAGTACTGGGGAGAAGCTGTAAGATCCGCTGCGTACTTGATGAATAGAACTCCCTCAAGTGTGATAGAATTCAAAACTCCATTAAAAAAAATGCAGGAGCTCACACAATTACCTGAAAGTGATGGCCTTGAACCTCGTGTATTTGGCTACAATGCATACGTCCATCAAAATATGGGAAAACTTGAACCTAGAGCAATTCGATGCATGTTTATTGGATATGCTGATCAGAAAAAGGGTTATAGATGCTTTGACCCTATAGATAACAAAGTCTATGTGACTCGAGATGTGGCATTTCATGAACTAGAACCCTACTTTGGAGACGAGTCTCCGCGTCAGGGGGAGACACAAAGAGAAGCGAATACACATCACCAAAGTGGGGATTTGGATGACGAATTTAATATCGATCCTGAAGAAGATCCAAATGAAAATGTGCAACCAGATATCAATATTGAAGACGAAGCGCACCACTTAGATGACCATGAAGGTATAGAAGATGAAATGAATGATGAGACTGAAACGGAAATACCGGAGGAAGATTTATTAAATAGTACAACCGCCACCACCTCTGACTCCTTATCTCACCAAAGGGATGAAGTGGCTCCCGATTTAACTAACACTCCAGAGACCATCTCTGCTACTGTTTTGCAGGAACACGAAACAAGACCTGAGCAAAGACTGCCAGATAGAGTGAATCGCGGGGTGCCAAAGAAGCAATATATAGTAGATCTCAAGGCAAAATCCAAGTACCCGATCAGCAGTTTTGTGTCACAACATCGTCTAGCAGATTCTCACGCTTTATTAGTCAAAGAGCTGTCCTCCGTCGTCATTCCAGATAGCGTATAGGAGGCCATGAAAGACACGACGTGGAAGAAAGCGATGAACGAAGAAATGGATGCCTTACAAAAGAATTGCACGTGGGATCTAGTGAAACTCCCCCCGGGAAAGAAAACTGTGGGGTGTAGGTGGATTTATACGGTAAAACTCGATGAAAAGGGGAACATAGATCGATATAAAGCAAGGCTTGTGGCGAAGGGGTACACGCAGAAGTATGGAATAGATAATGGAGACACATTCGCACCGGTAGCAAAGATGAATACGATTCGAATTCTCGTCTCCATTGCGGCAAATGAAGATTGGCCACTCAAACAATTTGATGTAAAAATGTGTTTTTAAATGGTTACTTAGAGGAAGAAGTTTATATGGATCCTCCACCCGGCATTGAGTGTAGCGGAAAAGTATGCAAGCTGAAAAAAGCTTTGTATGGATTAAAACAATCACCACGGGCATGGTTTGGTCGTTTCTCGAAGTTCATGAGGAAGATTGGGTACAAACAAAGTGTTGCTGATCACACCTTGTTTGTCAAGAACAATGGGAAGATTACGGCCTTAATTGTGTATGTAGATGACATGGTAGTGACTGGAAATGATCCAGATGAGATGAAGAAACTTCAAACATTGCTGGAAAATGAGTTTGAACTCAAGGATCTTGGGCAGTTGAAGTATTTTTTGGGAATAGAAGTGGCTAGGTCCAAGACTGGAATTTCAATGTGCCAAAGGAAGTATGTGTTGGATTTACTCGCAGAGACTGGGATGTTAGATTGCCGACCGGTAGAGACACCAATTGAAGTTAATCATAGGCTATCCATGGTGCCTGATCAAATTCCAACAAATAAGGAGAGATATCAGAGACTTGTAGGAAAATTGATTTACTTATCTCTTACACGACCAGATATTGCCTATGCCGTTAGTGTGGTGAGTCGATTTATGCAGTCGCCAAGTGAGGATCATATGAAAGCTGTGTACCGAATTTTGAAGTATCTCAAATCTTCACCAGGGAAAGGATTGTTTTTTGGAAGAAATAAACGGCATGGAGTATGTAGGTACACTGATGCAGACTGGGGTGGAGACCGGAGTGATGGGAAGTCGACATCAGGATACTTCACCTTTGTTGGTGGAAATCTTGTTACGTGGAGAAGTAATAAACAGAAGGTGGTTGCAAGGTCAAGTGCTGAAGCAGAATTCAGAGGCATGGTACACGGCATTTGTGAGTTGTTATGGATAAAACGAATACTTCGTGATCTTGGTATTGAACAAAAGTTCCCTATGAAATTGTACTGTGATAATGAAGCTGCAGTAAGAATTGCAAACAATCTAGTACACCACGACAGGACGAAGCACGTGGAAATTGATAGACATTTTATCAAGGACCATCTGGAGAAGAGAACTGTGGAACTACCTCATGTAAACTCCAAAGATCAACTTGCAGACATGTTAACGAAGGCGGTTTGTGCAAGAGTATTTCATTGCTCTCTTGACAAGCTGAGAATGATGGATATACATTCTCAGCTTGAGGGGGAGTGTTGGCGAGAGCAAGTAGATAAGATCAGAATTGTAGCTTTGTTTGTTGTATAGATTATCCCTTTAAGATCCTAAGTTTTAGGCTGTATAGTAGGCTACGTTGGTAATTCCATTCATGTATAAATTGTGTAACGATTGTGCTATTCAATATATGAAAAACATCGGAAGATTTCTTCCCACTCGCATCTGTATTCTGTTTGACATATCTTGCTTTTCTACCATCATTGGTACTTTTTAGGATTTTAAATCTGTTGCTTTTGTTGTAATTTCCTTAATTTTTGTTGTTTTTAGACTTGGACAGAGTACTTGTTTTTTAACCTCCATGGAACCATTATTTTGGAGGCAGCGACTCCCTATGTACGTTAAGTAGACATTTGCAATTTGGGAAAACTCAACTACCTGCTATATCTAGTAGATTTAAGGCTTAATATTTGTATGCAACTATTATGCATGCTATACGACAATGTTAATTGTTATGTCTTATCATGATTTCATAGCGCCGAATAAAAAAATTATTCTTTGATGATGATTTGAATTGATGTGTATCAAAGTTGAGTTTGAGAGCTTCATAAGCAATTGGATGACCTTCACGGGCTAAATTCTACTGAAAAGGACCAAAAAACAAATGAAGGTTCACGTGATCATAGCTGATTCTGAGGGCTTTCAACATCCCGACGACTAGGGTATGGGTTGGTTAATGGTTGACTCGTGCGAAACCACCTCTTTATTTTTTCGGCCTTTGGGACATCTCTAACTTACCTTTATTTATAGTTATTCTATTTTTAAACCTTTTTTCTTCCAACTCACCTAGTCACCTCTATAAACCACTCTAATTTTGAGTATATGAATAATATTACTTCAAATATAGAGTAATACTATTAATTTACACTAAAATTAGAATTAATGTTTCATTTGTCAGTTTTAGTCATTTAACTTTTATTTGTATACATTTCTAGTTTAATCTGAATACAATAACAAATATTTACAATCATGTTATATATTATAATATTAAATAATTTTATTTAGTTATAATTATCAAAATAGAGTATTTATACTCGAATTCATATAAAAGTTTACGCACAATAAATATAATGGAAGATTTCGACAATTTTTGTAAATGAATGAAAAAGCATATACACGTAATATACATTTTAAATTAAATATAATGTGAAAAATAGAGGTGGGCAGAAGAGGGTACACTTTTTAAACCATTTTTTACTTTAAAAATAGACACACACACACACAAAAGTAACTTCAGTGATATTTTTGTCTTAAGCTCATCCCTAAATGTGTCCGATTTCAGTTTTATCCTACAAAATGTCGTTTTAAAAAATATAGTGGTATTCTTTTTTATTTAATATTTTTAATCAACTCATATAATACACATGTATCTAACATATTATACTGACATAATGAGCGTGTTTGACATAGAGCTTTTGGGAGCGCTTGAGAGTTTGTAGCTTCTAGCGTTTAGGAAAAAGCCCTGATAAAAACAAAAGCTTCGTTCGGCGACACGAGCTTGAAGCTTTTATTTTAAACAAAATGCTGCTATTCTAAACGCTAGTTGAAGTAGCGTTTAACTAAAAGCTCCAGCTCCAGCTCCAGCTTCCAGCTTCCAGCCACCAGCTATCCGCTACCAGCTACCAGATACCAGATACCCGCTACCAAGTACTAGCTTCCAGCTAGTTTTGCCAAACAAGTCCAATAACTATTTTTGACTCCTTTGTATTTATTGTTTACGGGTTACTAACGTTTTTGCAAAGGTCTATGACACAACGGAGAAGTGGAGATAACTAGCAAATATTCGTGACGTTACGTTTTTACATATTACCACTAAATATGTAGTTTTGTTAATACGAAGTGACAAGAAGTAAAGCACTACTAAATGGTGTTGAATCTTGAAATATTTTTTGTGAAAAGGATGGAGATAGTATAATGTGAAGAGAAGATACGATGGATCAATCACAATCCATTAATATTGAATGTTTGCCATATTTGGGTAAACATAAGATATGGATGTCTTTTTCGATATATATTATTGAAAGTCGCCAAAACGCTTGGTGGAAAATTTTTCATCCATAAATAATTGTGTTACATCAATAAACCTTAATTTGCGAACGAATTCTAACTTAAACAAGATAATTGTAATATGTAAACATAAATATTTTTTTGAAATATGTCATCAATTATTTTAATAATCTTTACTTCTTTAGTAATTTCCAACGAGATAAATCTTCTCGTTGATCTCAAAATATCAATATACAAACATACGTCACTAAATGGGCCGACATACAGGATAAGGATACCAATATATGGGCCAAATAAAAGACAATATAAACATCGGGCGACGTACAAATATTAATACAAACACATAATGACTAACATGATTGTCGTTATGATTTATATTTTATTTTATAAAAGGGATGTTCAATATAATTAACATTTTACATAATAAAAGTAATATTTTTATTAAACAAAAATAATCCAAAATATCGTCAACATTCAAATACACTTTACAAAGCTCTTGATGCTTTTGTCCCTTTTCATTTTGTTAGAGATGATGTATATTTAAACCGATCATTATTAAGTAATGAATAGAAAACTTTTGTATCTAGCGCCTTGTTAAAATTTCTTAGATGACTCGTATATGAGATGGCTTCTTATAGGATTAGTTTTCTACGCTTTTTGGTATTAAAACCTAAACCATATTGTGACAACTCATCAACTGCAACAGAAGATAGTTTGAGATTCCAAAGAGGTATGCATGTGTGTTTAACCATGTACTTTATCTTTTATTTAATTTATATTTTGTGTTCATGTCTATTGGTATTTTATGTTTAGATAATATTGTGGAAAAAAGTTAATTTTATTGAAGGGCCAATATTAGATAAAAGTGGAAGGCAATGTGATTAAGGCCAACAACCCAAGAGATTATGAGCCCAACATCCGAAGGTCCAATAGGCCAATGTGTACCCATGGCCATAATAACACCATTAAATTGAAGATTCTGTCGCTCTAACTTTCTAAGTCTTCTCATAAAACCATTGTATTTGATGAATTTGATAGTCTTACTTTATTCTATTTCACATTAATGGTCAACTACAACTTCTGGTTACACTTAATGGATGCCATGTATTTTTGGCTATACGATTTTATGTTTACAATGGATTAAATCCTTAATCAAGAACAAGACGTTTTTGTTACTTGTGTCAATTCATAAAACAAATACAAATTTCGTAATTTAATTAACTTTACTAAAATGAAATGATTCATGAAGCCGTTCATGAAAAAATAAATGAATTTAAGTACTTATTTGGAACCAAAACATATTCACTAGATTAAAAACATGTCTAACACGTGAATCTGATGGAATCAATCATTCATAGTCGAAATTAGAACAAGAAACCGAAAAAGAAATGCATGGCTAAAACCATGAATTCAAGATGCAATTAAAAATTGATTTCAAGAATCTACTCGAAAAAATACCGAATAATCACTCCAAATTGTGTTCTTCGATAAATCATTGCCTCAAAACTACGTTTTTCCACTCTGGAAGTCGTAATATCTCAAAATAATGACCATGACATGAAATTATAGGATATAAAAGCGTGCCGACAAGTAATGGTCTGACTCGACCTCGACCGAGTCGACTTATTGAACAAATGTTACTCGACTGAGACACTTTCCAGCGAAGGTGTCCTTGTTGGTCTTCCCGCCCAACTCGGCCGAGTCAATCCCAAGGACAATACTAACTCAATCGAGTAACTTTCTGTTTGAGTAACTTTCTATTTGGGCATGTTTCTTCAAAAATTCAAAAAACTTTTTCTAGCTCTTATCCTTAATAAGCTTGACCAACATCCTCCTTTCATCTCCCGTATCGCATTATATACTTCAACCCACCTGAAAAGCCAACCACAAATGCACAACATCTCAAAGTTCCTCCAAATTCCTAAAATGTCCAGATGTAAAAATGCATGACACATATCAACTATAAATATAATGAAAATGCATGAATTAAAAACCTAAAAGATGCATAAAACATATCTAACAGATAATGAAAATGCATGAATTAAAAACCTAAAAGATGCATAAAACATATCTAACAGATATTGAAAAAGAAGCCCCAAAACAGGAGCAACCTAAAGGTAATTTCTAAACTAACTACCGGGGGGGGGGGGGGGGAGGAGGAGGGGTCTTCTAAGCTCCTGATGATTAAAATGAAGACACATACACTAATAGTAGATGATTCAACATGCTTTCATATGTTTGCTAGTTATAGTATCATACTTTTGTTTTTTATTTCTATTAAAACATTGTACTATAAATAATCCACTTTTTAAATGCTACATAAAATTATGTTTTAAATACAAGAATTAGCATATTACATTCATCGCTTTTGTTTTTTTCTATTAGAGCATTGTACTTCAAATATTATATGGTATTTTTTATTTTCTCTAAGTGAAACCCAAATATTATATTTTGGATATTAGATTTGTTTGTTTGTGAATGTATGTTTAATTACTGATCACAAAAGGGAAGGACAATAATCATTAAGAAATAAGAAAACATATGATACGTATATAAAGCATTTGTAATGAAGTCAGTGCAATCTAAGCTACTCATGATGATTATCTACTTGAGCCATTACAATTTAGGTCTTATTTAATTACGTCTTCACAATTTAAGCTCATGATGATTATATAACAAATGCATTAAGTCCTTAACAATTTAGTCACAACAAAAATACATTTAGGGCTTATTTAATTAAGTCTTTACAAGATGATTACATATTAAAGCATTAAGTACTTTCCAAGCAGATTAACAAAGCATAAGTCCTTAAACAATCAAGTCATTACGAACCCTAGGGATATGATTTTCGAAGCTTATTAACAAAGCATACATAAGAAATCAATAGCATGCACACGAAATTTATAGCTTACACATGAAATTAGTAGCATGACACGAAATAAATAGCATGGAAAGAAATCAGTCAAAAGAAGAACATTACGTACTTGCTGGTGTTGGTGTTCGTCCGTCAAAAGAAAGGAGAAAATAGGTAGGTTGTTCGTCTGACAGCAGAATAGTGTCGATCACAAGGCCAAGTGTTTGTTCGTAATTGTGCAGAGAGGAAGAGGAAAGTGGTTAATCTAATTCAGAGCAATAGAAGAGACTATGTTAAGTGAAAATAGTGGCAACATTAATTAATGACGATGACTTTAGCAGTGACATCTAGAAAACAGGGGAACTTTCGTTCTTTTGTTGTTTATAGAACATTAGCGGCGACAATCTATAACTGCTATTGACGTCCCCCTATTGGTATGGCGAGAACTAAGTGTAGCTGTTGGATCAATAAAAAAGATCGATGACTTGGATAAATTTGTACCAACGCAAACGGATCACATTTAGATAGCAATAAATAATAATGGTGACGACTTTAGGGGCAACATGGATAATAGTGTAGACACCAAGCAAGTCCATCTATGTTTCGTTGTTGTTGTCCATGTCGCTGCTAAAGCCGTCAATATTATCGCTATGGTCTGTTGTAGTGCTTAACTATAATTTTATGAAATCAATTTAGCATCAATTAAATCTTTAAAATATTTTTTGGGTTTATTCCATAAAAAAACCTTATATTTTGAAGTTTTTCTAGAAAAATCTGAAAGATTTTTTTTCCAAAGAAGAACTAAATTTTGGAGAAAATTTTTAATTCAGTCCATTTACCCGGTTTTGCAGGTCCTTTTCCAGTAATAATTTTTTCTTCGTAAAGGACCCTCAAATTTTTCCAAAAAATACCCTAAATTATCTTTTTCAGAAAAAACCTCACATTTGACAAACTTTTCCATGTAGACCCTAAAATTTTCTTTTCTGAAAAAAACATCACATTTGTGTTGGTTATTGTGTTCTTGATGGAGGAATATATATATATATATATATATATATATATATATATATATATATATATATATATATATATATATATATATATATATATATATATATATATATATATATATATATATATATATATATATATATATATATATATATATATATTATATACATACATACATACATACTTACATATATATATATATATATATATATATATATATATATATATATATATATATATATATATATATATATATATATATATATATATATATATATATATATATATATACTCGATAGTATTTTTGCTTTTTACAATGATAGAAATAGATCCTTAAGTGTATCTATCTTTGCTGCCAATTACACGGTTGAAATGTTAAAATAAATTATATAATAAAAATTATGTAAATTATAAATTTGCAAACAACTTGTATATAGTATAATGGATAGATGGTAAGGGTGTGATCGTTATATATGATTAATGTAAGAAATGATTTGTAATTACTAACTAATAAAAAAAATCATAATAAAAATATTTATATATTAATTTTACATTTTATTGAAAGACCAAAATATAAAACATTAATATATATATATATATATATATATATATATATATATATATATATATATATATATATATATATATATATATATATATATATATATATTACATACAACAACTTATATAATACATTTATATCGTCTGAAAAATCAAAATATATATGTTGCTTTTGCTATAAATGACAAAAACATATTTAAATATCATAAATTTCAAAAAACCTATTTGTTTACAACATTTTTGGTTCTTTTGCTAAAGGTATCATCATTATCTAAAATTAATAATTTTAAACTTGTCTACTTAAAACTCGAGATAACATAACATATTAAGTAATTAAAAACCAAAATAATATTTAGATTAAATGTTGATATTTTATTGAAATACCGTATTGTCAAAGTTAGACAAAAAATGTTACCATGTATGCACCTCTATATCTTGACCTTTCATATCTCTTTTCTTTTACTCTCTTTACTTCTGTTTTTGAATTCTTTTTTAGATATTAGCTCTTTTAATTTGTTTCTGTTATAGTTTTTAATTAATCATATGTCATTAAAATTAATATCATATTTTTTTTCAAAGTATTTATAAAAGAACATAAATTAAAAAAATAAAAAGTTGCTACAATATATACGAAATCAATGTTCATATTCTAGTTTAGTGTATTAAGTTTCTGTTGAATTCAGTTGTTCGAAAAAACTTTTGAAATTTGATGTTATATCACAAATTATAACTTATTTTCTTTGTTCCAGATGCAAAACTATTTTATTTTTATCGCAATCTATAAGTCTAGTATTTTAAATATTTACTAAAAATGTATGTTTGGCCAAATGATAGAAAAAAAGCCGAATCAATGATATCCTTTATATATCTCGAGTATGGTAATAAAAACGATATGTTCTTATAACTCTAAACATAAGACAAAACCATGTATTTTGATAAGGTTTAAAATGTGACGATAAACATTGTAAAGTCAATCAAAATTTCAATGTCACGACTTGGGAGAAATAATTTTAATTTGTTCCATAACACAAAATTGATAAATCATCAGTGATTTACTTACCTCTTGCAAGCTACAAGATGAAAAATTGACCATTTAAAGTCTTAATGATCCTTAATTTATTAAATTATCATAAAAGTTAGTTTAATATGCAAATTAACAATCGGTCCATCATTCGGTAGAAGTAGAAGTATATATTTTTGGCTTGAAGACTTGATCACTCAAATTAGATTTAAAAATATGTAACAAAATCTTTCATTGATAATAATTATTTTAAGATGCAAAACTATTTTATTTTTATCGCAATCTATAACTCTAGTATTTTAAATATTTACTAAAAATGTATGTTTGACCAAATGATACAAAAAAGCCGAATCAATGATATCCTTTATATATCTCGAGTATGGTAACAAAAATGATATGTTCTTATAACTCTAAACATAAGACAAAACCATGTATTTTGATAAGGTTTAAAATGTGACGATAAACATTATAAAGTCAATCAAATTTTCAATGTCACGACTCGGGAGAAATAATTTTAATTTGTTACATAACACAAAATTGATAAATCATCAGTGAACTTACCTCTTGCAAGCTACAAGATGAACAATTGACCATTTAAACTCTTAATGATCCTTAATTTATTAAATTATCATAAAAGTTAGTTTAATATGCAAATTAACAATCGGTCCATCATTCGGTAGAAGTAGAAGTATATATTTTTGGCTTGAAGACTTATCACTCAAATTAGATTTAAAAATATGTAACAAAATCTTTATTGAATAAATTTCAAAACTTTTATTTTATAAATAAAAGATTATATCATATATCCAAGATTCGATTGAATCTTTCATTCGATTGATCACTAAAAAATGGTCTCTCAAATTTAAGATTGACTCAAAAGATATATTTTAATAAGTTAATCTTATCTCGGTTTCAAATTGAAAAATATGATTTAAGTCAAATAAGGAAGAAAATGATATGTGACATTCTAGCTTCTAAGACATGCCACTTGGCAACTAAAATGCCTTGTTTATTAGTATGTGTATTACTGTATATATATATATATATATATATATATATATATATATATATATATATATATATATATATATATATATATATATATATATATATATATATATATATATATATATATAGACACACACACACACACACAAAAGATGAAGCCCCCATGATTCATGATAAAGCTCCACCATGTATGGATATTAGCCTTTGTTAAAACGATTTTTTAGGTAATTAATTTTATAAATAATAATAATCAAATCACTAATATAAACTGTTGTCTTATAGATGTCTACAAACATAAACTCTTTTGGTTCAAACTTTTCACTACAAACTATCCTTTCTAAGGATAAACTGAATAACTCGATTAATCCTGATTGATATCATAATTTGAGGATTGTACTCAAAACGATAAGAAAAGTCGAGCCATTGAGGAACCTCTCCATGAAGCTCCTCCAACTAATATAACTGGATCGAAATGAATGAGTATGATTCTCGTCTCACAGAGGAAACTAAGGTGGCTTGCATCATGTTTACAATCATTGTTCTAGATATCAAATATAGCTCTGTGAATCTTGGGACATATGACATGATCTTGTTGCTCAAAGAAATATTCCAAGAGCAAGCACGACAAGAGCGACTTGACACTGTGAAATCTCTGATGAGATGTAGGTTGCAAGAAGGCAGGAGTGTCATTGTACATGTCCTTAAAATGAAGGCGTACATTGACTAGTTGGAGCACCTAAGTTTCTCGGTTATGTTGGAATTGGCTACAGATAATCTTGAAAAGTCTATCATAGAGCTGCATGGTATGCTTAAGAACCCTGAGTCTATCATGGCCAGAGCATAGCACTCTAACCCAACTACTCCTATATTAGTTATAAGGGAGTGAGTTATCAAAACAACGAGGATAATCCAGTGGATAAGAAAGGATCAATATGAGATGCATCCATCAAAGAATCCTCAAGAAGTCATATTTATCCACTATAAGGGGACTAGACAATGGAAACGTAGCTGTCCGTATACCTAGAAGAGCTGAAGAAGCTAAAATGTTTTTTGTACGACATATATTTTCATACGAATGTAAACATTGCTGATTTTGCCATATTTTCATAATGTTTTTGGAATGAGATTATTGTCCCAAATGTTTGTACATGTAATATGGGTTTAAGTGGTGTAGATATGTTAATTTTCAGAACCCATGCATATTGTAAATCCCATGAAAATCTTATTCATAAGCTAAGCTATAGACCCATTCCCTTAAGTGAAGCCATCCATACAACCTCATTAAAATGGGTCGATGACTTAGGATGCTTGATATGTGGATGCAAAGCCAACATATATCAATAAACCTAAAGCCAGGTCTTCTACATGTAAAGCATATGTCACACGTCATGACAAATCTTTATCACGAGTCACAAGAGTTTCATCATATATACACGCTTTTATAGGTGAAGCAATGACATATACAATGGAACATCCATTTTTATCATGGTAAAAATAATAAATACAATCGAATCTCCGTCTCCATCCATAAAAATACAATAACCAGCATAAATGTAATGTTTTTTTCAGAAAAAATGTAGGGTCCACACGAAAAAGTTTGTCAAATCTAAGGTTTTTTTTCGAAAAAATAGGGCCTTTTCTAAAAAAAATATTATTATAAGATGACTTGCATAACAGGGTAATAGGGCAGAATTAAAAAGTTTCTTCAAAATATAGGTTTAAAAAAAACTTTCGGTTTTTTTCGAAAAAACTACAAAATGTAAAGTTTTTATGGAATAAATCCAATATTTTTAAAATGCAAATATAAAACAGCACATAAAACAAAAAAACAAATAAACAAAAAAAAAACAAGTAGAAATTATTATCATAAGATATAACTAGGGTTGTAAACGAACCAAGCGTTCGGCGAACCGTTCGTGAATTGTTAGGCGGGAAGTTCGTTTATGTTCGTTTATTTAATAAATGAACGAACATGAACACAAATTCTCGTTCGTTTAGTTAAACGAACGAACATAAACAATGGTCTCGTTCGTTCAATTTTGCTCGTGAACATTCGTTCATGTTGTTCGTTTACGTTTGTTTAAGTTTTTTCATTTAAGTTCCTTTTGTCCCTATATATGTTCAATTGTATTTGATTACATTACAATATTATGTGTTTTTTTATGTTCATATATATGTTTAATTGTGTTTATTTATCTCTGTTCGTTTATGTTTGTTCGTTTAGTATGTTCATGAACATAAACGAACGAACATGAACAAGATAATTTGTTAAACGAACGAACATGAAAAAAAAACTCGTTTATTTATCCGTTCGTGTTCGTTTGTTTGTTCGGATAACTTAAACAAACGAATATGAACAAGCCATCGTTCATGTTCGTTCGATTCATTTACAGCCCTAGATATAACCCAAAGAAGCTGAACTTTTTACCACCATCGTGTGATAACTTTGTTAACAAGCTAACGGTCCGATTTGATGTTTGGTTTGTCAACGCATATAACATTTGTCAAATTAATTGATAAATTAATTAATAAATATACGCAGGCTATACAAAATATTGGTTACAGGAGATGCTGGTCAATTTACGCCATATCATTTTAGTTGACTTTCTACATATTATTCCATCAAGAATCCTTCACAAAACCAAAGAACAGATTAAACATATTGTCATCGACAGATCTCCCTGTCACCCTGTGGAATAAACCCTAATCACTATATTTCAGAAATTATGAAACCTTCAAAAGAAAAAAACAAGAACATGTTTATGGACATATATAGAAAATTATGTTGGGATGTTAAGAATAGATGAATCAGTGTGTCGCTGAATGCTTCAGTCAATATTCAGGAAGGATTTTCATGAGATCTACTAGAGAACTAGGCGATAATGAAGCACTCATGCTTGGAGACGACGATACCATATCAGTGAACCGAAATAAAGGTCGAGGCGAGCAGAAGTAATCACTTGAATTTGGTGTAAAAAGCGGGATATCGGCCATGTAAGGATTCATAGGCACATTAAATATCAGACTCTTGGCTTTCATAGTCGTATGTTTCTCATGTGTGACGCCAGAATCATTGGAAACTTCATCATTGTTTCGATCATACCCATCTTGCTTTAGGGTTCTCCTTCTTGGTTCTTCGGTGTTAGAGACCGGATGGCCGGTGAGCTTCTGAACAAGTGCCATGAAATCATGAGGTTTGGTGTGGATAACTTCTGGAGAATATGTGTAGATTATAATCGGCTTTCTGATCTGCTGGGAATGCTGGTGATGTTGTTTTTGAATGGTGTGTGATTCTTGTTTGAGTTTTAATGGCGTCGGTCGTGGACCATTGATCGCCACTCCGCTTTTCATCTGTTGTTTGTGATCACCTTCAAGAAACTTTCTGGGGCTCATATTGCCAACAAAGTTACAAATTAACTTTTATAAAGCCACAAGCGCAAGCGATGTTCTTAGATCAATGTAAAGGTTGAAGAAGGTTTTTTCCGAATGGTGGTTGTAAAGGCAATATGATATAAATAGTAGGTTCGAAGACGAAAGCCAACTAGGCTGACTCTGACCGGCCTGGCCGCAAAACTATTGTGGAAGATTTTTTTCAAATATAAAACAAAGGAAAACCCTAATCTGACTTTTGACTTTGGTATAGAGACGTATTAAAGTCTGTCAAATGTCGTATCTTAAAAAGTCAACTACGGCAAATGTATGGCGGTCGTGACGAAAAAATATTACCGATGCCGGTTGCGTTTCCTAGAAAGAGACATTTTTCCCATTTATTTCTATTTTATTTTTCCGAATGAATAAATTATATAGTAAATTACTTATATTATGGTTAAAATTATATGCTTCGTCTTTCTTTTTTGAGTAAATTACAATTTTGGTCCATGTGGTTGACATGTTTTTTCAGTTTTGTTTCAAATTTTTTTTCTTAGACTCCACACTCATGATCCTTACCAAAAGCTTCAATTATTGGTCACTGGTCCATGTAAAAAGACTAGATTACCATTTGTAATTTCTTTTTTATTTTTTTAAAGATATTATTTGATATATTCATTAATAATAAAAATACCCAAACCCCTACCCCCACTTACCTGACTCTCTCTCTGTCTCTCTCTCTCTCTCTCTATATATATATATATATATATATATATATATATATATATATATATATATATATATATATATATATATATATATATATATATATATATATATATATATATATATATATATATATATATATATATATATATATATATATATATATATATATATATATATATATATATATATATATCTCCTACCCAGCCACGGACTGATAATACGTAATGGGGTGAAAGTGACGACCTTTTGCTTTAGGAACTGATAATGTCTGAGTTTATCATCGTTGAACATCTAATAACAAAATGCCACTATGTATTTCATTTGTTTATGTCATCCTGATTAAGTTCATTAAACGAACTGGTGCGTGTATGCATACACATAGACAGAGATTGAGGAAGAGATAGAGAGACTGATGATGATGGATCGATGGTAATGGTTCGGTGCTGCTTGTAGGTCTGCATGAATCGGTTCCAATGATCCGGAAATGTTAGACAGAGGTTTAGAAGTTGATTTCGGTTAAAAATGTTCTCTGATTTCTCCGATTGTGGAATCTCCGACGTCGATTCACAACCTTTTCTCAACTCGCTGGAGCAAGAATTGGTTTATTGTGTCCTTGAATCACTCAACCCGGACATCCCACGGCGGTCGCTCTTTTCGACGACCTCTGATCCTTTACCCCCATAGTGTCATTTGCAGCCACACCACCATGCCCACTGCCACATGTTGAAATCGGCATAAAGTTAGCTTTGTAATTAGCGATTGAAACAAAAAAAAGTTTGATCCAAAACTAGCACCAGGATGGAATCGGACCGATTGTCAGCTTGATTTGGCGCTGGCTTTTGTTCTTCATTTTTTGGATTTTCAGTTATTTCAAGCGATGGTTTTCTTCTAGGTTTGGGGTTTTTTCTGGGTTTTCTATCATCTTCAAAGCTTACATCCGAATCTTTAGAAACTATAGATAGAATTCGATGATAGGGGATGAAACGGACATTTGAGACAGATACAGGGTAACGAATCGTATTGGTGTGTGTGGACAGTGAGAGAGATGTTGAAAATTGAGGTAAGGGTTTAAGGCCACTGATATGGTTCAAAGAAAGAGTTGCTATGAATTTGGGTGGATTCAGTGTGTGATGATTCTTCGGCTGAATTATTATGATATTCGTCGTCTTTTCTCCCCAAATTGAGGTAAGGGTGTAAACCCATGTTCTTCAATCCAATCCTTAAAGACCATTTTCCCGGAGCTTAAATCTGCAAAGGGGTACTTTCCAATTTCGTTGTAAAAGTCAATGATGCCCTCCAAGAGTGTAATCTCTTCTACCCTGGTGGTGGTGGTGTTATCGTCTTTTTTTTTAATATGATGATTCAGATTGATAACATTTCATTGTCATAGACTGATCCATAATTGCCGCATCATCATCTTCCTTAGGTTCGCAACCCGTTAAGATCTTCATTGCCTTGCCTTTCGAATTATCGCCACCTTGTGGCTGTAGTTTCAGCTCGTTGTTTCCATCAGAAGAAGCTGATGCTCTAACAAAACCGCCCATATCGGGTTCTGAACCAGCACTGGAACCATCACGAGACCCAGAACCAACGCTAGAACGAGAACAAGAATAAGGACCGGTGTGAGAATTTTGTGGTTTTAAACTAACCATGGCGGAATCTTAAATGGGTTTTTAAACTTTATATTTTTGGGTCTTTTCAAGAAAATGGTGGAAACTTAAGTTCGGGTTTTTGAGAGAGAGAGAGAGAGAGAGAGAGTTGGGTTAGTGGGGGTAGGGGTTAGGTTATTTTTCATTTTTTAATTAACATTTAAATAATACATTAAAAGAAAAAATTAATTAAAAAGGGCAATCTAGTCTTTTTACATGTACCAGGGACCAATAGTGCAAGCTTTTAACAACCATTGGAACCATGAGTGTGAAAAAAATATTGGATCAAAACTGAAAAAGTGTATCAACCACAGGGACCAAAACTATAATTTACTCTACCGAACACTTGTATATAAATAAAAGCTACAACATCTGCATTCCAGCTTTCATATAACTGATAGGAAATAGGCAAAACAAATAAACTTATACTCTAAAGTTCACATGCACCCTAAAGGATCTATGTTTTCACTATTTGAATCTATAACTAAAACCTAATAGGCATTTTCGAAATTACTAAAAGGACAAATAGAAATTACTAACCTTTTGTTGATCTTTTGGAAGTGAGCACCACAAGCTGAAGGGTTTTCTAGCAAACAATGAACACAAAATTCCTATGGTTCACATGCAACCCTATAAAGATCTATGTTTTCTTCTATGAAGATAATAAACTAATATCTAAAGGCCAACAATAATTTCTAAAGTTTAAATCAGAAGAACCAACCTTTGAATCTTGTTCTTGAAGCTAGCAGCAAAAGTATCCTGCCTCAGATGCAAGTCACACCCAAAGCAATGGAGAAGACAGTCCAGCAGAGTAATCTTGGTTGAAGTTGGCGTCAATAATGGGGAGCCAGAGAGTTCCTTTTATAGCCTCCTAGGGTTACAGCTGAAACCCTAAGGAGCCTCCAAGTGGGCAAGCCTGTTGACCATTTGGACCAGATCCCTAAACCCTAATTAGGGTTTTCGCCAACCCTAGAGAAGCCTCCAAGGGTGGCGCCACTTTTGGCCCCTGGACTTCTCTTTGCCAGTTATTCAACTATTGAATAAATACAAACTAGTCCTCACACTTTTAATTAATTAATTTAATCACTAAATTAAATCCAATTAATTCTAAATTAAATCTTAAATAATTATTATGGTTTCTAATTAATATATTAACACTTAAATATATTAATAAACCATTTAATTAATTCTATTGATTTATTAAGCAATTAATAAATCAACATTTTACTCTACCAAACTCTATCTTGACCTCCAGCTATGAGGGCAACCCAAATGGACTTTGCTTCAATTAACAAGATAAATATAGTTGTAAAGTCATGGCTTAGACACCTAATCCAACAGTCTCCCACTTGGATAAGTCTATGACTTTAATTTATCTTCTGATTAATAAACAACCTGCAGCTTCCTAGAAACTGCTGCCGAACTCTGACCCAGTCAGTTCTGTCCATAGATAAGTGATCATATGATCCTTCGTCCAACAAGATATTTCCAGACACGAGACATGGATTGAGATCAATCTCTGTCCGATACTCTGTTTCCCGATTTCCGATTCTGCTTATGACTTTCAGACTTCTAATTGAACACATCAATTTAGTCCCGGCTGGCCAGCACTTTAGTCAACTTCAAAATCATCGAGCGGCCTACAGATATCTGTTTCCCATCAGGGTCAAGGAACGAATAAGCATTGACTCATATGGTTGTGTCTTTTACTTATCGAATCGTACACAACAATGCGTTTTATAACATCGAGTTACCGATGCGTTTCGCATCATCAATGCACAACCGACTCGTAAATTTCAACTCATATGTCTCCGCTTCAAGATCATACGATATTATCGTCTCAACATTGCTCGTGATGTAATCCATGAAGCAATCTATTGAGCGCGGGTTTATCCAATACTCAAATATCTATTTCTAAGTACCCATGAACGTTGTAGCAGTCTTACTGCAATGTCTAACTCCTTAGACAATCTACAAGCCAATTCACGACAGTCTTTGTTCATACTTACTCCCGAAAAGTATGAGCGACTGTGGACTTTTGAATAATCAAATTATTCGGGAAGTGAAACATGCAAAATTGAAACTTAAAATCTGACTGGTGGCTACTATTGCCTAATTACCAAGTCTCCACGAGGTAATCACCAAGTCGGATTTTACATAAACTATTATCGGTTTCTAGATTTTAAACTATTTAATTCGTATTATGTATCTATGTCTACTTGACCTTTCATTCTTTCTATGTATTCAAATGTTATACATTTATACACTTTATACGATCGGATATCCTTCCGATGATATTTCAATTTTGGTCATACTGTCATTCTCACTAACAACTCCATTCTATGTATTGTGACTTTCCATGGTTCTCGGGATCTTTAGTCCACACGACTGCACCCTAAGACTATTTCGAGGTGTTACGATGTGCCGGTGAGCCACACGCGCTCCATCGGAATGCCAACGAAATTCTTTAACCATTAAGTCCTTATTTGAAAAACTCTTTTCAAATTTTTTTTTCAACATTCACCCCTAATCATTTTTCAATGATTTCTCATGTATGTACAAAATCCATTAAGTATTCCCAGCCAGGTCATATCCTGAATCTGACTCAGTATGCTCTAAGCATTAAGTCATCAAGACATGTTCATGACACTTCTGATCGATCCAAGAACCTTGTTGGATTCGATCCAGTCCTATTCCAAACCCTTTTGGAACCTTAGGATTACTCATAATCCTTGTGTCACGACCTTCAATAACTATATCCTTTCGGAGACTTTTTCTCATGCATCTTGAATCTTATCAATGTCATGCTTATTATGGCCAGGTCTATACCGATGACAACATCTATCTGATAGATGTCTATGGATTATGTGAGTATGCTGCACCTTCTTTGTATGCCAAATCATTACACTTGGCAATGATAGGAAACTATTTCCTAGGGTAATGCATTCTTGAGTCTCATCAAGATCATCTTGGTAGAGTTTCGATCTATCTCATAGACGTTTATAACCACCCGAGCATGCCGTATCTTTATTAAGTCTTTCATAGCGATCCGTCTCTTAACACCAAGTCATTACACTTTGTAATGAAAAGAGACGTTTCCTAGAAACAGTATGTAACACACATATTGAGATAGATAACAGCAATACTCCCACTAGCTTTGACACGGTTATGGACTATTCACAAAATCCAGAGCTTATGGCACATTTTGAGAATCCAAACCTTTCTGACATCTTAATGGAAATCTTTCAGCCCATTCTCAAAACCCAATCCTTTGGCATATTTCGAGAATCTGAATATCCTTTCTTACGAGATGCCCGCGGGGATATCCCGGGCCCATGTACCTTTATACTGGCATATTCTTTGTGAGTCCCCATTAGTGTGCCGGTGATCCACACGTGCTCCACTAATGACTTACAATATGCAGTATTCTTTCGGATTTCATCTTCTATTGAGAGCGCTTCTCTTGAAGTCAATTACTTGACTCTGAGTATCGTCTCACTCAACCAGATGTTCTGAAGGTACGTTTCTGTCCATGCTGCTTTCTTTTGATGATTCAATTACTCCCACTGGTTTTTAGACCAGGTGTAAAATCAATCAAACTGTCACCTGGACTGTATCTCGTCCTAAGGTTCTCTTAATTGGCAGTAACCGGGCTCACCAATGCTTCCAAGTAGTCGGATTGAAAATCCGTACCAACTATGGTGTTTTACCACTATTCGGTATGTCACCCCGATCATAACTACTTATGACGGTGATTAGTACTACTGGTCAAGAGAAGGTTATGTCAGTATTAAAACAGAAATCTGATTTCTGCTCTAAGCCTAGCAATGACTAAAGGTTATTTCACTTGGCTAATCCTGAACTCATTCAGGACTGTCCCAACTCCCACTGTCTCCTTAGAATATGAGTTCTTTCTATAAGAGCTCTTTCTTTTCCAGGTACAGCGGGATAGTCAGTGAAATGACATTTCTGATTAGGTTCAGGCCAGTCGTGAGGTTCGGACGAACACTACAAGACCCTAGACCTTTAATGTACAAGTGGGACAATCCCAGCTTTACATTTCAGACAGTGTCTGCAAAACCTACTTAGTCGAAGGATGTGGTTGGAATATGGTCTATATGGTCTGACTGGTTTAGTGTTTAATTTACAGGAAACTAATTGGCAATGTATCTCATACATCGAGGATCGAACTGTTCGACCAATGCTCCATCATCTTCCCTAAGACACATTATAACTATAAATGTTCTTGGAAGGAAATAAAATGTGAAACATTTTCCCAGTTTATGTTGTCCCTCAGGTTCTGTGGGTCTTGTACTTCCTTTGAAGTCATTGAACTGTTCAAAGATTCAATCCAATCGCTTATTCTGATAAGCGAGGTCATATTCGTCATACCGACTCACAAATATTGTGAAGTACAAACAATTGTGTTCTATTCGGAGATTCGAGCAATACACAGCAACTGATGTGTTCGTTGCTCCTAATCTCAACGTCCTTTACATATCTATGTAAGCTTATGACTTTGTTAATGCTGGTCAAGACTTGCAATCTTCAGTTGACTCCAAGTTAACTGATTCCAAAATCCTATCCTCTGGATCTTTGGGTGATTCATTTCTTGCTATTTGTGCTTTATAAAGAACTTAATCATCATCTGACTCTAAGTCAAATGATTCCAAAGTCCTGTCCAACTGGATCTTTGGTTGATTCATTTCTTAACACATTAAGAACTCAATTCATCATGCGACTCTAAGTCAAATGATTCCAAAGTCCTGTCCAACTGGACCTTTGGTTGAATTGATTCTTACAATATTTATCTTAACAATCATAGGGAGCACAATTCCTAAAATCCAAAAACTTTGGATGTATCAATATTCAAGTTATTACTAATCATGCATTCAACACAATCATACAACATTTCAAGGATATTTCAAACAACATGTGTTAAAAGAAAATTGATAATTTTATTAAAACAAAATCCTTGAACAATGTACTATATGATAGACAATGTCATACGCATTTGAAAAGCTAATAACAATATTACAATATCTAACTAAACTCTAAAACTGCATGAGCTTCAGATCTAATCTGAATATGCTCCTATGCAACAACATCTCACATCCTACAGAGTCCATGCATACAGAGCAAATGTGAGAAACACATCCTGTATCAAGGAACTAAGGATCAGGTGTTTTGAGTTCTAAGATATTCCTGAGTTGCCAAACTGTTCGGCTTCGGAGCATTTTCCAATCTTTCCATGACTGTGTCCCACCCTGTGGATTCCCAGTTTGAAACATCGAGGAACTGGTCCAGACGATCTGGAGCATTTCTTGATGTGTCCTATTACTGGACTCAATCCCGAAGCAGCTGAATCAATGGAACTATGCTTCTCTATGAACGACTCATACAAAGTCAACATTTGAATGCATATCCACGATTGTCGCATCTGGTTTCCCTTCCTGTACATTAGGATGAACGGATCAGCGAGTCGAGCTAATGCTTTAACTCCCAATCATAAGGGGACCAAATTTATATAGTTCACCTATGTGTCTCTCAGTCTAGAGAACATGTGAACTGGTGCTACTTCCTGCACACTTCAAACTCTTTGAAGATCTTAGTTCGTCCTTTCTCAACCAGTTCATGGAACCTTTCCACAACTAGCTGTGTTAACTTATCTGACCCCAGGAATTCTAAATTCCTGCAGAACTCGGGGTCAATGATCAATAGTATTAGGTAACAAACTTTCCTTGACTTAACAATCAAGGAGTCATGCTCATCACAAGCTACTGTGTGATGTCATGCTTTGGGGAGCGGACACTCAGTCAGATATGGCTTGCTAGCAAAACAGAGAACTATTCTCTATTTATGAAGCCATACCATATAGTTAAGGCCAGTCAGCCATACCATATTTAGCAGGTGCTTTCTGATGCTCTCAGAAATGGGTGAAGGAGGAGAGGGAGGAGAATAGACACTTGATTCAGACATCTACAATAAACAGAATTTTATTAGTTTAATTAATCCTTTTAAATAATTACCCAATATATTATTTATTAAGGCTAGGACCCAAAATACCCCAACTATGGTGTGAAGAGGGATGCCGTAATCACAACATAATGGTCATTAAGGTAGATAATACACTTATCAATTTCATCTTATGAAATTCCTAGATCTGTTGAGACACATTGAACTGTTCAATGGCATGTTTACTCTCGGATGTGCCCCACTGTTTGTGACTGGGATGCCGAGGATCACAAACCGGGTGTGAATAACCATGCAAATATGCTCGGTACTCTCGAACTCAATTGTCATCTCTAATTAACATGCCGGTTAACCACACACGCTCCGTTAATAATGACAAAATCGAGAAACCCATTGCAAGTCTTTGTGGACCCTAGTTGGCATGCCGGTAAACCACACACGCTCCGCCAACGTTCCACAAAGTGCAATGTGCAATTCCATGGATTAGCACCAATTCACATTTTTTTATCCTAAAGTAGCTAGATTGGGATTTTGTTCAAGGTTCTAGTACTTTCAATTATAGCATTATACTTTTAAGAGGCTTAGCGGTTCTATCAAACCCGTTCGGCTAACGGCACTCGACTGACCAGGAGAGCGGTGGGTAAGAGTGGATACCCATTAGACTAACATTTTATAGTCAGTCGCCTTATACCCTCTTTATAGGACAGTTTTGTGAATGAGGCCTACTTGCGGTAAGACTAACCAATTTTCTTATATATAAATAATTAACTTTTAATCATAAATATATAAGATATATTTTAATCTCTTTAAAATATTTTAGATTTAATTTTCTAAGAATTTTCTCAAATTAATTCATAATTTTCGAAAATTTAAATTAAATCATTAATCAATTTAATTGGTCCTGTAATTAAACAATTTAATTAAACTAATTAAATTGGGTATGGGGAAACACAAAATTAATCCAATTAATTTTCTAATCTTCCTTTTAATTTCGAGATTTAGCAAGCAAAGGAAAGGGTTCCAGTTATTTAAATAAGCAGCAATTACCAAAAATAACAACCTACTTCCAAAAAGGCATGTAAATCGAAAAAGGAAAGGGAGGGAGGCTAGGGTTTTGAAACCCTAGCCACCATGAACGAAATTGGCCTCCTCAAGGGGTTAATTTCGAAAACCCCATGATCATATCAAGCAATTATATCAAATTCACAAGAAAACAAACCATATCTCTGATACCACTGAAGGGTTTTCTAGCAAACAATGAACACAAAATTCCTATGGTTCACATGCAACCCTATAAAGATCTATGTTTTCTTCTATGAAGATAATAAACTAATATCTAAAGGCCAACAATAATTTCTAAAGTTTAAATCAGAAGAACCAACCTTTGAATCTTGTTCTTGAAGCTAGCAGCAAAATACCTTGCCTCAGATGCAAGTCACACCCAAAGCAATGGAGAAGACAGTCCAGCAGAGTAATCTTGGTTGAAGTTGGCGTCAATAATGGGGAGCCAGAGGGTTCCTTTTATAGCCTCCTAGGGTTACAGCTGAAACCCTAAGGAGCCTCCAAGTGGGCAAGCCTGTTGACCATTTGGACCAGATCCCTAAACCCTAATTAGGGTTTTCGCCAACCCTAGAGAAGCCTCCAAGGGTGGCGCCACTTTTGGCCCCTGGACTTCTCTTTGCCAGTTATTCAACTATTGAATAAATACAAACTAGTCCTCACACTTTTAATTAATTAATTTAATCACTAAATTAAATCCAATTAATTCTAGATTAAATCTTAATTAATTATTATGGTTTCTAATTAATATATTAACACTTAAATATATTAATAAACCATTTAATTAATTCTATTGATTTATTAAGCAATTAATAAATCAACCTTTTACTCTACCGAACTCTATCTTGACCTCCAGCTATGAGGGCAACCCAAATGGACTTTGCTTCAATTAACAAGATAAATATAGTTGTAAAGTCATGGCTTAGACACCTAATCCAACACAAGCGTCGTGCCTTAAATGGTTCACACCCAAAGCAAGGAACAAGAAAAAAACCAGAGAGAGAGGGAGGAGAGCAGGAATAATTGCGCAGGGTATGGAGATCCAGAGCCCCCTATTTATAACCTCCAAATGATTAGCAGATAGACCTCATTTGAACTAAAACTGAGATAAACATCTTATCTCTAATCTCTTTTTCCGGCTACACATGGTGCGCATCGTGCGTGTCATCGTTCAACTATTGAACAATTACAATTCCAGCCCCTGTACTTTTAATTAATCAAATTAATCACAAAATTAATTCCAATTAATTTATGATTAATTATTAATTAAATAATATTATTTCTAATTAATATATTATCCTCATAATACATTAAAAATTCTTTATATTGATTTATTAATCACATAATAAATCAACCTCTCTCTCTAAAAGTTATTTTGTCAAATTGCAAGCTATGAGGGCAACCCAAAAGGACTTTGCTACTATCAATTAAATATATACCAATTATTGTCATGGTTTAGACACTTAATCCAACAGTCTCCCACTTGGATAAGTCTATGACTATAACTGCCAGTATAGCTTCTAAATCGACCAGCAAATTGTAGCTTCCAAAAGTCGCTGCCGAACTTTGACCCAGTCAGTTCTGTCCTAAGATAAGTGATCATATGATCCTCCGTTCTTCAAGATATCGTTCAGACTAGAGACATGGATTAAGATCATTCTCAGTCCGATACTTTGTTTCCCGATTTCTGATTTGCTATAACATAAGACCTCTAATTGAACACATCAATTCAGTCCTGGATGGCCAGCACTTCAGTCAACACCAAATCACCGAGTGGCCAAAGATATCTCTTTTCCGGTTAGGGTAAAATGAACGAATAAACTTTGACTCATATGCTTATATCCTTTACTCGTCAAATCGCACACAACAACACGTTTTATAACATCGAGTTACCGATGCGTTTACGCACTATCAATGAACAATCAACTTGTAAATTACAACTCATATGCCTCTGCTTTAAGACCATAAGATATTATCGTCTCAGAATTACTCGTGACATAATCCATGAAGTAATTCTCTAAGCGTGGGTTTATCTAATACTCAAATCCCTATTTCTTAGTACTCATGAATGTTGCAGCAATTCTATTGCTATGTCTAACTCCTTAGACAATCTACAATCCAATTCATGGCAGTCTTGATTCACTACTTACTTCCTAAAGTATGAACGACTGTGGATATTTGAATAATGATATTATTCGGGAAGTAAAACATGCAAAATTGAAACACAATAATAAACAATTGACAAATAGCAGTAAACAATACTTATCAATAATTCTCTATTATTAAAATCACCAAAAGTCAATTACATTTACATTGTTACAAGATTCAAATAACTATCTAACTACTAAAACTAATATCATCTTTCAGACCTATGCTCCTAGCATGCTGATTGTGCTTAACCCTACTCAGAGCCTTCTTCAAAAGATCTGTCGGGTTCTCCTCAAATGATACCCTCTTCACAATGAGGTAACCTTCTTCTACCCTATGCCTGATGTAGTGGTACTTTCTGTCAATGTGTCTCGACTTTCCATGATCTCTCGGTTCCTTTGTCAAAGCAACCGCTCCTTCGTTATCGCATAATAGTTCCATTGGCTCCTAAATAGTTAGGACGACTCCGAAGTCACCGATAAAGTTCTTCAGCCAAGCCTCTTCTTTTGACGCTTCACTTGCAGCTATGTACTCTGATTCACAAGTTGAATCAGCCACCGTTTCTTGCTTGGAACTGTTCCAAGTAACCGCTCCACCATTTAGAAGAAACACACAGCCCGACTAAGACCAACCGTTGTCTCTATCTGTCTGGAAGCTGGTGTCAGTATACTCACTAACACTCAACGTATCACTGCCACCAAGGACTAGAACCATATCCTTCGTCCTCCGCAAATACTTGAGAATATTCTTAACGGCTATCCAATGAGCTCTGCCTGGATTTCCCTGATAGCGACTGACCATGCTCAAAGCAAAGGACACGTCAGGGCGAGTACATGTCATAGCGTACATGATAGACCCCACAGCCGACGCGTAAGGTACCCGACTCATGTCAGCGCTTTCTTCATCCATACTCGGGCTTTGAGTCTTACTCAATTTTACATTGCTTTGGATATGCAGCTCTCCTTTCTTGGAATTTTCCATACTAAACCTCTTCAGTACCTTATCCAAGTATGTACTTTGACTAAGTCCGATTAGTCACTTCTTTCTATCTCTCAATATTCTTATCCCGAGAATATAGGCTGCTTCTCCAAGGTCTTTCATGGCAAAACACTTCCCAAGCCAAGATTTAACTTCTTGCAAGGTTGGAATGTCGTTTCCCATGAGCAATATGTCATCGACATACAGCACCAAACTCTCTGGCTGATTCATGTAAATATCCTCAGGCAACTTCCTATTAAGGAAAGCGGGTTTGACATCCATTTGCCAAATTTTATAATCATGAAATGCAGCTATGGCGAGCATTATCCTAATAGACTTTATCTTAACCACTGGTGAGAAGGTCTCATCATACTCAACCCCAGGGGTTTGAGTAAAGCCCTTCGCAACCAGCCGAGCCTTGAAGATGTTGTACCTTTCCATCCATGTCGGTCTTCTTCTTGAAGATCCATTTGCACCCAATTGTCTTTCGACCTGGTATATTATCACCCAAATTCCAAAATTGGTTGTCATACATGGACTTGATCTCGCTGTCCATCGTCTCTTTCCATTTAGCAGCCTCAGGGCCTGCCACTGCTTCCATGTAGTTAGCTAGCTCATCCAAATTTACCAGTGTCCTATCACTGACAAACGTGTCACCATCCGTAGTTATATGGAAACCATAAAACTCGGGGGACATGTTAACTCTACTGGAGCATCTAAGAGGGAATGAATTGTCTATCAGCCCAACAGGAACTTCTTTCTCTTGTTGAGTGCTAGTATCTTCTAAGGTTCCTTCATTGGTTGACTCCTGAATTTCTTCAAAGTCAACGGTACTCCCACTGTCCTCTTTGAATATGAGCTCTCTCTCATGAAAGACTCCTCGTCGTGCTACAAAGACCACGTCCTCGCTCGGGCTGTTGAACAAGTATTCAAAAGACTGTTTTGTGTAACCAATGAAAATACACATCTCACTTCTAACTGCTAGCTTGTCGTGAGTCTCTCGTCTCACGAAAGCTTCACAACCCCAGACTTTGATATGTGTTAACGAGGGAACTTTCCTTGTCCACATTTCGTGAGGTGTTTTGGCAACCTTTTTAGTAGGGACAAGATTGAGGATGTAGACGGCAGTCTCTAAGGCATACCCCCAGAAGTGAATAGGAAGAGAAGCTCGACTCATCATGGAACGAACCATTTCCAACAAGGTTCGGTTATGCCTCTCAGCCACACCGTTCAATTAGGGTGTTCTAGGAGGAGTCAACTGTGAAACAATTCCACATTCCTTAAGATAGTCTAGGAACTCGATACTAAGATACTCACCGCCTCTATCGGATCTAAGCATCTTTATCTTCCTGCCTAATAGATTCTCGACTTCATTCTTGAACTCTTTGAACTTTTCAAAGGTTTCTGACTTATGCTTGATCAAGTAGATATAGCCATATCTGCTATAATCATCAGTAAAAGTCACATAGAATCGATTAGCATCCCTTGTGGTTGATCTGAAGGGTCCACACACATTTGTGTGTATGATATCCAACAGACCTTCACCTCTTTCACAAGTCCCTGTGAAAGGTGATTTTGTCATCTTTCCCAAAAGACAAGATTTACATACATCATCCGACCTAAGGTCGAATGATTCCAACACTCCATCCTTTTGGAGTTGGACGATGCGTTTCTTGTTGATGTGTCTAAGAGACAATGCCACAAGCATGCATTTTATATACCATTAGATGAATCAATTTGAAATACATTATTGCCTAAATTGTCTACACAAGTTACTGTTTTATACACACTATCACAAGGTAAAGCTTCAAAAATAAAAACACCATTTTTATAAGCAGAAATAGAACCATCCAAATTATCAAAAGAATATCTATAACCTTGTTTGAACAATGCATGAAAAGAAATAATATTCCGAGCCATTTCTGGCGAGTAACAACAATTTAATAAATCTAAACTAGCATCACTACTGAGTACTAGACTATAAACTCTGATCTTGGTAACAGGTGACGATCGCCTATTTCCCATGATCAGGTTTATCCTTCCGTGCTCCACCTCCTTACTTTCTTTTAGGCCCTGCAAATCAGAACAAATGTGAAAACCACATCCTGTATCAAGGACCCAAGAACAAGAAGATGATGAGTTTTTAGAGATAGTGTATATACCTGCTGACAATGGCTTTACTTTGCCATCCTTGATGTCCTGCAGGTACTTTGGGTAGCTTCGTTTCCAATGCCCCTTCTCATTACAGTAAAAACAGTCGGCCTCTTTGGGGTTCGCGACATGAGGAGTGTCAAAACTGGGCCGAGCCCTTGGGCCGTTACTGGACGACCCGACATGGGCCTTGCCCTTCCAATTCTGTTTGGGAGGACCTTTCCTTTTTCTCCCCTTTTCCTAACCAATGGCCAGGATGTGAGCATTGACGGACGTGAAGGATGCACCTTTACCCTTCATCCCGTCCTCAGCTGTCTACAACATGTTGTGCAATTCAGCTAATGTAGTCTGATTGTTGTTCAAATGATAAGCCAAGATGAACTAATCATAACAACTCGGCAAGGAGTTAAGGACTATATCAATAGCCAGCTCTTCGTCGAAATGCACATTAAGCTTCTAAAGCCTTTCCACATATCTCTACATTCTTTGCACGTAGGTGCAGACAGACTCTCCATCCTTCAGTTTACAAGCCATGAGGGCTTTGCCTACCTCATACTTCTCCTGACGAGCTCGCTTATGGAACTTTTCCATAATGTCCTTGTTCCTCTCGTATGGACCATCGTAGCAACCATGACGCAGGCCACTTTAGTCGCATCATCGTAATGTTTCTTATATGAGGCATATTCCTCAGGAGTAGCTGTATCTGGATCAACTTTGATAAGCTCCTTTTCAAGAACATACTCTCTGTCCTCAAATCTCAGAGCCGTCTTGATATTACGCATCCAGTCGTTATAATTGGTGCCATCCAATGTCACCTTAAAGCACAATGAGAGGATCGGAGAGAAGTTGTTGGAGTGGGATGCGGGTTGGGGAGAAGAAGCATCAGCAGAGGAAGACATCTATAAAAGAAAGGTAGTTCTTAATTAGATATATATAATCCTTAATATATATTAACCCAAAATAATTATTAAGGCTAGGATCCAAATAATAATTCACAACTTAGAAGAGGGATGTCGTAATCTAATTGTAAATTTTATAAAGGTTGGTAAATGACGATTTACCAATTCCACCGCGGAAGATAATCATATTAAGTGAAATTCCTAGATCTTTTGAGATTCATTGAACTATTCAATGTCATGTTTAATCTCGGACTATGCTCTTCCATTTGTGACTCGGATGCCGAGGATCATAAACAAGATGTGAATAACCATGCAAATTAGCTTGGTAACCTCAATGTCGTTTATCATCTCGATTGATGTACCGGTAAACCACACGCGTTCCATCAACAATGATAAATTATGAGATATCTGTCACACCCCGATCCTTGGCGGAATCCATCAAGGCGTGATATATTGTTCAAAGTCTCATGACAACTATGTTATAATATGATTAGATTCAATTAAGTACTAAGTATGCAAACAAGATCCACAACATACAAATACAAATAAAAATACAATAACATTTATTACATCAAATTTAAATAGTCTTGTGGGTTTCTAAGGTAAACCCTACTTTTCATCAACTTCATTCTTCAAATCTGCATCATGGGTAAAAACATGTCAACTACAAGAGTTGGTGAGTAATATAGTTTTATTAAAGAAAATTGTGAGTTTGAATAATTTGAAATTTGTTTTCTTTTGAAGTTGGCAAGCAAGTGTTATTGAGATAACAGTTTATAAATCAAAAATTGATTAACAAATGATAACAACAACAATAAGTCCTCACCCTATATATATATATATATATATATATATATATATATATATATATATATATATATATATATATATATATATATATATATATGTATATATATATATATATATATATATATATATATATATATATATATATATATATATATATATATATATATATATATATATATATATATATATAGGATGGAGCATCTAATCATCATATACACTCAACCACGTGCGATCAATCACCTTAGCATCGGTGGTCAACTCAATAGCGCTATTATTGTCCATAACGTACCTCAAGAATACTGGCATAGTCATGGAGATTAGACTAAAAATTGTAATGCACTACAAGTACATGTAGCGTAAACAAACAATAATTATACAAATAATGATTCATGTATAAATGTCCCAACAATGTCTCAATGGTGAAAAAATAATAAAATGAAGTTGGAACATATTAAAACCACATGATACACCCCAAAAGTATTGAAAATTATAAAATATAGGGTAGATTACTCACATTAGTCCAACGGAATACGTGTGTCGCAGAATAGGCGGCTCGGGTCAAAATGACGTAGAACCTAATATAATTAATAGTTTTGGTTTAAGAACTACTAAACGGGAATGAAGTATTAATAAAAATAATTATACATGTATTCTTATATTAGATGAATGAACAATAATTCATTTCGATTTGAATATTAAGGTATTCATTTGTTAAATGAATTTTAAATTGAATTAATTACTTTGTATAATTAATTTATATTTTCAATTTAGTCAAGATTTTAATAATTTCTTATTAAAATAATAACTTGTCCAATTATAAGTATTTACAGATTTTAACAATTATTTATATGACATAATCATTAAAAATGCATTTTTACATGCTTAAGTACTTAGGAAAATAGTTTTAAAGAGTAAACAGTTTTGAAAAATTCTGAAATTATTAGGAAATCATTATTTCACATAATCGTAATTACTGTAAAATTTTCATAGTTTTCTGAACTGGTTTAGTAGTTCTTTATTATTTTATTGATTAAACAACATCAAAATTCGGGAAAAATAATAAATGATCCCTAAAATTCTGGAAATTTAAGTATAGTTTTCTAACATTATATTGCGCCTACTGTAAATCTTTTGGATATTTGTGACTATGGGAAGTATTTCTTATGTTTTTCATTATTAATTAAGCAATAAAATCATAAATAATAGTAAAAGATTAAGGGAAATTCATTAATCTTTTTTATTTATGATTAACATGTTATATAAGATTTTCGGATAAGGTTTTGTAATTTTTGGACATGTGTAGCTATTTATTATCAATTTAAATCATTAAACTATCATTAAATCGGGAAAAATAAGAAAACATTCTTAAAAAAGTCTGTAAATTTTGTCATGGAGTCTTTATAATGTTAATAAGGTGCGAAAAATATAAAATCCAGTTTTTGACATACATAACTATATTTTGCTATTTATTTATCTACAACAAAATAAAATACAAAATAAGAATCAAACCGTAATATAAATGCTTGAAACTTCATAAACCCACTTTACTCAATATATGGGTCATTCCAAAATTTTTCCAGAATTTATTGACTTTAAAAAGTATTTTATGTGAATTATTGCCCTATTTTATTGCAATAATTATAGTAATTCAATAAAAATAAGTTATTTTCTGAATATTTCCAGAACTTCTTATTTTATTTATAAGAGTCTGATAAAAATCAGGTTTATGCATAAAATGAGTTTTAGATATTTTGGTGGATTTAATTTGTTTCATTCACGAATTTGAGACTTTTAACAACATACCTTGATGAATGCTTCAAGAGGGATGAAGATTTGAGTATATTGGAGTGTTCTTGGCTGAAATATGAAGATTTCTAGGAGGAATTTCGAGATTGAGAGTGAGAGAAAGAATAGATATGGTTTGAGTGGTGATGAGAATAATGTGTTGGGAGAAAAATGAAAGGAAATATGATGGGAGGTGTGAGTGGGAGACAATGGGAATAACCTTTTACTTTTGGTGGTCTTCATAATTCCCCACTAACACAAGCATCTTAAGAGTTTTATAAAATTTAATGTAGTGTTTATAAAAGTAGAGTTTTATAAAAAAATAGGTTATTATTTGATTATAACAATCTACTTTGATTTGAAGTTTAATTATAGCATTCAAGTTTGATTCTTTTAATTTAATTAGAGCATCATACTTTGATTTGATTTTAATATGGTATCATAATTTAATTTGATTATAGTTATAACGTTATACTATGCTATATTGCTATTAACGTCGATTTATATCGTAGTGTAAGGGTTTTGATCCTATTAGCATCGAGAAATCTCGAGTAGGGTTTTTTAAATTTCCAATTGGGTTGGGTTGACCCGAATCCATTTTAGGCAGATGTCACAGTCTCCCCTACTTTAGGAAATTTCGTCCCGAAATTTAAGAAGAGAGTACCTTAAGAGAAAAGTTACGGGTATTTGGTACGCATTTGATCCTCACGCTCCCATGTATACTCAAGTCCACGTGCTGACTGCCACCTGACCTTGACCAGGGGAATGCGACTTCTTTTGAGTTGCTTTTCCTTTCGGTCGGCAATTTCCAAGGGTTTCTCGATAAATTGCATTGTCTCGTCGATTTGGATATCCTCGAGAGGAACATGAAGGTTCTCGTCTGCTAAACACTTCTTGAGGTTGGCTATATGAAATACTGGGTGAACTTTATTAAGCTCTATTGGTAGATCCAACTCGTAGGCTACTGGTCCGATCCTTTTCAGGATTTTGAACGGGCCTACATAGCGTGGTGCCAATTTACCCTTGCGTCCAAATCGAACCACACCTTTCCATGGGGACACTTTTAACATGACCATGTCACCCACGGTAAATTCAAGCGGTTTGCGTCGCTTGTCGGCGTAACTCTTTTGTCGGCTACGAGCTGCGAGAAGGTTATTGCGAATCTGAGTGATTTTGTCGGTTGTTTCCTGGATAAGCTCAGGACCAACGATTGGAGAATCCACTGTTGCGCGAATCACGTGGGACTCGCCAATTTCATGCCAGCAAATAGGAGATCGGCATTTACAGCCATACAATGCCTCAAATGGTGGCATCTTGATGCTAGAATGATAACTATTATTATAGGAGAATTCCACCAACGGTAAATGAGAGTCCCAGTTTCCTCCGAAATCTAAGACACACGCCTTTAACATATCTTCAAGTGTTTGAATTGTCCTCTCAGATTGACCATCAGTTTGAGGATGATAGGCGGTACTGAGATCGAGGCGGGTTCCCATGGCTGCTTGAAGTGATTGCCAAAACCGAGAGAGAAATATCCCATCACGATCTGAAATGATGCTGAGAGGGATGCCATGCCGACTAACTATCTCGTCGATGTAAATTCGAGAAAGTTGTTCGACCTTGAAATGTTCACGGATGGGAAGGAAATGAGCGGATTTGGTCAAACGGTCAATGATTACCCAAATGCTGTCGTGTCCCTTGGTGGTACGGGGAAGTTTGGTTACGAAATCCATGGCGATCGCTTCCCATTTCCACTCATCTGCTTTGACCCTGGAACATGTAAGACATTTGGCCACGAATAAAGCAATATCCTTTTTCATTCCCGACCACCAATAATTGGTTCTCAGACCATGATACATCTTGTTAGCACCAGGATGAATGGAATATCGAGTTTTATGGATTTCTTCCATCAGGAAGGTACGAAGATTGTCGCGATCTAGGATCCAGATGCGATCTTGATAATAGAAAATACCATCAGATTTACTTTCCAACTCCCCATCAATTCCCGTGGGCATGTCATTTTCGGTAATTGCCGAGTGTTGGGCTCCTCGAATTCGGTCACTGAGATTGGACAATATAGGAGAACATATTAGATGAAATGCTTTGGCATGTTCTTTTTGACTTAACGCGTCGGCTACCACATTTGCCTTGCCCGGATGATAGCGTATTTCACACTCGTAATCATTTAGGAGTTCGACCCATCGTGTTTGTCTCATATTGAGTTCCTTTTGATTAAGAATATGTTGCAAGCTCTTGTGGTCGGTGAAAATTACGCATTTAGTGCCGTAAAGGTAATGCCTCCAAATTTTAAGAGCGAAAACCACGGCACCGAGCTCCAAATCATGAGTCGTATAATTCCTTTCATAGATTTTGAGTTGTCGCGATGCGTAAGCTATAACCTTTCCCCTTTGCATCAAAACACAACCTAGACCGAGATTGGAGGCATCGCAGTATACCACGAAATCTTCGGATCCTTCAGGGAGTGTAAGAATCGGAGCGTCACACAATCTTTGTTTAAGGGTTTGGAAAGCGTTTTCTTGCTTGGGTCCCCAATCAAATGGCGTACCCTTGCAAGTGAGAAAAGTAAGCGGTAAAGCGATCTTTGAGAAATTTGAAATGAAACGCCGGTAATAGCCAACTAAACCGAGGAATGACCGAATTTCCTTGGGGGTACGTGGGGCTTTCCAATTCTTAACTGCTTCAACTTTTGCGGGATCGACTAAAATACCCTTGTCACTTACAATATGACCGAGGAATTGTACCTCATTTAACCAAAACTCGCATTTCGAAAATTTGGCATAGAGTTGATTTCCTTGCAATATTTGGAGAGTTAGACGAAGGTGTCTTTCATGGTCTGCCTTTGTCTTGGAGTAAATGAGGATGTCATCAATAAAGACGATAACAAAACGGTCGAGATAAGGTTTAAATACCCGATTCATCAAGTCCATGAATGCGGCAGGGGAATTCGTTAGGCCAAAAGGCATAACGGTGAACTCGTAATGACCATAGCAGGTTCGGAAAGCGGTTTTGGGGATGTCTTCTTCCCGTACTCGAAGTTGGTGATAACCCGAGCGGAGGTCGATTTTTGAGAAGCATGAAGCTCCTTGAAGCTGATCAAAAAGGTCGTCGATCCGAGGTAACGTATATCGGTTCTTGATGGTCAATTTATTTAACTCCCGATAATCGATACACATACGAAACGAACCATCTTTCTTTTTGATGAAGAGAACCGGGGCTCCCCAGGGTGAAGTACTAGGGCGGATAAATCCCTTATCGGTTAATTCTTGGAGCTGACTTGCCAATTTTTGCATCTCGGTTGGAGCCAACCGATATGGAGACTTGGCTACGGGAGCAGCCTTAGGAACGAGATCGATGCGGAACTCTAGCTCACGTACTGGAGGGAGTCCAGATACGTCATCGGGAAAGATGTCGGGAAAGTCTCGTACAATCGGAATATCTTCGATCTTATTTTCTTTGACCTTTGTTTCCACCACATGGGCTAAGAAAGCCATGTATTCTTTACGTAGATATGATCGAGCTTGAGTACATGACATAAGACTAAACTTTTTTGAACGAGTCTCGCCATAAATACGAAGACTTTGACCGTCGGCAAGAGGAATACGAATAAACTTCTCGTAACATACTATTTCAGCATGGTTTTGGGATAGCCAATCCATTCCCACGATGATGTCGAAGCTACCAAGTTCCATAGGAACTAAATTGACGGAAAATTTATGACCGCAAAAATCGAAAGTGCAATCTTGGATGACTGCATTGAGTGAAATGTATTTTCCATTGGCGACTTCTACAGTAAAGTTTTCATCAAGAATCGTGCGAGGTGTGTGAAGTATGGGTTCAAATTCCAAAGACACAAAACTTTTATCGGCACCTGAATCAAAAAGTACTGACGCGTAGCCGTCATTTATGAGAAACGTACCATTTACGACCTTGTTATTGGTCTGTGCTTGGGTTGCGGTAATGACAAATGCTCGGCCTTTGGGAGCTGGAACCTGCATTGTTGGATTTGCATGGGCTTGAGTGTTAATGATATTGACAAGCCTAGGACACGCGTTTCTGAAATGGGTGGGGTCACCACAGATGAAGCATGTTCCAGTTGGATACCGGGTTTGTGTTTGCTGATTTGAGGGTAGAGCGAATGGTCGCTGAGTTTTTGATGTACGGCATGTGTCCGCCAAGTGGCCATAGCAACCACAAGTCGTACAAAGGCGACACGGGCTGGTGGACATATGGTGATAGTTACAATGGTTACAGAGGGGGTCGTATTGCCATCTATGAGAAACACGCATATGGACTTGTGAGTTATTTGTAAATTAAGTTTGTAGACATTGTTGGGTAAAATGATTGTAAAACACTTGTTGGGCCATGGTTAGGAGTGTTGGGCACCTTTTGGGCTTTCCATGGGTACTAAATGTGAAGCATGTAGCAATTGAGTGGGCCCCCACAATACTAAGTTTTCACATGTTTTTCCCACTTCTAGGCCCATTAAGGAACTTAATAGTCCAATGAGTTGGCCATTTTGGAGTGTATCCTTTCGGATACGTTTGATAAGGTCGGGTATTTTGATGGCTCAAAAGTAATGTGAATAACGCGCTTTAGCCTATAGGTTTGGGAACTCTCGCCTTTGGTCCCTAGGTAAGCAAACTGGTCCCTCGGTTGATTGGGATGTATACGAATGCTTACCTAGTCAGGACTTTCAGGCTACCGGCACCTCCCCCTTTCAGTTACTACGCGTCCATTACTTTGATCCTACCTAACTAGAGTGGATGACTTTTAATTTCCTATGAGCTCTAAGGTATATATGTATATAAATTTTTATTTTGAAACCATTTTAGTATGTGTGTGATTTTAAGAGAAAGAGGAGAAAATTCACAAGTGTATGCACACATATAAGTGTCGGGAATAATACGTAAGCACATAAGGGAGCAATTAGTACACAAAGGTATTCCTAGGATTTTCTAAGTGCGAGTTGCATGCAATTGTGTGTGCATTTTATAAACTAGCATACGAGAGGACCCTAGAGGCTATAGACTAGGTCAAGGCAATTAACCTAATTCCCTATACTCAAGGGCTCTGATACCAATCTGTCACACCCCGATCCTTGGCGGAATCGATCAAGGCGTGATATATTGTTCAAAGAATCATGACAACTATGTTATAATATGATTAGATTCAATTAAGTACTAAGTATGCAAACAAGATCCACAACATACAAATACAAATCAAAATACAATAACATTTATTACATCAAATTTAAATAGTCTTGTGGGTTTCTAAGGTAAACCCTACTTTTCATCAACTTCATTCTTCAAATCTGCATCATGGGTAAAAACAGGTCAACTACGAGAGTTGGTGAATAATATAGTTTTATTAAAGAAAATTGTGAGTTTGAATAATTTGAAATTTGTTTTCTTTTGAAGTTGGCAAGCAAGTGTTATTGAGATAACAGTTTATAAATCAAAAATTGATTAACAAATGATAACAACAACAATAAGTCCTCACCCTATATATATATATATATATATATATATATATATATATATATATATATATATATATATATATATATATATATATATATATATATATATATATATATATATATATATATATATATATATATATATATATATATATATAGGATGGAGCATCTAATCATCATACACACTCAACCACGTGCGATCAATCACCTTAGCATCGGTGGTCAACTCAATAGCGCTATTATTGTCCATAACGTACCTCAAGAATACTGGCATAGTCATGGAGATTAGACTAAAAATTGTAATGCACTACAAGTACATGTAGCGTAAACAAACAATAATTATACAAATAATGATTCATGTATAAATGTCCCAACAATGTCTCAATGGTGAAAAAATAATAAAATGAAGTTGGAACATATTAAAACCACATGATACACCCCAAAAGTATTGAAAATTATAAAATATGGGGTAGATTACTCACATTAGTCCAACGGAATACGTGTGTCGCAGAATAGGCGGCTCGGGTCAAAATGACGTAGAACCTAATATAATTAATAGTTTTGGTTTAAGAACTACTAAACGAGAATGAAGTATTAATAAAAATAATTATACACGTATTCTTATATTAGATGAATGAACAATAATTCATTTCGATTTGAATATTAAGGTATTCATTTGTTAAATGAATTTTAAATTGAATTAATTACTTTGTATAATTAATTTATATTTTCAATTTAGTCAAGATTTTAATAATTTCTTATTAAAATAATAACTTGTCCAATTATAAGTATTTACAGATTTTAACAATTATTTATATGACATAATCATTAAAAATGCATTTTTACATGCTTAAGTACTTAGGAAAATAGTTTTAAAGAGTAAACAGTATTGAAAAATTCTGAAATTATTAGGAAATCATTATTTCACATAATCGTAATTACTGTAAAATTTTCATAGTTTTCGGAACTGGTTTAGTATTTCTTTATTATTTTATTGATTAAACAACATCAAAATTCGGGAAAAATAATAAATTATCCCTAAAAATTCTGGAAATTTAAGCACAGTTTTCTAACATTATATTGCGACTACTGTAAATCTTTTGGATATTTGTGACTATGGGAAGTATTTCTTATGTTTTTCATTATTAATTAAGCAATAAAATCATAAATAATAGTAACCGATTAAGGGAAATTCATTAAACTTTTTTATTTATGATTAACATGTTATATAAGATTTTCGGATAAAGGTTTGTAATTTTTGGACATGTGTAGCTATTTATTATCAATTTAAATCATTAAACTATCATTAAATCGGGAAAAATAAGAAAACATTCTTAAAAAAGTCTGTAAATTTGGTCATGGAGTCTTTATAATGTTAATAAGGTGCGAAAAATATAAAATCCAGTTTTTGACATACATAACTATATTTTTCTATTTATTTATCTACAACAAAATAAAATACAAAATAAGAATCAAACCGTAATATAAATGCATGAAACTTCATAAACTCACTTTACTCAATATATGGGTCATTCCAAAATTTTCCCAGAATTTATTGACTCTAAAAAGTGTTTTATGTGAATTATTGCCCTATTTTATTGCAATAATTATAGTAATTCAATAAAAATAAGTTATTTTCTGAAAATTTTCAGAACTTCTTATTTTATTTATGAGAGTCTGATAAAAATTAGGTTTATGCATAAAATGAGTTTTAGATATTTTGGTGGATTTAATTTGTTTCATTCAAGAATTTGAGACTTTTAACAACATACATTGATGAATGCTTTAAGAGGGATGAAGATTTGAGTATATTGGAGTGTTCTTGGCTGAAATATGAAGATTTCTAGGAGGAATTTCGAGATTTAGAGTGAGAGAAAGAATAGATATGGTTTGAGTGGTGATGAGAATAATGTGTTGGGAGAAAAATGAAAGGAAATATGATGGGAGGTGTGAGTGGGAGACAATGGGAATAACCTTTTACTTTTGGTGGTCTTCATAATTCCCCACTAACACAAGCATCTTAAGAGTTTTATAAAATTTAATGTAGTGTTTATAAAAGTAGAGTTTTATAAAAAAATAGGTTATTATTTGATTATAACAATCTACTTTGATTTGAAGTTTAATTATAGCATTCAAGTTTGATTCTTTTAATTTAATTAGCATCATACTTTGATTTGATTTTAACATGGTATCATAATTTAATTTAATTATAGTTATAACGTTATACTATGCTATATTGCTATTAACGTCAATTTATATCGTAGTGTAAGGGTTTTGATCCTATTAGCATCGAGAAATCTCGAGTAGGGTTTATTAAATTTTCAATTGGGTTGGGTTGACCCGAATCCATTTTAGGCAGATGTCACAATACCTATTACGACTCTTTATTAGTCCTTATTAGTGTGCCGATAAACCACACACGCTCCACTAACGACTAATAAAGTGTAATGTGTAATTTCATGGGTTAGCATATCTTTCACATTTTTCCTAAAGTAACTAGATCTGAGATTTTATAAAACACGTTGTAGTAATTTGATTAATAACATTATACTTTTAATGAGATTAAGTAGTCCTATCAAATCCGTTCTGCTAACGACCCTCCACTAATCAAGGAAGCGGTGGGTGAGAGTGGACACCCATTCAACCGCCATTTTATAGGCAGTTTCCTTATACCCCCTTTATAGATCAGCTTCGTGAATGAGGCATATTAGCGATTTGACTGACCAGTTCTTATATATATATATATATATATATATATATATATATATATAAACTTTTAATAATAAAATATATAAGATGGATTTTAAACATTTAAAAATGTTTTGGTTTATTTATTTAAAAATTTCGAGTTAAGCATTTAATTTAAATTTAAATTTAAACCTGAATTGAGTTAATGTTTATCTTTTAATTAACAATTAATTAAATAAATTAAATCAGATAAGGATCAACAAATTAATCAAATTAATTTAATCCTATCATTTTACCCACTAATTTCGAAAATCACATAAGGGTATAAGGGTTATCCATTTTATAAATTAATCATAATTACCAAAAATAGAAAAACCCTAAAATAACCTATTAAAATTGAAAATTACCGGGGGAGGGGCTAGGGTTTCTAAAAACCTAACCCTAAAATTGAAATAAGTCTATCAGGGTTTAATTTCTATAAACCCTAATTCAGAGGTATAACAATTATAGCAAATTCAAACAGAAAACAAGTCAAATGCTCTGATACCACTGATAGGAAATAGGCAAAACAAATAAACTTATACTCTTAAGTTCACATGCAACCTAAAGGATCTATGTTTTCACTATTTGAATCTATAACTAAAACCTAATAGGCATTTTCGAAATTACTAAAAGGACAAATAGAAATTACTAACATTTTGTTGAATATTTTGGAAGCGAACACCACAAGCGTCGTGCCTCAAATGGTTCACACTCAAAGCAAGCAACAAGAAAAAAAAAACCAGAGAGAGAGGGAGGAGAGCAGGAATAATGGCACAAGGTATGCGGATCCAAAGCCCGCTATTTATAGCCTCCAAAGGATTATCAGGTAAACCTCATTTGAACTCAAACTGAGATAAACATCTTATCTATCTCTAATCTCTTTTTCCGGCTACACATGGCACGCGTCGCGGAACCCTATGCGCGCGTCGCGCGTGTCATCGTTTAACTATTGAACAATTACAATTTCAGCCACAACACTTTTAATTAATCCAATTAATCACCAAATTAATTCCAATTAAAATTTCATTAATTATTAATTAAATAATACTATTTCTAATAAATATATTATCATCATAATACATTAACAAATTATTTATATTGATTTATTAATCACATAATTAATAAATCAATCTCTCTCTAAAAGTTATTTTGTCAAATTGACAGTTATGAAGGCAACCCAAAAGTATTTTGCTACTATCAATTAAATATATACCAATTATAGTCATGGCTTAGACACCTAATCCAACAATAACATGTTTCGGTTTCCAGCTAAACATATACAAAGTCACATATAAGGTTAGGATGGACATTTTGCATAGTGTACATAGTCGGATTAGATCTAAGGACGAATTATTATATAGGCATGGATTTAACTATTATTTATCTAATAAAAAAAATTGTTTTATTCATTTAATAATCGTTTTATATTGTATCAGTGTTTAAATGATCAATTTAACCATCATTTTCACATGTTTTGATAGTGACCTGCGAAAAGTCCATGAAACCTGCGTAAAGTCCTTATAGCCTGCGAAAAGTTCATTTTTTAATATTTTTAATTTTTTAATTTTTTTTCGAAGTCACCTACTAAAAGATCTCAAAACCTGCGAAACTCTCTCTCAATACCTGCGAAAATTAATTTTTTTAATTTTTTTAATTTATATACATAGGAATAGCCATAAGGTAACATTGAATGTGTGCGTCACATTACTCTAAGTCATCTCTTTCAATACTTCCCATTGATGAGCCCGGGGTAACCCACAGTTTCTCCGTGCTGTATATATACTCTGTAAGTACGACAACATCTTCGAAATCCATATCTATATTAACATTATGTTACTTTAATATCTTTGTAAAAAAAATCAAACTAAAAACGTAAGATCCTAACGTACCTTAAAGGGAGCTGAAAAACTGCTAATTTAATATCTTTAACTATTTTTTTGATATTTTCAAGGACGTAATTTCTAATTCTATTAAAAACACATTTTAGGTGAACAACACTATTGATATATTGATAAATAAATTAAAAACGTATTAGCTATTGAAGATGTCCAAATTTTCCGCCAACGACAATCTTTCATGGGTAACTTTATCATTTATTTCTTTTCCCAAAAAACATGAGGTCAATATGTATAACAAACATGCCCGAACCGCATCCTCGTCGGATATATCAAAAAATTGGTTTTCCAATATTAACTCTTTTAAATCTAGAACCGTTAAAGTTTCGCTTTTCTTTTGCGGCCACAATCTATTTGTGAATGTTGATGCAAAAGTCTTCATTTCTTTTCTCTTTTTGGGATATTACCAAACTGTAATCCCGATATGACACAAAAATCGATCTGCCCGTAAGATAGGCGATATCGACCTATCTTAAAATAAAGGTGGTTGGTGATATCTACATCCTCAGGAATAACTTCATGCATAAACATGATATGTCATAATATTGCATCTCCTCGGAGTATAGAAATGTTTATCTGACCACCACATGTCGACTCATGCATCATCTTCAAACGTTGTTCATTTAAACATTTTATGATCTGCCACATATATTGTGCTGACCTTTTTAAGTTTGTTTTTCTGGGTATCATTTTATTTGGATGCTGCAAAACAATAAATATTTTTAAAAATTGTAATACATTAAACATTATTAATAAGCATGTTAGAATTTAAAAAAAAAAAAAACATACGTATGATTATATTAATAGGTACAATTTTCAAACTAATTTCATTATAAAAATACAAAAATATATATAAAAAATACATAAAAGTTAAAAAGTTAAAAAAATAATAATAAAATTCGCAGGTATTAAGAGAGAGTTTTGCAGGTTTTGTGACTTTTTAGCAGATGGGTTCGAAAAAAATTTTAAAAAACTTAAAAAAATAAAAAATAAACTTTTCGCAGGTTATAATGACTTTACGTAGGTATCATTGACTTTTCGCAGGTCACTCTCAAAACCTACAAACGTCATTGCTAAATTTGTCATTTGATTAATTTTTGGCCTTTTTTGATAAAATTTAAAAAATTAAACTACTTTTGTTTTTTTTTCTAGTAAAAAAATTGAAACGTGAGCCTTGGTTAGATACCTTTCGTTCGTTCTTGAACAAAGACAATTACTTTTGTCAAATTTGATGGTTAGTTACTTGATTAAGTAATTACATAATTAAGTAATAGTTCCAATTGTCGTATTCTTCGTTTACAATAGTCCAATTTGAGACAATGCCAACCTTGCATTGAACAACGAGAGATAAAACTTCAAATACTTTTAATCGTCTAATTAAAATATTGATTATATTAACTTGATTTTGAAAATTGGTAATAACAAAGAAAACAGTTATAGTTTTATTGTTGAGAAAAAACTTGAATTATAAATAAAGAAAAATAAATATTCTAAATGAAAAAAAGGGTATAGGATTAATCCAACTAAAAAGCAAAATAAAAGCACAGCATTAAAAATAGTCGACTATAGTTTAGGTGACTCTGGTGGTGGGCAGGAAATTGCACCTTTAGTCATATTTTTCAAATTTGTTTATCAAGGGTCCTTATTATAGGTTTGGATTTCAGATTTGGTCTCTATCCTTTAACACCGTCAATACATTCTATTAAGTACGTATCAAAATGACAAAAATGCTTATGCATTTGTTTTTTTCTTCTGATTTTATATTTTTCTTACAAAAATTAAAAAAACAATCATTAATTTCTGTGAGAAGCGTTGGAATTAATTGATCTGTCTAGCGATCTCAAACTCTTCGGCGAAGTTCGGGTCAATGAATTAACGATCGTTGCAATTACATCAGATGATGTCCATGAAATCGTAATTCCCGACTCTAAGTCCACTGCAACTCTCCATCTTTGTCTTGCTAATCACCATGTTATAGCCGAGTTTTTTAAGGAAGTACATCATGTTATGGTTTAGAATCTATGTGCTAGGTCTTAGAGGTCGAAAAAACTCCATAGCTTTTACAACATTGGCGAGGAGCACGTACCTAAAAGTATCACCATTTAGATTACGCAATATCGAAGTAATTTCGACATTTTTCCCCTCCATACGATCGGAATTAGAATTCGAATCGTTATCTTGCAAAGAACTTTCGTCTAACTCAGCACTGTTGATTGCATCTTGTTAAGTACTTAATATGATGGTTTTGTAGTGTTTATTATTACAGCTAATAGTCTAATAGTGAAATATGAAATATTTAATTCTGTTTTAAAATCGTAAAAAAAAAGAACTACATCAAAGGCATGCGATTAAAAGTCGCACCGCAACCGCATGAAACGAAACCGCGGTAAAAAAACCGAAAAATGTGCACCACAATATAAATTGCATCGTTCGATTTTTGTAGGAAAAACCGCATTTGCGGTTTGCGGTTCGGTTTTGACCAATAACCACACTGAAATGTACCGTGCTCAGTCCTACTTGCATTACATATGCTTAATGTGTCTTGGATTAGCAAACAAGTCTATGATGGATCTAGCAATATGCGAGGTGAGTTCAATGGTCTCAAGAGCTTGATTTTTTTATGCGTATTACTTTACATATTAACTTCATCCGGTTGTTGTCGTTGTAGTCCATGTTGTTCTGGCTATGAGAACAATGTGGATATAACTTTCCTTTTTTATTGTCGTTGGTAAGTCGGTAAATGTTGTTGGAGCCTCTTGTAAGTGTAGATCGAGATATGCTTTTTGAGAAATAAGTTGAGACAACTCTTAAAGCAATATATATTGGTGAAATTTAACGTGGTAAAGGCTTACACCAAGAATATAATATGCCGATGGCAATTGATACATGATGGCGCTTTTACCATACCACACTAGTAAGCATTAGAATTTGTTCTCTTCTATTTTTATAGTGCTTGAATATGTTCTTGATAGTGATGGAAGATCTAAACAAAAAGGAAGAAGCATTTGTATTATTGGTTTGACACACTTTTTTTTATTTTAATTTTGCTTTGATCTTTATGATAAATAGTGGCATTACAATGAGTTATCATTAGCATTGGACATAAACGATTAGTTTTTAGTAATATCAAAGAGATTAGTTGATATTTCAACATAAAGGTTGCAATTGATGAGAGAAGATAGATGGGAACATTTGATCAATGAACTTTATTCATCTTGTAACAAGTATAACATTGATATTCCACAGATTGATGCTCCATTTGTAGCTCAAGGTTCAAGACAGACCAATTGAATACACAAACAAATATCAAAATAACTCTTTGATTATAATAGGAAATATACTCAAAAACCTATTACTGTGTATTGGTGTGTGTTACCCTCTCGGTAATGCACTGAATTTATAGGACAAATAGAAGGTATCTGTCCACTGATTTCAGCCTCAATTACAGCCTTAGTGGAAGCCTTAATTTCAGCCTTGATTGATGGAATACCAGGACTTTGAGATTCCAACAATCACTCCCGAATCTCTAAGTCCTTCTAGAGACGTCTTCGTTCAAAGAACGGCTTCGTGTAAAAATACGGCTTCATCGGTATCATCTTGTTCGATAAAATTGCTTTCTTGGAATTTTTGAATTCTTTCCGGACATTTGGACGCGTAATGGCCTAGTTTATCGCATCTGTAACAAATAACTTTTGACATATCTTTTTTCGGGTTTCGATTCGAGTCCGAATTCGAATTGGGATGATTTTTGGGCTGGGTTCTACTTGAATTGGGCTTGGAATTAAATGAATTGGACCAAGACTCGTTTCCGGATCCGGATCCGCCTGACCCGAACCCACCCGACCCGGCTCCTCTTTCATTTAACCCATTTTCTTTTCTTCTTCCCCAATTCTCGCTTCTGTAATTCTCTCCTTCCCGATCGGAGTACCTCCCGCCTTCTCCTCTTTCTCGATTCGATCCGCCATCGCCATCACCGCCGTTCAACTCTCCGCCGCCGCTATTCGACCCACCGCCGCCGTTTCTCCATCCGCCACCACCACTGGATCGGGTGAACAGCACCCGCTGCTGCCCTCCATCTCTGCCATCTTCCTCTCTCACCCTCTCCTCGTACGCCTTCAACCGACCGACCACGTCTTCAAAGCCGACTGATTTCAGATCGAGCACCTGCTCGAGTGAGGCGACTATGTGGATGTATTTGCGAGGTAAGGACTTTAGAAATTTCTTGACCATCGTTGTTTCTTTAATTGATTCACCGAGTGCTGCAGATTTGGATGAGATTCCGGACAACTTTCCGGCGAAACAGTCGATGGTTTCGGCTTCTGACATCTTCAATTAGTCAAACTCGGATGTTAGAGTTTGTAAGCGAGCTTCTTTGACCTGATCTGCCCCTACAAACCGAGCCTTGATTGCTTCCCACAGTGACTTTGAGGACTCGACATCTCCTAGTTGCATGATCAAGCTCTCAGGGATTGCTTGATACAGCAATCCCATGGCAAGGTAATTTTTCTCTTCATTTTCTTCTCCTGGATCAATTACTGACCAGCTTTTATGAATTCGCAGGACAACTTTCATACGTAGGGACCAGACGGTGTAATTGGTTGACGTGAGCATCGGACACGCCATAGTAGTTGAGCCGATCTGCTTTTCCCTCACCGGAGTAGCAGCAGGTGCATCTTCTACATCTGACATCTTCTTCTCGGATTATCAGGTATATTTAACAGACTCAAAGCCCCAGTTTCTTGAGCTCTGATACCAATTCAAGACAGACCAATTGAATACACAAACAAATATCAAAATAACTCTTTGATTATAATAGGAAATATACTCAAAAACCTATTACTGTGTATTGGTGTGTGTTACCCTCTCGGTAATGCACTGAATTTATAGGACAAATAGAAGGTATCTGTCCACTGATTTCAGCTTCAATTACAGCCTTAGTGGAAGCCTTAATTTCAGCCTTGATTGATGGAATACCAGGACTTTGAGATTCCAACAAAGGTAGGCATCGACATATTGATCTATAAGTGTGATGAATCTTCATCATTATGGGATTGAGCCATTTAAAATTGTGATAGATTTGGTGATTAAGGAACTTAATAGCAAATTTAATAATTTGACTGCATAGTTGCTATTTTGCAAGGTTTGCTTGATCCGGATATTGCTCTCATCTTTCAAGAAAGAAATGTTGCCTCGTTTAACCGAGTTTTTTCCTCCATAAATTTCTAAGTTACACAGAACTAGTTTATCACATGTTTTCTTGACGTTATATCTAGTATCAATTCTCTATACTGAAGGGAGTTGGATATCGTCTTGCGAAGCTATTGACACAAAGAAAAATTTTCTTTATCCCTTGGTGTATTATTAAAATGGTACTAGTTTTACCCATTTCAACGGCTTCAATTGAAAGATCATATTCAACAATGGAGATTTTGAAGACTCTTCTATAACAAAATCGGAGATCAATGGATGGATGATTGTTTGGTTAATACATGGAGAAAGAGGCGTTTCAACATCTTCAATTTTATAGTGGTTTCAAAAGTTTTCATACTATGAAAATCTGGTCGTTGGATAACTTTCTTCTTTTGAGTTTGCCTTTTTTACAATAATATCATAGCCGTCTTTGGCCGTATGTAAATAATTTATGTAAATAAGATATGCTATGTAGTGTGACACATGGATGTCATATCACAATTTCTACTGGTTAACTCGTTAATTTTGACAACAAATTAACTTCCTGATAAAATTAAACAATTACAAACTAAATGTCCATATAGTTGACAATTGGTTGTTATTTGGTGATTTCAAAGACTTGAACATGAGACTTCACTTTTGAATTCTCATATCCAAAAGCATGCTGAAAGTTGAAGTATTTGTAAAAAATTTCAAGCCAAAAAACATCAAACTAAACACAACCCACTTTGGCTCCCTTATGCTACATGTAAAACAACACCATAAATAGCCTAATAAACAACATAACATAACCACAAAAGCTAAAATTTAAGTCAATCACAAGCTTAATGGTATAAAAACATACAATCCTATAACTCTTAACCTAATTTTTACTTTTCTCCCTCATACTCCACAACTTCTACCACTTTTGACAATTTCATCAACCCTCTCAATACATTATATATCTCTAAGGTCTTCAAATGCCTTTCATCAAAAGCATAAAACTCAACCACTTCATCATCAACCTCAATCAAACTACACCCCGGTAACTTCTTACTCCCGGTGTTCCTCATTGCAACTTTTGACTTAGCCAAATCATCCCATCTTTTAGCATCTCCGTATATATTAGACAACATCACATAATTAGACGGGTTCTCAGGTTCAAGCTCAATAAGTTTTTCAAGACACAATTCAGCTATATCGATCTTTTTATAAATTCTAGACGCGCCTAATAAGTTAGTCCAAATAACATTATCCGGTTTTATTGGCATTTTCGTAATAAATTCTAATGCTTCTTCTATTAAACCCGCACGCGATAACAAATCAACCATACAACCATAATGTTCCATTTGAGGTACAATTGAGTAGTCATTTATCATGGAATTAAAGTGACTAAATCCATCTTTAACTAACCCCATATGAGAACAAGCACATATGACACCTATGAATGTGATACCATCCGGTTTTTGTTTAGAAATCTTCATTTCATTAAAAACTTTCAACGAATCGGATCCATAACCATGCATTGCTAACGCGTTTATAATAGTGTTCCATGAAATCACATCTTTTGTCTTCATTGATCTAAACACATCAATTGCATTTTGTATCACACCACATTTTGCATACATGTCGATTAAACTATTCATGACATAAGCATTGTGTTTATACCCATTGTTTTGTGCGTATACGTGTACCCATTTGCCCAATTCGAGAGCTCCTAGTTTTGAGCATGCAGATAAAACGATTGCTAGTGTTGCATCGTTGGGTTGTACATTGGACTTGTTAAGCATAGTTTTGAAGGTGTCAAGAACTTCCATGAATTGACTGTTGTGAGCGTATCCACCTATGAGTGCATTCCAGGAAAAGAAGTTTCTCTCAGGCATTTCATCGAACAGGTTCTTGCATCCCTCCATATCACCATTATTTGCATACCCATTTAATAAAGTATTCCATGACATTAAATCCCGATTGGGCATGACATTAAAAAGATTCCTAGCTGCGACCATATTCCCAGATTCTATATAGCCAGAAACCATTGTGTTCCACATTACGATATCACGTTCGGGTGCTAAATGGAACAGTTGTCTGGCAGAATTTATATCCGAAGATGAAATATACCCACGAATCATTGATGTCCATGTGACTACATTTCTTAAATTAATCTCGTTGAAAACCTTATACGCATAAGAAATTAGGCCCCCACTAGAATACATATCAATCAACGTTGTCCCAACAAATGGATTCGACTTAAAACCAACCTTTACCACAAAGGAATGTAATTTTTCTCCATCTTTTAAAGCCGATAGCTTCGCGCAAGATTTCAAAACGATCGGGATTGTAAAGTAATTAGGCTTCACATTGATATTTATCATGTGGCCAAATAAAATCAATACATCCAGGTACTTCTCGTTTCCGATGTACCCTTTGAACATGGCGTTCCATGGCGCAGTATTTGGGTCGGGAATTTGGTCGAACACCCGGCGTGCATGAGCGATGTTTTTTATTTCAGCAAAAGCAGATACGAGTCTTGGCGTGATATACTGATTGTGCTCAAACCCATGAGTGGTTATCTGACACTGAACTTGCTGGACATGATTTGTGGTATTACATGACTTTAAAAGTGAGATAAATTTTTCTTCAAGAATGCGGTTCCAGGGGGAATTTTGAAGAATTTTCGCAATTTTGAAAAGAGACCAAGAGATTCAAATAAAGATTGATGAGTTTGTGTTGGCACAATTTGCAATGTGCGGAACAACACGATATCGTATTCACTATTCAGTGAGGAATGATGATTGTCTTTTGAAAGTGTTGGCACGATGTGTCGGTTCTTTGAGTCAACTCAGTTTAACTCGCTGTCTTTACGTTAATTTATGGCACACACTCCCTCCGATCTTCAACCTTGTTATACCTTTATTTGGTCAATTATATTAAAGTCATTACTCATTAAGTTTGACATTATTTTCGGTTGTCTCTAACCTAATGTTTTATAACGTTTTTACCATTAAATTTGGAGATTGCTAATGAATACAAAAACAATTGTAGCCTTGTTGTCCACAAAAACTCATTTAGTACACCTATAGAGTCGGTAATCGGAAAGAGTTGCATGTATCACCTTTTGCAAAACGTCAAACCCAGCCATCGAGTTTGTGAGTCCATTGAGTACGAATTATAGGCTTGTATCATCTTTTCATGAAGTCACCATTTGGCAATTGTTGCATGCAAGAATTCTCTCTGGTGAATGTTTTGAAGATTGAAGCATCTGAAGTTGCTCTATAAGTTGTTCAAACCTTAAAATTTCATGGGGTGTGTGTGTGTTTTCTTGGGAGAGGATATGAAATCAAAGGATATATACAATGAAAATTTGGATTTGTGGGTGATGGGAGCATCCAAATCAAGCAATGAGGCCCTTATGCTAAGAACACCTCCCATGTGATTCCATTTTTGTGTTTGCAATGAGAAATAGTGAAACCATTGGTTTTAATGGTGACTTTGTGGAAGGAATGTAATTTTATGAGTTAATTAGTGTTGGAACAATGATTTAGTTTTATTTATCCATCATAATAAATAGAAACCATTGATATGTATTCCTAGATGTGTTATGAAGTTGCAATGAGAAAATGGGAAAACCTTTAGGTTTCGATGATTTAGGGTAAATATGTAATTTATTGATGCTACGAGTGTTGTAACATGTTTTTAATACCTTAGAGTTAGTCCCTGTTTGGTAGCCTCTCAATTCAAAAGTTAAGAGGTAGTTTTTTAATTTTTCAGATTCAGTGTTTAATAGCATCTGAATAAAAGACTATTAATTTATCAAAAACCTCTTAAAAATTAAGAGATGGAACCATGTCAGAAAAAAAAATTAAAAGTCAGCCACATGCACTATGTACCGCACCACATCCCAGCACCAGCACCAGCACCAGCACCAGCACCAGCACCTCACCCACCCCTTACCCCTACCCACCCACCCAGCCTACCCACCCCTTACCCCCACCCACCTACCCAACCTATCCACACCCCATTTCACCCCCACCCCCACCTTACCCCACGCACTCACCCCCACTCAAACCCACCCACCCCCACCTACCTCAACACATCCCCACACCACCCTACTTACCCACTTACCCCACCCCACCCCACACACCCTACTCTACCCAATTCACCCCCACCACCTACCCCTACCCCTACCTACCCCTACCTACCTACAGCCTCACCCACCCACCCTTAACCCCATCTTACCTAACCCACCCACCCATACCCCATCCCACCCCACCCTACCTTAACCACTCACCCTTACCTACTTACCCCACGACCACCCACCTCACCCCACCCTACCCTATACCACACCACCCCTACTATTGACTTTTAGGGAGAAAAAATGTCTAAAATTTTACACGAAATGAACATGCCAGGGTTGGACAATCATCCTAGATGATTTTTGTTGATGGTTTTTTTAGAAAGAGTGTATGAGAAGGAAAATATCCCTCAATCCATCCGAGATGATTTCAAATCATCATGGACGATTTACTTAGACAATCTGGCCAATTTATTCCAATTTGACTTTAAGCTTGTTGTTGTATGTATGGATGTATATTATTACAAATTAAAGTATGTTGTGATCATATTTAGGCAGTATGGGTTACCAAAGATACTTACAATGATGAGTTGTCCTACAATCGAGTTGTATATATTGACTCGCGAGTGAAATGTGTCTTTATTTTCTATTTTATAAATCTATTGTTATTTGATACTTGTTTTTGAATGATAGAAATGGATAAAAACACTAGCAATGACCAACTAAAACAAATTACAAAGTCACGGAAGCTAAATATGGGGTTTGCAACCACCCAATCAAATTAAGATTTCATTTTTTATGTCTATTGCTAATCCAAAAAAGGACAAAATATCATCGAGGATGTTCGATTTCTTAGGTTTGGGCATTCTAAAGAGCATATTATTACGAAACTTCAACAAAACTCGAAAAGTAGTAATAACCACCCATCAAAACTTTTCTTTTGGTCGTATCCATCCACGTGATATGTTTCTTTATCACTATAGTATTAGGGTAATGAACATTCTGCTATCTCTCAATAAGCTGTCAAATATCCATCACCTCGGGCAAGATATGAACAAGTTATGCACAATTTCGAGGGCCGAGTCACATAAAGGACAACAATAGAATCCAAGTCAGTCCCCTTATTTGAGAGATTAACCCATTTAGGAATCCGATATAGAGTAATACTCCACAATAAAACATTCAACTTGATGAGAACTAAATTATTCCATCGGTTTAGCAACATAAGTGGTAACTGAAGTACCAATGTAAAGAAAGACACTAGCCCAAAATACTGAAGACCCCACATGCGAATATAGAGTCCAACAAACCGATCTTTAGTAGTTGTAAATACGTAATTTCGCGTATCATTATCCAACACAAACTATTGGTCTTTCTCTACTCCACTTCTCATCTCTTATTATTTATTTTGTTGGTATTGATTGCTACTTATTAGTAGTTAACAATCAATAAGAGTTTGTAAAAACCAATCTTTAGTTGTTAGAAAGTACAACATAAATATCTTTCTTGTCTTCACCAACTCCATTGTCATTGTTAACTTTTTTTTTTCATTTTTTTAGAACCACCCTTAACTACTTCACTTCGCATGATGCAATTAATATTATTGAAGTGATCAAAATAGGGGAGGTGTAAATGTTAAGGGACTAAAGTTGTAAGCAATCCAAACCAACGGCAAAAAACAACCGAACTGTCAACTATCAGCAGACGGAGCCGATCGACCATCGCTGCTTAAATCTATATACTCTTGGCATCCCCACCACCTCCACCGCCGCTGCTGTCACCGTACAGCCGCCACCACCAGTGTATGATCGATTTCGTCGGCGCCGATGTCGCTCTTGAACCAAATCTTCAACAGGGGACTTATTGGCGCAAAATGGTCAGTTAGTCGATCCCGTTTCCCAATTCTTAATTTCTAAAAATTCTCGCAATTTACCTTAGGTTTTCGTCTTGCTTGATTTTGTAACTAGTTCTCTCTCAAATTCATGAATCCCCAACCGTATGTCAACTCCAATTTCTTACGTACATACCCACAAAATTTGCTAATGTTTTTTCGATCATCGAATCTGAAAATCTAAGCCCATCAATGAACACTGCATATCTGTAAGCTCAGGAAGTAATACCATGGTGTTATATATTACAATCACGTTCAAAATTTACGGACATGTTCCGATTTTTATGGTCAAGGTTTTCATCCCCAATCCAAAATTGATATAGATTGTTTTAGATCTAGACATTAAAAAGAATCCTATAGTAACTAATAAACTGGATTATCATAAAAATGGCTGCAATCTTTGAAGTATGAATACAATCAAGATAATAATTGTTTGGAAAAACAATCGATACTGGGTGTTATTGCAGTAAAACATGCCTAACCTTAGCAATATCACGGATTAAATTGCTTCAAAATAAGAGAGATATGCAATTAAAGCTTATGCGCAAGGAAATAGCACAGTTTCTTCAATCTGGGCAAGAACCAATTGCTAGAATACGGGTATGTATTTAACTTTTTCTTCAAAAAATTTAGGTTTCATTTTTCAACTTAAAGATATTTGATGGTAACGTTTTAGGTGGAACATGTTATAAGAGAACAAAATATATGGGCTGCATATGAGATCTTGGAGATGTTCTGTGAGTTCGTTCTTGCAAGAATTCCAATTATAGAAAGCCAGAGGTAAATCCATTTTAAAAAAAGATTACTCTTGTAATTGGTCCTTAATGTGATTATAGATTCATAGAGTAGTATTACTGATTATAAATTCATAATTTAAGTAGCATTAATAATGTTAATGCATTTCAACTATGATCAAGAAACTTGAAAGAAGACTAATTGGGAATATTTATGTACGTATTCCATATAATATTTTTATTAACTTTATTTAATAAAAAACAGGGAATGTCCATTGGAATTAAAGGAAGCAGTTGCAAGCATAATTTTTGCAGCTCCAAGATGCTCAGATTTACCAGATTTATTAACAGTTAGAAATTTATTTACCACAAAATATGGAAAAGAATTCATATCAGCTGCCTCTGAACTTCGCCCTGATACTAGTGTCAACCGTACAGTTAATTCAATCTATTTTTTCATTATTTTTTTACACTTTCTTACATACCATATTACAAATTTGATTTAAATAATTTTCCATGTTTCAGATAATCGAGAAACTTTCCGTTTATACCCCTCCCGGTGACATGAAGCTCAATGTCTTAAAGGAAATCGCCCAAGAGTATAATGTCTCATGGGATTCTTCTAAAACCGAAGCCGAATTCAACAAAAGACCCGAGGACCTTTTGGTAATTTCATCTTTCTTTATTGTGTTTCCAAAAGGTTTATAAATCTGTGAGTAAGTTACAGTTTTGGTCCTTGTGGTTTACGTCAAATTACAGTTTTGGTCCTAGTTTTGAAAATATTGCACCGATGGTCATTGTGGTTTCCAAATCTTTCACTTTTGGTCTCTGTGGTTTTGAAATCTTTCACTTTTGGTCTCTGTGGTTTCGAAATCTTTCACTTTTGGTCCCTGTGGTTTCGAAAGCTTTCACTTTTGGTCCCTCCCTGTGTTACCTTTTGTGTAAACGACAGGGACCAAAAGTGAAAGATCTGGAAACCACAAGGTTCAAAAGTGAAAGATTTGGAAACCACAAGGAACACCGGTGCAAGATTTTCATAGGACCAAAACTATAATTTGGTGTAAACCACAAGGACCAAACCCGTAATTTACTCTAAATCTATAGAACTTTATATAGGAAATGTAATTCATTTTTTTTTACACATAAAAGCAACGCACTTTAATTTTTTTCTATGGTAGCAATGTAATTTCCTTTTTCACTGATAATTGCAATATGTAACACATAAGGGTTAAAATGGTAATTTTGTAGAATGGACCAAAGCAAATATCAGATGTGAGTATAAAACTCCCCGAAAGCCGTAAAGAATCCCCTAAAGATTCAAATCGCGTGCCTATTCGACCTTCAAAGAGTGATGCAACCACAAAATCGGTGGGTCCCACTAAAGAAAATGAATCACTAGTGGAGGGTAAAATGGGAAAACCGGTTTCATCAGAGTCGGATAATGTCTTGGAGAAAGCTCGGGCAGCCATTGCTGCTGCAGATCGCGCATCAGCTGCTGCGAGGGCTGCTGCGGAATTGGTTAATGTTAATTTTAACTCGGTTACGTTAGGAGGGGCGAATAGGTAATTTTACATAAGGGTATGATGAGTAACTGTGAATTATTTCTTTGTTTTGCTTTTTGTTTGGTGTGGAAATGTTGAGTGTTTTTGTTTTGAAAGATGGTAATGAAAAAAGGTTTGATCTTCTTGTATTTGCTCTAGTTGTGAAAAGATGGACTTGTAACTAATCAAATATGGAACAAAAAATGTTTCACTCTTGTAATTTGTTAACTATGAAATACTGAATTTTGGAGATAGGAGGGTTTTAATTACTTTTTTGGGATAATAGTAAATGTATATTTATTGCGATAAAAGACAAAATTTTGTATACATTTAGAATATGCAAGAAAGATGTTGGACAAATGTATGTTTAAGGACATGTTTTGTGAAGAGAATAAAGTGAGACATGAACATATCTCACTGTTCCCTCCCAAGAAAATGGTTTTGGGCAAAAAGAAGGGTTTATCAAATAACTTTTTGGGGCCAACTCTAGTGGCTACATGCCACATCCACAAAATCACTTCCAAAACATGATTGTTGGCCAATTTTGAACTCAACATTATTTTTAAGCAAGTTGGTATAAATTATGTAAAAAAGTCGGAAACACCAAGTTCTATCTGACGATTACATTAGCCAATCTTGAACTCATAACATTAGCCAATCTTGAACTCATAACACTATTTAAAGGGTTTTGACCAAGGAGAAACCATAGGATCTATGTTTTGAGAGTCCATAGGGCTGTTGGGAGGCCGGAAGGCTGACATTGAGCAGGATTCTGGAGGATCAGAAGCAGAATCATTAGGTTACCGTTTTTGTTTGCTTTACTTTTTGTATTTAGCATACAATTTAGTTTCTTTCTGCATTGTACTTTCAGATTTGGGTTGACACACCTTTGTTCTTATTTGGTTGGATGACACCCTAATTTTGTGATTTGAGTAATATTTGGTTATCGCAAAGTTATTTAATTTGTCGTGTTAGTTTAATTAATGATACTTATATGTTAAAGTTTGAATCTTTGTTGTCGTATTGGTGAGTTATTTCAATCTAGAGGACCAGTCTGGTTGTGTAGCTTGAATTATAACAATATTATGACCATTAGACAAGTATGACTAGAGATGAACCAAATCCTAGGATTAGGACAATAAAGCAATGAACTATAATGTGTAAGATGCGTTAGATAACCATTCTATGAAATAATTAATTATTATGAGCATTGAGATTAATTATCTGATTAAATTTGCACGATATGAACTTAAAAACTGATAATATGGATAATTTTTACATGATCATTGTAATTAGGAGTCTTTAGAATTTTTAGAATCATTAGAATTAGTAAACGGACCAAGAGAACAAATTAATAACCATTGCACTTAATAGAAATCAGTCATAATCGTACGATGAAATCAAGTTAAGTGATAATACCTTCAGAACTGTTTTCAAATCAGTTTTCAGTTTTCAGTTTCCCTTTGTTTGTATTTTTCATTTTATATCCAATTCCCCTTTTTTATTTTCTGTTTTCAACATTAACTAGTAATTAAATAAGCTAAGATGTTTCATACTTGTGCTCCAAGAGTTTGGCACCCTTTCTTACCAAAAGTATACTACTACACGAATAGGTTCACTGACTAGTGTGTCATAGTCATTAGTTTATATGAGATTAGTTTTATAAATTTAAAACGAGATCTGTTACATCAAACTTTTGACACCTTCCAAGGGATTGATTTGCATGAATCAATATTCCAAAATTTCTACCTTTTATAGATTTTCACAGATAACTCTTATATTGTTTTCTACATTCTTTTATGCTTGCTATCAATCTAATCCAAAAGAGCCACATCTATTACTTGTTAAACATATTTTAAATACCTTAAAGGCACATCGTCTTTAGGTAGTTGATATCCTTCTAATATAAACTATGAGATACAAGATTTTACAAATGTTAACAATATTGTATGCAAGCTAGATTGAAAGAGTACGTCTAACAGTTGCTAATTATTGAGAAGAAAGCTTGTTAGTTGGCCATCGGAGAAACACAACTACGGTAGGGACTAAGTATGTTGCTTCTACGAGTTGTTGTTCTAAAGTTCCATGGATGCAAATACGACTGAGGGATTCTGGATATTAGATGCAGAAAGTGCCAATATTTGGCGACCATAAAAGTGCGATAGCCATTTCCAAGATTCATATCCAACAATCAACAACATGGCACATAGATGTGATGTATCACTTCCTGAAGGATAATGTGTAGAAAAGTAATATTATATTATATTTTATCCTCTGACAAAACAACAAATAAATTATGTAATCACTAAACTTTTAGATGAGATGAAGTACTTACACTTCTTAAGTCTATTAGGTATATTGGAACAATAGAAGCATATATCTAAAAGAAGCATAACTACAACATAAGCATGCTTATAACAAAGGTGCATTCAAAATAGAAGGTTGTTCACAATATAAGTGTGTACTTCTAGCACACATATATTCTACAATAACACTGTTATTCAATAGTACTATGTGTACCATAATAGAAGTTGTCACGTCAAAATAGAAGCATGGTGTCAAGTGCCATTATAGCCACTTTAGATTAAAAATGCTTTTATAGTATTTTGGTCTATGGCTTCTATAGCAGCCATTGTCTAACAGTTAGCATACATATCAATATACAACTACGAAAAATAAAAAAAGTTTCTTTAAAAATCTTATATTTTTGCACTTAATTCGTTCAACATGATGTTATATTTAAATTTTTTGAGATACATGTTTTTTTTTCTAAAATACTAAAATTGCCAAAGTTTATCATTTTTATTCTCTAAAAGATGGTGTATGTATCGATCTATAACAATAAAATTAAAAATATATTTATCTTTTTAATGTTAATTATTAATAAATTACTGCTTTATTTATTTTCAAAGAATATAAAAAAATACATCAAAGTTTATCATATTTCACTCTTAAAAAGTGGCATCCATATCACTATAGAAAAACAAATAGATTTTTTCGTTCTCACGTTCTCATGAAAAGTTTTATTCTTATTTGAATCGTTCTTAATGTAACATCGTTAATTTTTCAAATTTGATGATGTTAGGAAAGATTAGTATTTGGAAATCTATAAGTGTATTTAAATGTTACCATGTGAAAATTCATAAAAATGCTACAAAATGAGAAACAAGACAAAATCAATTCGAACCAAGTATAGGTACTTGTTGATTTCTTGGAAACTTGTATTATAAGTATACAATGCAATTTTAAAGTTTATAACACTTATTATATGCTCTTTATTGATGAAAATATGTATCGGATAAAATGAGGGCTTAAGGTAGTTATGGTGATATTATACCTTAGGAACAACTATGGAATTCTTATTATATGCTTTCTAACTATTAATTTGACATTACTATGTGTAAATAAGACTATTAGAAGGCTAATGTAGAAAGAATCAAATTATTTGAGCTTTGGATGCAAAAGATATCACCAAAAGAAGAAGTATTTTGTTTTTGTGTAGAAAGAATCATATTTTTAGAGGTTATGGATGCAAGGTAAGTATTGAAACATCAATATAACTTCACTAATAATCTCTTACAAGAATAATCAAGTGGGTTGGAACTGAATTGAAAAGTTAGGACATATGGGAGAAAATAAGGTTTTATTGTGCAGCCTGCTTGAAATGGCCATGGAAACCATATCTCCAAATGTCATGGAAGAAGGATGATTACCCCATCATGAATTATATATAGAATAAAAGTAAGTGCAAAAATATTCAACTCAATAACAATTATGAAGAAAAAGTTATGAAGGTTGGAACATAAACACTTGTAAAGAATAAGCAAAGAGAGGACTGAAATTGTTGCTTGGAAACAACCATTCACATCGAGTTATACTGCATTAAATTGATCCAAAAAAAGTTCCAAAATTTACCCTAAGTTTTGAGGGATCCAAATAAAAAAAGCATCAAGGCATTCGACGTAATAACGAGAATGTTATTCATGAAATAGTAGCGGGTATCCCTCTTATACACGGACCTCATGGAGTTTATATGCAAACTTACTCGGTTGAATTGGGTTGTAATATATAAGAACATCACTCTTAGAATCACAATAGACTGGTACTTGAAAATATTAACAATGCTGGAGCTAGAAATGCTCTACAATGCTGAGAGATAGCTAGGCTAGAATATTCCCTTTGTATTTAGGAATATTCGCTTATCTTCTATAAATAGAGAGGGATATGGTCATTTGTATATATGTACCTCAATATACAGTGTTTTGACTAGAGAGAGTTTTAATGGCTGGGAATTTTATTCCCTAGCCACAAGTTCTCCATGTATTATTTTACTCTCTTTATCTATGATTATCAAATTACTCATCTTATGTTCTTCAGTTATATACCGTTAATCTTTTAGATATTTATTATTCCACACATTGCTAACCACCATGGGTCCTGGCAATTGGTATCAAAGCCATACTCGTGCTCATATGAAAAATGATCTAGACTAGTAATTTATCTTGAAGATTATTTCCGTGTTGCAAAATTTTTCTCAGATTTGCATTTGAAAAGTATTGTGATGAATTATTTTTGGTTTTTGTGTTGATTCAACCCATTTGAATAGAGTTGTTGCTGATGCTTGTCTATTTTTCTGCTGTAACACTGACACGCCTAGGTCGTCGTGCGGTCAAAAATAAAGAAAAACCTAACACACACTAGCACAGTGGTAGTCAGGGTCGATCCGCAGGAGCTTCGTGGTTAGACTAAATGAAAGATTACCAACTAGTAGTGTCACGCTACAGTCGGAGGATCTAGTTTCTACCTTCCTAATCACTAGCAAACAAAAGCAATGATCTAACACACCCAAGCCAAGCTAAGCTATGCTCAAATAACCCAGTCACTTTCTGAAATCAGAAGTACATCTCTGAATCAGAAGCAATCAAAGGCATCCAAACTAGCAAAACCAAGCAAAGCATAAACTAGCCACTAACTAAAGTTCTACTAAACAGTTACTAGCCAAGGTTTAATGCTTACAAATTAACCTAATTAGCTACTGATTTCAGCAAAGAAAAACAGTCCCAACAAGGTCAAGACAATACTCAGACATCAATCACACATCCAAAACCAAATACAAGCATAAAACATCGAAAAAGCTAAGATTAAATGTAACCAAATGCTTTACATTCACCAAATCCGAATCCAACATCAAAACAATAAGCAAATGGTCTAGAAACAGAAGCCAAAGCTTAATACCAATGGTTGTCACACCCAAAGATATAAAACCAAGCTTAAATCCAACTATTTAATTACAAATAAAATCTAAAACTAACCAATACCAATTGAGAGTCTTCTGGAATGAAATCTTGGAGTCAAAGAGCTTCAAGGTCGATTTTACACCCGGTCTTTGCTAGGGTTTTCGGCTGGAAATGCATCTATTTATACTTGCAAATTTCCCGCAGCCGCGCCGCGCAGAAGTGAAATCCGCGGCGCGCGTACTAATCTTTTCCCGTTTCTTCGGCATTTGAATGTGTTCCACCGCCTCAAGCCCGCGTCGTGCAGATGATGTATCCGCGGCGCGCGTACGAGTTCCCTTGATTTTTCATTCTTTCCAACTTCTTCCTTTTGCACGCTTTTAGTCCCTGTTTCCATTCTTTTTCTCCAAACAAGTCCTGGCACGAAAAGTGAGAATACCAAGATATATCTGATATAATTTCATCAAGAACAGGGCTCAACAACGCCTAAAATACTTGATATCACTAGGCGTTGTCAAACACCCCATTTCTTAATGATTTAAAAGTGTTATGGTTTTATAAAAGTCATGTCTAGAAGACATGAACAACAAAATGTGGTTTAACAAAAACCATCAAGCATATGGTTTACATAATTACAAGCTTGTGTGTTACAATTTCATATCATAATAAACCATAGCAAGCAAAGAGAAGGATTAAACCAAAGTTCAAAAACTTGGAAGCTATCTTAAGCTCCACTCCGTCTAATCCTTCCAAAACGCATCTAGCATAGCATCCACTCTTCCTACACTTGCGGACCTGTACCTGAGATACATGACATTAAACTAAAAATACGTAAGACGAAAACGTCTCGTGAGATACATGGGTTTTTAGACACAAAACATTGGTAAAGTAAAATCATCATTTTCAAACTTTAGTAAGCATGAAAATCCATAACACTTTTTAAAGAAAAAATTATTATTTTCAACATATCATCTTTTAACTTGTAAAACATTTTCCATAACAAAAATGGAATAAAACATTTTTGCTACATAAGAACTTGCATTTCTTTCAATTGTCTAGTATTCAATTATCAATGGATTTTTATACTTAGGGCATTAATCACATAAGTGATACCTCAAGTCTACGCTAGGGTGGAAAGAACGAAATCAGTCCACCCTAACCTCATAAGTTTTAGGACATTTACTTCGTGAAGGGGTCGGTACGACCCCTGTAGACTCCTCTAGGTTCCCTTGCGGGAACATCATGGCCCGGGCAAAAGTGGGTAACATAATAACTTGCATTGATGCATTCATTCACATCTCAAATACCAGTTATTTAAAACATATCATTACTTTAAAATCAATTATTCATTTGGAATCATATAAAACAATTTTCAAAACATTTCATCATATCGTGGTGTAAACATATCAACTTCATAATGTAATAAAGAAACTTGAACATCATCAATACTTGAAAACACAAAATGATTTCATAAATAGTTTTTTTTGCCATGTATCCTAATAAGGGAAAAACTCCACAAGGTCTTCTTGCCCTCACCTTGCTCACTAACAACTTGGTCTCCACCTATTAAGCCATATACAATTCGTATTCATTAACAATAGCACATACTTATTCACCTATGAGGAACCAACATAATCACTTAATCTATTAAGACTCTTCATAAAGTTATACTTGACTAGTTTGGATTTATTTTAGTTTTCAACAATATGTCACTTAAATCCTCTCCCTTATCAATATTGAGGTTGTTAACACTTCATAACATTCAATTTCATTAATTAGTCCATAATCACCATATATATATATATATATATATATATATATATATATATATATATATATATATATATATATATATATATATATATATATATATATATATATATATATATAAATCATGGGGAAATGTTTCTTACCTTAAGAGGAAGAGATGCAGCAAAAAGCCCTTTGAAACACCGAGGATTGAAGCTTGATTCGAGTTCACACACTAAATACACCAAGAACACACCTAGTGTTCCTAGTGTTCTTGGGAGAGAAAAATGGGGAAGAAAGAGAAGGAAAAATGGCTGAAATGATTCAAAGTTCGTCCTTAAAGTTCCTAAAACGTAATGGAAGACACTTTTCAAGATTAAGGGGTGCTTAGTTTCAAAAATGAGGCTGATATGTCAGTTCCACGCACCTGCACGTGCCCAGGAAGTGCCCAACGCACTTTTAACTAATCTGCTGCGTACACGGCCCGTGTAAACTGACACGGGTCGTGTAAAATGTGAACAGAGGCTGTCCATTAGGTTACACGGCATGTGTAAATTCACACGGGTCGTGTACATTCCGTGGCAATTTTTCCAGCATTTCATATTTTATCCTCAACTTCAATCAGCCATAACTTCTTCATTTCTTATCCAAATTTCACAAACCATATATGCTTAGAAAGCTAATAAAAAGTTCTACAACTTATTTTACTGAAATTTCCCCAGTTCTAATTACATTTCTCGGTATTCAAGCACAAACCTGGTTACTTCTTGATTTTTGCTACTTTTAGTCCAACTTCAATTGATCATAACTTCTTCATACTAACTCCAAATGTTTCCATTCTTTTTCCTACATTCTTATAATTAGAAATACTCCATTTTTAATACTTTGAGAAATTTCCTAATTCGATTTCCATGTTGAGTTATTCATTCATATACTTCTAACAATATTATCTTTACTTAATTCTCTTTTTACCCAAATTTATCAATCATAAATCATGCATACAATAGTAAGGACTTAATATCTGACTTAATCTAACATATTCACATTATCACACACACACATATATATATGTATATAAACCATTTCGTTCCTTTTCATTAAGCACATGATAGAAGACTTAATCAACTCATTCCATTCATCATTCTTACATGAGTATTAACAACACAAAAAGTTTGGTTGTCACATCTGCTACTATGATCGATCTTTCTAAAGTAAATATTTTGATGAATGTAAAAAAGGTGATGTTCTTGTCTCTATGGTATTTGTGATTTATATTTATCCATATATTGCTTGAATATTATGGAAGAGACTAAGAACATATGTGTAGAGATGAGATATATTTTTTCAAAATAATATCAATACAATATTTGGACAATCATTTCTACAAAGTTGAAAAAGATTTTGAAGATATTGCTCATGGTTGTTGAAGATACATTGGTATTTCCTTTGAAATATGTTAAGAGTTTGTGGATTTATTTGTGCTGAAGTGATGAGAAATGAGCTATTAAAGTAGTGTACATTTGCTGGTTCATGAATGTGCAAGGACCTTAAGCATTACTCCTTTTTGATGATCAAACCCTCGTCGAGTGTCGTTCGCAGCAAGTGATGCTGACACTCAATTCTTAGTTCCTTGTGAGTAGAGCGTGGAGGGTATGCAGTCTTAGGCGCGTGACTGGTTGGTGTGGCCAGAAAATTAGATGGGATCTCTTTCTCTCTCTGCATTAATTACTCTTACACTCTCTGCTGTCTCTTTCTTGCTTCTCTCACTTGTGTCGGGAATTTAGAACACCCTTACCTCATATTTTCTTACACTTTCCACCAACTCCTCACCCACCTTACCATCAACCCAAGGTAATTTTGAATAGTAGGAATTTACCTAGCTTTTGAAGGAACTTCATTATCCAAATATCTTCTTTATGCAGTTTTTCAAGCGTCAATTGCATTTTTAATTTTTAGATGATTTCTAATCTTGTTTTCACTTGGAACTCCTTCCAATGAAATACATCTTCATTCATTATGGATATTTGCTATTTTGTTGGTCAATACTCTTCTTGCTTCACCTAGAAGCTTGCATTAGTGTATAACCTTTTACACTATTACTCTCTTTTACAGCTGGGCTTAAAGAAACACTTCTAACCTTAGAATGTTCTTTATACAAACTTCCCATGACCTTTTTATTTTTTCTATCGATGTCCCTTTTGTCATACATACTATGATATGTTTGGTCTAGTGTATAATTCCTTTTGTATATGTTAATGCAATCTCCTTGAAGGCTCACTCAATGTGCCATGCGATCAATACATTCTTAATATGATGTCCTATCATAATTGCAAGAATCTATTATTAGAGTCTTGTATCTTGATTCCTCTCAAGATTTTATAATACATATATACACCTTGACTTAAACCCATAAGTCAACTTGATTTAACTCCATAAGTCATAACTTTGAGAATAAAGTTAACCTTTTTATATATCTTCCATAAATAAATATTTCTCGAGTCTTAAGCTTCAAGCTTTGTTGAAGACAAGTATGTCACCAACATACAAGTCTTATGGAATACTACTGCGCTCCCCCTAGCTTTTATGTAAACATAAGCTGTCTTCATATCTGATGAAGCCAAACTATCAAGGTTCATACTTTAAGATGTTGACTTTCAATCCCTGAAAGGATTACATCTTAGTGTTCACAACTCTTGAGTCCTTTTTTTCAAATTCATAATCTGACATATCACTTTGGTAATTTGATTAATTCCCCGGAATAACATTCCTCATTAATCTTTGAGAGAAGCAGTTTCTCGTATTCACCAAACTTGCAAACACTCAATATATTGCATAAATTTACATGATTTATAACAAATCACAAGTTCAACAAATCATCTTATTGAATACTAGTTTTAAACAAGGTAGAATTTGTGACTCTTGATATTTATCAGGTTTTCACGAAAGGCTCCTACTAGCTTTTATCACCAGAATAAACTTTTCCAAGAACTTTTGTTTATCCAATAAATATCTTTGTTAGTGGATTTCTAGAATCATAATTCTAAACACCTTTAAAAACTTCTACGAGTATGCTTCTAGTGCTTTATTTTTCCCTTCAATTTGTTATTTCACACAAGCTTTTAAAACTCAAGTTTGCCATCTGAGTATGGGAAAGAAGTCTTATATGAGGTCTACTTTCCTTTGGTTGATCTATGTTCAAAACATAGATAACAGTAAATCCAAGTATAAGAGATATTTAATCATGTACCACACATGATCCTTACCCCGTAAGATCAATATCTCTTATTTTAAGACATAACACATTTGTCACTTGTTTAATACTTAGTAACTTGTGGGTATGACCCATAACCATCAGTATTCCTTGAGAACCCTTTATTAAGTATTGTCTTTCATCATTATCATGAAGGCTCTTGCGTTGTCCCCTTGTATTGTTTTCTTGACTTTACTTACAAACAATCTTATCCTTTAAATTGTTTCCTTTTGAACAACATATGGTATTGTTAACTTAATAGGTTAACCTTTCTTGAATCTTTTATTACATCTTAATCTTGTCAATATCATCAAGATTAGCCCAAGGAGGCGTAGTCTATGTTTCCAAAACATAACTACTGAGATGAAGTCTTAAAATGATATCTATCACATTATATCTTTGAGGGAATACACACCCATGTGTATTGCTTCTAACAAAATGGATTTGCTTCATGTTCTACTTGAATGAAAATAAGTTTAATCCTTTCACATAAAAAATGACTTGCGAAGATATAATGTTTCCTTTTTTCCCTTAAAGTGCCATACTTATGGGATGTGTTAATGTCTTTATGTTGTTGAGCCTCATTCAAAATCCATTTGAATCTATATGGTGTCTCTATGATATGTAGAACCTCTTAAAAGGACGTCTTTGAGATTTACCTTATAATTCCATTCAAGAGGATCAAATCCTCATATTGGAATTTCATCATTTTGAATGTGAATATAATTTTTCTATTTATACGATTTAAGTAAATTCTCACAACCAAAAGCAAGAAACATAAGCAAAATTTAGTCCAACTAGATTTAGAATATTGTTTATAACCAATACCCTTTTATGTTTTTGAAAACATTGATTAATAATGTCTAGAACCCAAGTTGCAATCAAATTAATGGCTTGATAGCCTTTTTCCCATCACGTTATTCTACTTGGTGGACAATCTTTATCGGTTACAACCAATGTAACTTCTAGAAACATGGGATCATTTTAAAACAGTATTTTTGTTAAGTTTGACATGTTTGATCCCATCTATGCCTTGAGCTTCTCTAGCTTAGGTATACTTTATCACAATAGATTCCCAATCTGTGACACCACGAGACTTTATTCAAACGAAACTTTAACTTTATTTATATATATCAAAGTTTTCGGTTACAACGGAAGCTATAAGAAAATACAAGCTAGAACTTTTGCTAATAACTAAAAGGTATAACAACAGGTAATGTCTCCGAGTGTCATCTGGTCCCATTTTTATGATGCCGAGTACCTGATATTATTCTACTGAATGTGTCCTGAGATACATATGTAGATGCGTAAGCCAAATGGCTTACTGAATTCATGTGTTTGTGTACAAAATACCACATGCATTGATGATATGAAATATGAAATACAAAAATTTCGTTGAGATCTCAGAGTTGTGGGTAAATTTATTTAAGTCATTTTCAGACTTCGAGCTAGCATATGAGTTATCCGAGTCATGACTTCTATACAATGTACTAGTGGGGCTAGACATGTATTACCGGTATCGACTTAGTAACAACAAGATGCCTCCCGTGTACTAATCGTACCAAATTATATTTATTAGCGAACGACGTTACGTTCCCTTTTTTATTTTTATATTTACCCAGCAACTCGTGTATACATATATAAAGCAATAAGCATAATAAAATATCGAAAAACAATAAACGTGACAATTATAATGCAATGAGCAATTAGGCATATAAACACAATATATATCATATATATATCTTAGTTTGTAAATGCATCATAAAACTCACCTTGATGGTTTAACGGTAAAAGCTCGTGCTTTTGGAATTTCCTACTATTCTTTATAAACTTTATATTGTTTGAGTGTGTGATTAGTTTCATGGAATATGAGGTATTTATCTCTTAATTAATTTGCGTCAATCTTGGCGATGTAGTGTACGTTTTTTTTCCATCCGGGTTGTGTCACGCGGGTTCTCCGGGTTTGGATCCGGATTTCGGATCTTCTTTGTTTCAGCAACACGTATTCCCCTCCGCTTCTTCCTCTTTTCTTATTCTCACCTTTTTCTCCTCATTCCTATTTCCCACCGATTACAGCTCCTGGATTTACCATCATGCCGTCGATTCCTTTTGCCCCTTTGCATGTCTTTGATTTCCGACGGCGACTGTAGCTGGGGGTGGCAGCGGTTGCTTGTGGTGGTCGAACACTGCATCGTAGTTCCAATGTCGGCTGTGTCTTCTGGTCTTTGATCGACGTCTTTGTTAATGTTGATTTCGAAGGTAACTTCTCCGGTCATCGGCGTTCCTGTTACGAGTTCCGATTGTTGACTCTAAAGTCTGGAATAATCAATTCTTCTTCTCGATGACTGATTATTGGCTTTGATTTGTCGATTCTTATTCTCGAATGTCGCTTTGATTTCATCGACTCTGAGCTCTGCTTGGAAGCTTCGTTATTTTGAACGATTAAGGTTAGATTTCATACATATGCTGACTGATTAAATGTCTTGAGTGATTTCGTGTATCAACTATTCGGTTAAATGCTTTGATTTCAAACGCCATTAACGGAAATCACTAATGGTGTCATCTAATTTCTTATTCGTTTAAAACTTCTCGAAATCCTTTGGGAGGAGACATTTTTCTGCATTTGATTTTGACTTACTGCATTTGATTTTGACTTACGAATGAAAGAATTGGAATGATAAATCGTTTTCAGGCTTTGAAGTCTTTATCATATGAAGAAGGACAGATGGAAGGTTTACAGAAGGACCGATTGGTGGAATTAGAAGTAGTACACAAAATAAAAGAGGAAATACGAATGATTTCTTCACGGTTGGGGCACATTGAGTTTTCTTACCGTGACCCCGTGAAGATCTTTGACCAGTCAAAAGTCAAAGGCGTGGTGGCAAACCTTATAAAAGTCAAAGATATGGCAACTATGACTGCCTTGGAGGTTTGCATTGGAAGAAGACGAACTTCAACCTCTTCAGCTGGATTTTGGTAATGCAAATATGTTCCTTTTAGTTTTGATTTAAGTATCCATTGGCATCTTATTGGTATGTCGTACTCTGTAAGAACAGTTCATCTTCTTCTTCTTGTGTTCATTTGCCAATTTTGTTTTATTTATACCAACGCTTCTCTCAAATTTCCAGTTCTAAAAGAATCAGATAACACGAGTGCTTCATGTCTTCTTCTGCCTATCATCAAGCCTTCTCATTATCTTCTATTCCAACATCTATGACATCGTTCTCTTGTGTTTATTTCTGATCCATTAATGCTTTTGATTCAGATCTTAAGAAGTTGGCTTCTTGAGGATGTGCAGTTTTACTGCAGATCTTGCTCTACCAAGTTAACCACATCTATTCGGTAGTGTACTCTCCCAATTAACACCTTAATACCACCATGACTTTCTAATAATCAACCTAATAGTGAATCATACATACAGATCTTTCAAGGAAATGCCATCTCTTAATTGGCGTGAAGCAGCAGATAACTGGTTTGGGACATGTTGCTGTTCTTTTGGGGGCGTAAGTGAGAAATTGGTAACAAAATATGCCAACTCATACACATGTTCATCTGGCATGTGTCTAATGGATGCCACTTCTACTGTTATCTCCAAAGATGACTTCATAGGACATAAATTTCCCGATCATGTTAGTCAAAGTCAAAGTACATTCACATTGAATGTTGACCATGGTAGTTAAAATGAAACACCCCATGTTCATGAATGCTGCCATGTTCATGAAAATAAAGATCAAAATCAAACACATGGTACAAATACAAATGAGTTACTAGCAAACAAGACTAGTCTTCTCAATGGCCTTCTTGGAAATAGTTTCATGGTCACATCTCCTTATCTTTCAAAATCCATAAATTGGAGTGAAATCTCATGTCCAAATTGTTCATGTCTTCTTGGAGCATACCCACATGATAATCTTGATGGAACATTAAATAATGCCCTATTGAATGATACCATTCACTTATTCAAATGTTTCATATCCACTTGCTTGCCAGTTGGAACTTCAAATGATTTATTTAGGTAATATGGGTTTGAAATTTAATTCATTTAAATCATACTTTGTAATTTGTATATATATATATATATATATATATATATATATATATATATATATATATATATATATATATATATATATATATATATATATATATATATATATATATATATAAAAGAATTTACGGTTTAAATCTTGCAGAAAATACACATTAGAGAGGATGTTTACAAGCCAGTTGTTGGAAAATGCAAAAGATGAACTTTCATTCAGAACCGTTGTTAGAAATTTGTAAACAAGATCTCCAATGTTGCAAATTGTTCTTATAAACCCTAATTCATGGTGTTCATTTGGGGATTGTATGGATGAAATGGTACAATTTTCTAAGATCAATATGTACCCGATGATTAAAGTGCTTTTTTCAGACTGCAGTAACAAAACCGAATCTTAACTAATGTTTGTTAATATACTCTTGATTTTCTTTCTTTCTAACCTTAGAAAATAAAAAGATTTTATTATTTTATTTTTATGTAGGAATTTAAATGAATGGGCTACAAAAAATCAAGTTGAAGATGTTTACATGTTGATGACAAAAGTATTATCAGATTGAAAAAAATGTATTCTTTTTAATAAAGAGTTCTGTGATTTGTATTAGAAACTGGATCAAACTGCTGTGGAGAGAGTCTTTTTGAAATCTCTTTGTTTTTACAGGCTAGAAATCAGAAGGTTAATGAGAAAGACAAACCACTTCTTTCAATCTCCAATTTTGTACAGGTAATAAAATTAAAAAAATTGCTTTTACAGACATTTTCCCACGAGGGGTAGTTTAGTCATTTCCTTTTTTTACAGGTTGCCCCAAACAATGTGCTTCTTGCTGTTCTAGCCCTTCTTTATGCTATCAATAATTATCTGAAATTCACAATGCATGTACTATTTTATTTTTATCACAATCTTTAATTATAATAACTTAAAATAATATCAGATTTTTGATAATATTTCAATTTGCAGCTTTATTTTAATCCAACAACTGTAGCATTAGCTCCCCCCCCCCCCCTTTAAGGATTCAATCCAGCCACAGGTTATTGGTAGTAGCATAAATCAAATGCGTTCTTTACCTGAGGGAATTACTTCAATGGGTGTTTCAGTAGCAACGGGTGCATATATTTTACCTGATGGAATTGCTTCAATGGGTGTTCCAGTAGCAACGAGTGCATATATTTGCAAATTTATCTTTGTAAGTTATACATTTTTCTTTATTTTATTGATTACTGTTGTTGAAATGCATAATGTCATCTCATACTTTTATGAATTGAGTTTTGTGTATAGGTGATTGTTCCATCTATGGCATCGGTGTTCAATGAATATGCACTCAAGACTCAATATGACACAAGCATTTACCCTCAGGTGAATTTTTAGTATTTGTGGTAAATGAAAAAAATACAAATGTACTTTTGTACTTACATTTATTTGTTTATTTTAGCATCTTACTTTCATTTCTTCCTATTTAAGTTCCGTACCTTGAAAAATCTATCCAATTATAGCAATGTCATCCAAATACAAAGAAAATTGGATAACAATTGGGTTGATCTCCAAAAAAGGAAAAAATTGGAAGTACAATGCTATAATTAAGTAGATTTTTCAAATTACAATGTCTTAATAGGAAAAATAAGGAAAGTACAATGTAGTAAGAGAAAGATATAAAAGTAGGATGCTATAATAAATAATTAAATGAAAGTACATTGGTGTTTCTTGCATTTAGCCCTTAATTTTTTTTATGAAATTGATATTAATTTCTAGTGTTATTGACTTATTGTATTTAAGAATCTGTTTTTATATGGTATGGAGCAACATTTACCTTCCGAGGGATCCTTGGAACTGTTGTTATCAAAGGTACCAAGGGACTGAATATGGGTAAATGACTATTCTACCCTTGTGCATTGCTAGTGTCCGATTTTGTTGATAATAATGCTTTTCTAGGTCCTGAAAGCTTCGATATCCTGCAAGGACATTGAAAAGCTACCGTGTTTTTGTTGATAATAATGGTTTTCTTTGTACTTTTTAATATGGGGTGAAGCCGCCATATTTCATCATGTAAGATATTTTGATTATAATATTCTTTATTTAATTGAATATATAAGTTTATAAATTCGATTTATAAGTTTTAGATGGGATAAGAATTGGTCGGCTTGGTAAAAAATATAGATACATTGCAATTTTAGGTAAAAGTTTCTGTCATTGCTAAAGGAATGTAAGTACTTTGCTCTTATAGGTAAAAAGTATAAGTCCGTTGCTATTATAGGCAAAAAGTAAAGTACATTGTCTATATTGGTAATGAGAGGAAACTAGGCTCCTGTTCCCTGCAATTTGTCCTTCTAAATATATATTTTTAACTATATTTTTATTCAGGTCCAAAAGTTGCCTTCATCTTGGTTGGCTATTCGATACAAATTCATCTTTCCTCTTGAAATCATCATGAAAGTCTAAGGTAATAATGTTATGATTTTTTTGGGTAGTCAACACGTTGACTTTTGTATATACCTTTCGTTGACCAACGTTGACTTTTTTTTAAACAAAATATATTTAATGCAAATGTCACTAAATGTCGTGGGAAGACCCTTTTGTTGAAATCTGGACATTTTCCCATCTTTACCATACCTTTGACCGCTTGTGGATATTCCTTTTCATGATGATCCAGATTTAACTTTTTAATTCAAGTTTTTTTACTTTTACTAAATGTTCCGTCTACAGGGACTTACAATAATTGCATTCAATGATGTAAAAATCAACTCCGACACAATACATGAGGTTTTAAGTTTAGGCTCTACAATTTTTTTATGAAGCTTTTTCAAAGTAGGTGTCTGCTTTGTAATTTTTTCATTTCGTTTAATAATTTAAGAAATTCTTTTTCCTTTTTTTTCTTATTATTTATTTATTTCAGGTGCAATGGACATTGTGCTGATGTATGGTAGCTATTCTATAACAAAGACATTGTTGTTTCACGGATTTCTGCCCGTTTCTTTTGCTTGACGTTTGCCACCATTTTCATATGGTTATACCCATATTAGCAGTGTAGAGTTATTTTCTTAATCGTAATGGCAATGTACTTACAGTTCTTTGCATATAAAAGCAATGTGCTTAAATCTTTCTACCAAGAACAGCAACATATCTGCATTTTGACGACCAGTATAGGCAGGGAATTTCATTTATTTATTATAACACATTGCTATTATTGGTAAAGGAATGTAAGTCCATTAGTATTACAATCAAGGAGTTGTAAGTATTTTACTATAACGTGTAAAAAAATGTAAATTAGCGTGGGATGAACAATAGTCAACTAATCAAACGTCGAAGAAAGGGAAGCACGAGGAATGGGGACCCCCAAAGAATCCAAACGAAAGGAAAGCGATAACTCGGAAAAAGGTCAACACTTTTCACCCTAAAAACCTGGTCAATTTGACACAAGAAAAAAGAAACCCGTGCGGAGCACGGGCTCCCACTCGTTTATACTAAAACTTGACCCTGCACTTGATGTAAAAATCTGACACATGACTTCTACAATCAACAAGTGTTCCTTTGAGATTGGTAAATGAAAATCTTACAATCTATTATTTTGAATTATCACCAAATTTCATCATTTTAGTCGATGTGGCTTCATGCTAGAAATTGAGTCACAATACTTCCCTTCTAAATTACCATCCACGTGTCTCATATCTTGGTGGGTAAATCTTCATTTATTACTTAGCATGCAATTCATCAATTGTATTTATCCTACCTGATTTATACTTATATATATATATATATATATATATATATATATATATATATATATATATATATATATATATATATATATATATATATATATATATATATATATATATATATATATATATATATATATATATATATATATATATATATATATATATATATATATAGCAATCTATAATATAACTAACGTCGTAAAACATAGCTAGTCAATTATTGTCGAAAATACGGTTTTACAAACACATTATCTTAGTTACTCACCAAAACTTAATAAACGATAGCTTATAACGTTGTAAATATACCTTATTGCTAATTGTCGAGAAGACGGGTGTTACACAATCAAATAGTCCTACTTGACAAACATGTGATCTTGACCAAAAACAATGGTCATGTATCCCTTAATCCACTTAGTATGGCAAAACCACCTCATTTATCAAAAAGTCAATCCAAAAGGAAAGGTATCCTTTATCCAACAAGAATCAACGAAATGATTCATAAGTGATAATCAAAATGATCGAATAGATTCTAATTTTCAAAAGGGCTTTATATGTTTTCCTAATTCTAGTTTTTAAAAACATTAAGGTATCATGTAGATTGCATGAGACTAATGAACATGATACATTTTATTTGATAAAAATCAAATTATGTGCTTCTTCAGATTCCCATGTCACGTTAGTACCTCCCCGATGCTACCATTGAATTTTGACTAGTCCGACTTCTTTTTGACGTATTTTCTTGGTATTTTTATCTAATATGGCTACAGGGTTTTCTATGTATCGAACTTTATCATCAAATTGGATATCTGACAAAGGTATGATGTTTTCTTCCTCTGCTAAACATTTACGAAGATAACATACATGAAATGTATTATGAATACCTTGTAGCTCGGGCGGTAGAGCTAATCGATATGCCTGTGATCCGATTCTTTCTAATACTTTAAAGGGTCCAAGAAAACGAGGACTAAGTTTACCACACTTTCCAAATCGGATTACTCCTTTCCAAGGAGATACCTTAAGCATAACTTTATCTCCTACTTGAAACTCTATTGGGCGTCTCTTCTTGTCTGCATAACTTTTCTGTCGGTCTTGTGTAGATGTTAGACCAGCCCGAATGACTTTGACTTTATCTGCGGTCTGTTGTACTATTTCAGGTCCTGTGAATTGTTTTTCTCCAGCTTCTAGCCAACAGACTGGAGTTCTGCACTTTCTTCCATAAAGAGCTTCAAATAGTGCCATACCAATACTAGAGTGGTAACTATTGTTGTAAGCGAATTCTACCAACGGAAAGTGTGTATCCCAACTTCCACTAAAATCAATGGCGCATGACCGAAGCATATCCCTTTGAGTTTGGATCGTCCTTTCACTTTGTCCATCTGTTTGGGGATGATATGTTGTACTTAAGTTCACTATTGTCCTTAACTCATTTTGTAATCCTTCCCAGAATTTGGAAGTAAAACGAGTATCTCTATCTGATATAATAGATAATGGCACTCCATGCCTTGACACAATTTCATCGATGTATAACTTGGCTAACCTATCCATCTGCCAAGTTTCCTTCATTGGTAGGAAATGTGCACTTTTTGTCAGCGATCCACTATTACCCATATTGAATCGTGACCTTTTAGTGTCTTAGGCAAAATTATCAAAAAATCCATGGTGACATGCTCCCATTTCCACTCGGGTATGTCTAATGGCTGTAGATTACCATATGGTCATTGGTGCTCAACTTTCACCTGTAGACATGTCACACATTTTTCTACGTATCTTGCCACGTCCAATTTCATCATAGGCCACCAATACTGAAGCTTCAAATCCCTATACATCTTGGTGTTTCCTGGATGAATGGAATATCTTGATTTGTGTGAATCTTCTAATATTATCTCACGAATTCCTCCAATATTGGGCACCCATATCCTTCCTTGAAATAACTTTAAGCCTCGACTATCTTCTTCCAACAATGATTTTTGTTTCACCATTACCTTACCCTTCAAGTTTTCTTCTTTGAGAGCTTTAGCTTGTGCTTCTTTAATTCTCTCAATCAGGTCAGAAATAACCTTGATTCTAAAGAATTTGACAAGAGTTACACCGCAATGTTCCTTGCGACTTAGTGCATCAACTACAACGTTGGCTTTTCCTGGGTGATACATGATATCATAATAATAGTCCTTAATCAACTCTAACCTACGTCGTTGCCTCATGTTTAACTCCTTCTGGTCAAATACATGCTTTAAACTTTTATGGTCAGTAAATATAGTACATCGTGTACCATATAAGTAATGTCGCCATAATTTAAAAGCAAATACCACCGCAGCTAATTCTAAATCATGCACTGGGTAATTCTTTTCATGTAGCTTTAATTGCCTAGATGCATAAGCAATTACTTTACCTTGTTGCATTAAAACACATCCTAAACCTGATTTGCAGGCGTCGCTATAGACCACAAAGTCTTCTGATCCTTCTGGTAGTGTCAACACTGGTGCTTCACATAATTTTTGTCGTAATGTTTCGAAAGCTTTTGTATGTTGCTCAGCCCAAATGAACTTTGTATTCTTCCTTGTTAAGGCCGTTAATGGTGAAGCAATCTTTGAGAAGTCTTGAATAAACCTTCGATAATACCCTGCTAATCCTAGGAAACTTCGAATTTCCGTTGGGTTTTTTGGGATTTCCCAATTCATCATTGTTTCCTCCTTGGATGGGTCTACCTTTACACCATCTTTGCAAATCACATGGCCTAAGAATTGAACTTCGTCTAACCAAAACTCACATTTGGAGAACTTTGCATAAAGTTTCTCTCGCCTTAGTAAATCTAAGATCTCCCTTAGGTGTTTTTCATGCTCGTCCTTACTTTTAGAGTAAATAAGGATGTCGTCAATAAATACGATTACCGATTTGTCTAAGAATGGACGACAGACTCGGTTCATCAGGTCCATAAATGCTGCTGGAGCATTGGTTAGACCAAAAGGCATAACCATGAACTCGTAGTGGCCATAACGTGTTCTAAAGGCAGTCTTTGCCACATCTTCATCTCTCACTTTTAGTTGGTGATATCCAGACCTTAAATCGATCTTTGAGAAACAACTAGCTCCCTGAAGTTGATCGAATAGATCGTCGATACGAGGAAGTGGATATTTTTTCTTTATTGTTACCTTGTTTAGCTATCGATAGTCGATGCATATTCTCATCGAACCATCTTTGTTTTACGAATAACACAGGAGCACCCCATGGTGATGAGCTAGGCTGTATAAATGACTTACTGAGTAGCTCCTGTAATTGGGACACCATTTCCTTCATTTCTGAAGGTGCTAACCGATATGGTGCTCTTGCAACTGGCGCTGCACCAGGAACAAGGTCGATAGAAAACTTCACTTGACGGTCGGGTGGTAGTCCTGGTAAGTTGTCGGGAAATACATCGGGATATTCGCATACTACGAGGACATCATTGACTTCTTTCTTTCCTTCCTTAAGATTTATGACGTATGCCATAAATGCTACACATCCTTTTCTTAAACATTTTCTACTTTTCTTTATTGACATTAAATTTATACTTGTATGCTTCTTATCTCCGTATATACAAATAGTTCTACCGTCAGGTGTTTTGATATTGACCATTTTTTTATCCCAAATGATATCAGCTTTGTTTTGTGATAACCAATCCATTCCTATTATAATATCAAATTCGCCTAATTTTATAGGTATTAATTGAATAGGAAATTGTGTATCCTCCATGGTGATCGTACAACCATTAATGACATCGTTTACACCTACATGGTGACCATCAGGTATTTCAACTAAGTATTCTTTATCTAGTTTTTCAGTAGGGTAGTTCAAGCATCGACAAAATGCAGTAGAAACAAAACTTTTATTTGCTCCGGAATCAAACAAAACATGAGTATTTAAATTATCGATGAGAAAGGCACCTGAAACGACGTCAGGCATATCTTTAGCCTCCTCAATTGTCATGTTCAATGCTCGTGTTTTAGCCTTTGATGGATCCTTATTAACACCTTGCACTCCCCTTGCCAACTCCGGTCAATTAGGCCTGATGTGTCCTATCTTCCCACAATGATAACATTTTTGATCATTGAGCTTGCAGTTTTGAGATACATGTCCTAGCTTTCCACATCTAGAACATGCCAAACCTTGAAACCTACAAACTCCAGAATGAGTCTTCCCACATGTAGAACAAGTTCTATATGGTGTAAACCCTTTATTTGAGGTTGGTGTAAACCTCCCTTTCTTAGCATTGTTATTGGAATGCTTAAACTTTCTTTTCTGGTTGTTCTGGTTTGGGAATAACTTATCATGATCTTTATCAGCTATTTTTGCTGCCTCAACTGCTTGTAAAAAGGTTTTAGGTATGGTTACTTGCACTATTCTTTTTAGATCAGCCCTTAATCCCTCAGTGTATAATTCAATCTTCCTAGATTCATTTGCTGCCAAGAAGGGAGCAAATCTAACTTTTTCAACAAATTTTTCAGTATATTCCTGTATAGTATAATTTCCCATTTCCAGACAAAGAAATTCAAGTTCAAGTTTCAGGGTTTCGCTCCTAGGGTAATAATTCTCTTGTATTATTTCTTTAAACTTATCCCACGAGAGCTGTGCTGCTTGAGAGATTCCATAAGTAATCCTAATTCCATTCCACCAGTGTAGTGCTGCTTCTTGTAGTTCAGTGGTTGCATATCGTACCTTTAGGTGTGGCTGGCATTGGCATGTTTCAAAACAAACTTCTATATTACTTATCCAATCCATTGTGGCTATTGGACCTCCTTTTCCATAGAAAACAGTAGGTATGGTACTCATGAATTCTTTATAAGTGCATTCCTTTTCTGGTCTGGGATCAGGATGTTCGAGACCTTCTTGATCAGTATTGTTATCAAGTGCCTCCCTAAGTATCCTAGCCGTGTTTTCTTCAGCGGCTTTCAAAATTTCTTCTCTATTTTGTTGCAGCATTTGTGGGACAGTTTCCCGAATAGTTCTAGCCACTATATTTAAAATGTTTGCTTCTTGTATATTGTGGTTGGGTGTTTCTCTAGTGCTAGAAGAACCTCTGCCCCTACCCCTACCCCTACCCCTACCTCGAGTAGTGGTACTTCCATGGGCTATATTTTCAGGTATTGGTGTTTCATGGTTAATATGGGCAAGAAGGGCATTTGTGTCAGGTTGTTGAGCAGACATGGTTGTTATTTTCCTATGTATAGTTATGAGATAACTCTAATTATTGCAATTATAAAACATGTAAATAAAGCACGTGTAACAACAATATGTATATATATACAATCAAAATTTCTATTTCATTATAATCCGTTAGTAAGTTTGACAATACTATCAACTACTTTACAAATACATTACCCAAACCATGACCAAGTTTGATAAAAAACCCCTATAATACAGCAAAAACCTCTTTAACTGAGTCATAACTCATTATATTGTTTCCCATTCAAACCTGGCCTAGATCTAATCTAATATAAAGTCGGAGGGTATCTATCAGCTATCCATGTAGTATAGCTGTCAGCAAACGGAACGAACGGATAACCGGGGTAATCCCCAAAAAAGGCATAAACGAAAACCAGATACGGAACCTCATATATCCCCACTAAACGTATCGAACAAGATCACATACTTTAATTTTCACGTATGTGAACATATCCTTCACTTTCATGTACCACGGGCGAGTGACTATTGAGTAAGCCTGTTGCAGCTATTGGGGGAAATTGACTTGTGTCTCTAAAGCATCATGATACAGAATCAGATCACTAAGCAACGCCTCATAGTGGTCACGGTGTATGATTAGATGATCATCCGGTGGTCCTCCTAGGTCTGGAAATATGAACTCGGTAGGACCGTTTATGTCGTCGAGGTCAATATACTCTATCGGCATGGTTCCTATAAATAATTTTTTTTTGTTAGTATGTGTCTATGGTGCAGCAAATCTAAGTATCGTAGCACATCCTAATGGTTTAGAGTCAAACTAAGTTAAGGTTACCTAATTCTTAACCTAATTTGACTTAAACCAATTAGGGAAGGCTCTGATACCAACTTGTGACACCACGAGACTTTATTCAAACGAAACTTTAAATTTATTTAAATATATCAAAGTTTTCGGTTACAACGGAAGCTATAAGGAAATACAAGCTAGAACGTTTGCTAATAACTAAAAGTTATAACAACAGGTAATGTCTCCGAGTGTCATCTGGTCCCATTTTTATGATGCCGAGTACCTGATATTATTCTACTAAATGTGTCGTGAGATATATATGTAGATGCGTAAGCCAAATGGCTTAGTGAATTCATGTGTTTGTGTACAAAATACCACATGCATTGATGATATGAAATATGAAATACAAAAATTTCGTTGAGATCTCAGAGTTGTGGGTAAATTTATTTAAGTCATTTTCAGACTTCGAGCTAGCATGTGAGCTATCCGAGTCATGACTTCTATACAATGTACTAGTGGAGCTAGACATGTATTGCCGATATCGACTTAGTAACAACAAGATGCCTCTCGTGTACTAATCGTACCAAATTATATTTATTAGCGAACGACGTTACGTTCCTTTTTTTATTTTTATATTTACCCAGCAACTCGTGTATACATATATAAAGCAATAAGCATAATAAAACATCGAAAAGCAATAAACGTGACAATTATAATGCAATGAGCAATTAGGCATATAAACACAATATATATCATATATATCTCAGTTTGTAAAGGTATCATAAAACTCACATTGATGGTTTAACGGTAAAAGCTCGTGCTTTCGGAATTTCCTACTATTCTTTATAAACTTTATATTGTTTGAGTGTGTGATTAGTTTCATGGAATATGACGTATTTATACTAAAACTTGAGCCGGCACTTGATGTAAAAATTTGACACATGACTTCTACAATCAACAAGTGTTCCTTTGAGATTGGTAAATGAAAATATTACAATATATTATTTTGCATTATCACCAAATTTCATCATTTTAGTCGATGTGGCTTCATGCTAGAAATTGAGTCACAATACTTCCCTTCTAAATTACCATCCACGTGTCTCATATCTTGGTGGTTAAATCTTCATTTATTACTTAGCATGCAATTCATCAATTGTATTTATCCTACCCTGATTTATACTTATATATATATATATATATTTATATATATATATATATATATATATATATATATATATATATATATATATATATATATATATATATATATATATATATATATATATATATATATATATATATATCATTATTCTATACAATCACTCTAATACTTAGATTTTGAGCAAATGGTCTTTAGTAATTGAAAACTCGTGCTCTTAGAAAAGAGCAGCATCTTTTCTTTGAGCGCGTGTTAGGCACGTTCGAAAGGAATTTTTTGAGATTTTTCTCACATATCTAATATCTCTGTCTTTTTCTTTCTCAGTACGCAATAAGCTAATTTCCGATGGTGAATTCTTATTAAAGACTACCAACACATGTCATTTAAGATGGTGATTCATCTAATCTCGTTCTACATCTTAAGACACCTGTCCCACACTCCCACTGTCTCTATCATCTCACCACTTCTTCTCTCTACTCTCATTCTCACCTCTCTCCGCAAAAAAAACCACCGCTCTCGTCTGAAAACCAAGCAAAGGGTGCTTGTTTGATGTTCAAAAATAAGGGCGGTGGGCATTTCTCACCTCTCTCCCCAAAAGAACGACCGCACAACTTCTTCCACCGCCATTTGTTCACCTGCTTCGCCGCTTTGGCCTTCAAGATACCTTTATTCCACTATCGATATCATTGCTACGTGTAAACCACTTCATACTTCTATGCTTTCCTAATACACCGCCATCAATGGCTCCCCTATTAATCCCCTGTCTCTCTCTTCGTGGACGACTTTTCAAATTCTAGCGATGAATATTGACAGGATTGTAAATGTTCGATTCCTTCGCTCCGTCTTAACTGAATGATTTGTGCGTAATTTTTAACAATCTTGAAAGCAGACTTTCTGTATTCCTCTTTAGGCATAGCAGGAGGAAACAAGAGAAGTACATCAGTTATTTAATGTCTCTACTATGACCCATTTTTTCTTCTCTATTGACGTTCTGAAGAATAATCACTGCTGCACCATCATCTTTTTCCTCTCCTGCTTCGTTCTCGGTCACGAGTAGTTTCTGGTAACCCCCACCCTACCCCTCTTCCAATCCTTTAATACTCGATTATATTCTTGTTTATTTGGATTTTGGGTTTGAAACTGCTAATTTTTTTATTTAATGTCTTCAATTTGCAAGTAATTTGAATAACATTGAAGATGTTGGCATCTTCTTGTTGGTTATTGCCCTTTATTCATAGTTATGGGCACTCGATCACTTACAATAAGGTACTACGTTGTAAATACTCTTCCTTTTCTTAGATTTTGTTTTTCAATTTGGTAATGAATCGACCCCTCATCTAGATACTTATGCTATTGAACTCTCATTTCATGATAATACTCTCAAGGTTCGTCATAATTTCTTTCTTTTTATTCTATTTGCTTTTCTGATTTTTGCTTCATTTGCGGTTTTTCTTTATTAGGAAGTGTCAAAGATGCATTCTTTTCATTCTTCTCCAGTCTTGATGCAGTTTCTTCTCTTCTCACGTGCTAATATGAATCGACCCCTCATCTAGGGTTTATGCTAAAAGATGAAATTGGAGGAATTGTGAGTTTTGTTTCTCCTTTGTTAATTGTTTATCTGGTATAAGGAATTAAAGTTAGGATCAAGCAGTAGCTGGCTTTATACTCTCTATACTTGATTATATATATAAGTGAACTATTATACACTTGATTATATGTACAAGTGAACTTTGACATCAATATTAAAAGATTGCAGGAGGCATGACAGAAAAATAATATTTCCTTCTGTTTCAATAATTGATGAGATCTATTGTTTGCATGCTTAATAACGGACATATGAACTTATAATCATCCAAGTTATGCTCTTGTTTTTTAATAACTTACTAATTAATGGAATATGTACTTTGTTTCATTATATAGCTTTGTTACAATACCATATTTTAGGGGTTGATGTTCAAATCCTCTTCTTGGAGAAATAACTTGTGGTTTTTTGCTATTTCAAATGCAGGTAAAAACTATAAAGCTTGATATTGCTCTTCAAATCTAAAAGGATTGGAGAGGTGTGAAGAACCTCCTTTTATTTCTTCATGAGAATCAACCTTTTAGATTTGGAGAGGTGTGAAGAACCTCCTTTTATTTCTTCATGAGAATCAACCAATTTGAGCAGTAATTTGATTCCTAATTATTCACCAAAGTAGGTTGTGTTTGGTAAGTGTAATCGAAGTGGAGAAATCAGCGTCTTTGCCACATAAGAACTGAATGGTTTCTCTAGCTAATTTTTATCCCATGGGTTAAGAGATTTTTTTATCCCTTAATGGAATTGAATAAAGTATTCTCTCTCTATTCTATTGGTGTCACTAATACCTACCATTATAAGGTTTAATTTTTGTTCATGTTAATGTAGAATTTGGAGGCGTAAATAATTAATTAACAGATCTTTTTATGTACTTATGGAGGTGTAAAGAGATAAAGTGTAACACCCCACTTTTAAAGAAAACATCCTTATTTAAATGAATATCAATAATTAACATTTTGAAAAACATTCAAAAACATTTTACATCGATTCACAGCGTAGATCCTCAGATAAGTAGCATCAGTGTGTATCCGTCATGCCTAGCCGTCATTTTCACCTGTATAACCTGAAATGGTAATTTAATAGGGAAAGGATAAGCACACGGCTTAGTGAGTTCCAACATCTACACAATATGTTAATCACATATACTCAACCCCTATAAGAAAATACAACTATTTATCACACATAACCTGCTCTACCCAGTACGTTGAATTATAGTCTTTTACTCAGCATTTCGAGCCGCGCATACTCTGTTGGTCGAGTCATGCGTATCTACTCAATAGTTTAAACTCCACCATTCAGCACTCAGAGCCGCGCATACCCTGTACGTCGAGTCATGCGTATCTGCTCAATAAATCAAAACCCACCGCTCAGCACTCAGAGCCGCACATACTCTGTACGTCGAGCCATGCGTATCTGCTCAATGCGTCTTGCGGACATCTCTATATTGCTCAGTACATCGAGCCACCCTATATTGCTCAGTTCGTCGACCCCGTATTATTTACATACTAGACCTAGACACGTCTAGTACTAACCACACACCATACACCAACCCTTACAACTATAACAGGAAAATATAATATCAATAAAATACACACAGCTTGGTACTATCCACGAATATCTTATAAGCACACAAAACTAAAGTAAAGCACATATAACGTCTACACAATGTAGTGAGAAACTCACCTTGATTTACCCTTTGTTTCCTTGCACTCGCTATAACTGCTTGATTTGTACCTATATATTTATTTATAGGTAAACCACTATTTCAACCGACACTACTACACCAGATCCCATGTAATCGGCCTAGGCACCGCCCTCGTAAGTAAATCATTTGGTATAATTTCTGGAATTACGAATAGCATAACCTCCCCATTTTATAGATTAACATTTATAAACTATTAGGGAAATGCGATAACGATTACTCACTTAAGATTGACGCTTTCGCAAAGCCTTGACACGTTTCCCGTTCCGCTCTTCCAACACTTCCCGAGCACCTCGTTACCAGCTACCGCTCGCTCCTAACTCCTCCCGACCTATTTTCCTTACCAGAACACTTTTCGATATCGTAAGGTTGTTTGGTGTTTGTTGTGGGTTGAAATGAAGAAGTTGGGCCTCTATTTATAGGGCTTGAAAACACTATTCACGACGTCATCACGACGTCATCATCACTATTCATGAGGTAAGCGCTTACTTCATTTCCCGGGTACTATTCACGTCGGAGTTACTATTCACGCCGGAGTTACTATTCATGTCGGAGTTACTATTCACAACGTTTTTTTTAAAACGGTCGTTACAAAAAAAAACGGTTGTTACATAAAGAACATAGTATTTCCCAGGATTGTGGATTGTTTTACCTTTGAAAGTATTCATATCAATCAGATCGTATTCCCTTCATTTTATGATTAGGCTTTTTGATTCCACTCATGTTATTGAGTTGGAGGCTTAATGAACAAAGAGTTTCTGACTATTTTTCTAATTTCATTTATTTCAATGGGTTCACCGAAATAAATCCACCCATATATAACATTATACTTTCACTTTTTTTAGTTATTCTACAATATAGTAGACAGTAAAAGGAAATCCCCAAATTACCCTCCATGGGTCGTGCTTAGCACGGCCCTGAAACTTAGTTAGAATAATATTTTAATACAGGTTATTGTAAATATACAAATAGATATTATTTTATGATTTGTCCAAATTTAGCAATAACTAACGTCGTAAAACATAGCTAGTCAATTATTGTCGAAAATACGGTTTTACAAACACATTATCTTAGTTACTCACCAAAACTTAATAAACAATAGCTTATAACGTTGTAAATATACCTTATTGCTAATTGTCGAGAAGACGAGTGTTACACAATCAAATCGTCCTACTTGACAAACATATGATCTTGACCAAAAACAATGGTCATGTATCCCTTAATCCACTTAGTATGGCAAAACCACCTCATTTATCAAAAAGTCAATCCAAAAGGAAATGTATCCTTTATCCAACAAGAATCAACGAAATGATTCATAAGTGATAATCAAAAGGATCGAATAGATTCTAATTTCCAAAAGGGCTTTATATGTTTTTCTAATTCTAGTTTTGAAAAACATTAAGGTATCATGTAGATTGCATGAATCTAATGAACATGATACATTTTATTTGATAAAAATCAAATTATGTGGTTCTTCAGTTATATAAAATCCACATTTTATTAACTATCATTTTGTGTTCATTTAATATACCAAATTATACTTTGAGTTTTAATAAAACAAGAACCATCTTTATATTCTTATTAAAACAAACTTTTATTATTAAGACTTGGAGTTTGCATGAGGTTACACCAAAAATAAAAAATACGAAACGTTCGTAGGAAATTTTTAGGTAATTACCCATGGATTGTAGACGGAATTATGACATACCTTACATTACGTTAGAAGTCTATAGGTAGTTACCTACGGATTACCAAAAGAATGCAATGTATGTCTTAGGCTAAAGGAAGTGGTTGCCTACGAAACCATTGACATTGGATGCCACGTAGGCGCCACGTAGGATGCCTACAAAATAGCTTTTCTATGCCTCTAACTTGGAATGGTTGCCTATGAAACCTTTTTTTTTCTTTTTTGATTTTTTTTAATTGTCACATTTAATTTTAAAATAAACAAAACTAAAATTAAAATTAACAAAACTAAAAATAAAACATTTCATTTCACATAAAAACTTAAAAAAACGACATACAACGGATAATTTAAAACCTACGAATTTAAAAAAACGACACACGATACGGATAATTTTAAACCTACGAAATTTAAAAAACGACACATCCAACGCAAACCCGTTTCACCTCCATCCTACAAATTATATTTTTCCTTGATACCCCGCTTCACCTCCATCGCCGCTTCGTACATATCACCCGACAAATGACTAACGTCGGCAAACAACAATTTAATGTCGGACCGGCGCTCTTTGTCTGCATTCACAACCTTCGAGTATTCGATGTGTTCTTGTAAAGTTATACGCAAACCCGAAAACTCCGTCCTTATTTGTTGAATCTCGTCGGAACCACATGTAACCGACGAGTGTGAAGACGCCGCTTTTCCCTTGCCTTTCCGCTTCGTGGCATCGCGACCCATCGGACGAGTTGGTCGTTCGACCTCAAGTATGTCGTCGTTATCATCGTTGAGATCCACTCCTATATGAGCGTCCGATGTATCGTGAAACGACCCGCTTTCGTCGATTTTGCTACGTTTGTTCTTATTATGGTTTGCGCCATTCCATTTTTCTTTGTCTTTCACAAGGTTCCAAACGTGCAAAAATTTGAACGGCTTCAACATATCATTTTGGAACATGTTGCTAGCACGTTCCAAAATCGTCGCGTCGCTAGCCCCGCTAGACCATTGCGCCTTCAAATTTTTTACGATCGCGTTGAAATGCAACATCTCCTTATTCATATTCGTCCACTTGGTGGTGCATTGGTCTTGAGTTCAGTAATCATTTCCTAGGTCCATGCCGACTTGAAAACGGTTCGTGACGCGAAACCAAAACTTGTCGCGCCTTTGATCTTTACCGGTGGATGCGTCCTTCGATATGTCGAGCCACGACCGTGCCAACTCCATCTCCTCCTCGAGAGTCCATAACTTGTTCTTCGCCCTCCCTTGGGGTTTCTCGACCGGTGCTCTTGCCTTCCCTTTTCCCTTTGTTTTCCGTTGGATCGACATCTCCTCCGGTTCGCTTTCCACTTCCTCGACCGGTGCTTTTGCCTTCCCTTTTCCCTTTTTTTTCCGTTGAAGCGGCATCTCCTCCGGTTCGCTTTCCGCTTCCTCGACCGATATGGGTGCGCTTGGGGTTTGTGGAGATGGCGTTTCGTATTGAGTGTGGAATTGTGGAAATGGGCTAAAATTTTGTTGCATCATTTGCGGATTGAATTGTGGAAATGGTTGTTGCGAGGGCATCGGGAATTGGGTGTATAAACTAAACGGATTTGGAGTTTCAAATTGCGGACCGTATGGCGGTGGGGACGACGGATCAAACCCAAAAAAATTCGGGTTTTGGTTGTTTGGGTTTTGAGCCATATGGATGAAACACTAAAATATATATTCACTTGGTTTTGTTTGTGGTTTGCTGCAACAAGTTCTAACAGAAGGTGTATATATATATATATATATATATATATATATATATATATATATATATATATATATATATATATATATATATATATATATATATATATATATATATATATATATATATATATATATATATATATAGAGATGGGTAAAATTAAAAAAGTTAAATTTTTTTTTATTGCAACGGATAGTTAACGGTCAAATCTCATTCAACGGCTCAATTTTTCAGCTACGAGACCATGCCGATAGCCGATGCCGCCCGAGGATGCCGATAAGGCGGTATGGTCGATGCCGCCGGCATCGAGTGCCAGCGAAAATACCGACGGCATCAGGCGACCCATTCTGTTTAGTCTTATACCTTCAGCAATTGCCTACCGATTTCCTATGAATATTTTATAGTTATTTATTTGATGGCTACACGTCATTTTTTTGCTTCACGTTTTTCACAAGTTTATATACATTAATTACTTTATTTTCACCAAGTTGTACATAATATCCACATACATACAAGAATAAACACCAACGAAAATCGTTACAGACTTCATGTTTTGACATTTTAATATCTTTAAATGTATGTGATTTTGAATATATATATATATATATATATATATATATATATATATATATATATATATATATATATATATATATATATATATATATATATATATATATATATATATATATATATATATATATATATATATATATATATATATACCACCTAATCATAGAACCATGTGAAAATTCTCCATGTCTGTTTATGAATATATGTTCAATTATGAATGTGTTCATCTATGAACATGAAAATTACATATGTTCATAACTGAACATGAGCAATCTTCACGTGGTTCTGTGGTTAGATGATATAATTTGGTTATGTGTTGATCCTATCCATATATATATATATATATATATATATATATATATATATATATATATATATATATATATATATATATATATATATATATATATATATGTATATATATTTGTATATATATATATATATATATATATATATATATATATATATATATATGTATATATATTTGTATATATATATATATATATATATATATATATATATATATATATATATATATATATATATATATATATATATATATATATATATATATATATATATATATATATATATATATATATATATATATATATATATATATATATATATATATATATATATAGGTTATGTTGCAGACAACAGTTATTGTGAGACCGTACAGACAGTGCTATTCTATTAGAAATGACGATTGGAATATGTTTTTTGGTAATGTTAATACTAAACAAACATATTTTCTTAGAAATATTGTTGTTATTACGAATTTTTAATCATTATCATTCGTTTTTGTGTTTCAGACATTCTGACTCACTTAATCTCATTCAGGAAGAATAAGAATCAAAAAAACTGCATATAAACCGTATAAAATATTTAATGAGAATAATTCTATGAGAATATGTTTGTTTTGTATTCACATTACCAAATAAAATATATTTTATTCGTCATTTTTCACAAAATAGTACTGTACGTACGGTCTCATAATAACTGTTGTCCGCAATATATATATATATATATATATATATATATATATATATATATATATATATATATATATATATATATATATATATATATATATATATATATATATATATATATATATATATATATATATATATATATATATATATATATATATATATATATATATATATATATATATATATATATATATATATATATATATATATATATATATGAAAGGGTTCAAATGAGAGTCATTAAAAAGTTGAGAACCAATTTCGGCCTTAACGCAATTCATCGGAGGGTTGTATATATAATGGATTTAACCAATGTGAACGTGTTGTAAACGATCAAACCTCACAACCGTTGAATCAAACCCTTATAAAGTAATATATGACATAGATTGTATATATAATGGAGTAGGAATCCCTACCAAGGCATTTTTAGTTGCACATGACTTATTTTTCCGATAAAATATCGACGGATTGAAATAAAAAAATTTCAAATTTTCAATCCGTTGTTGGAAATTTATGGGTAAATTATGACGGAATACCGAGTAATTAGTAAAAGAAAATGAAATTATTTTAAATTTTGTTGGAAAATACCAATGGATTTCCAACAGCTACAAAGTCCATAACTATTATGTCGTAGTGTCGATAATGTAGAGCGTTTTCTTTTGTCACCAAGCTATTGGTAATCTCCGTCGGAATATTCAATGTGCAGCTTTTTTGTAGTAATGACATTTAATTTAAGAAAAATTATATTTTTTCCTACATTTTATTCATACTCATCCTCCTATCAATGTTATACGGTGACAAGTGTCACACTTAATAAAATTAATAATATTTTAAAACACTTGTCACGATTTAATATTGATAAGAGGATGAGTAGGAATAAAAGATAGGAGGAAATAAAATTTCTTTTAATTTAAATGTGACATATCGCTTGTAACTATCAAGCATTTAGTGGGCAGGTTAGTAAGTTATAATAATTGATAATTATGATTAAAATTCTCATACTATCAATTTCATAGAAGTGACCTTTGATAATTGGAAAACCTAAGATTTGTCATCTTCACTTGACCCTTTATATGGATCAGGAAAGTCAGGACAAAGGTGCATATACACCAAAAAAATCTGCAGTATGTTACGGCCTTCAATCTGCACCTTGTCTGAGAATGGAGATATCCTTGTCACCTTAACGTCTTGTATCTTTCTTCATCTTTGGGGGGAGAGAGAAAGGGTCCCATTACGTACTAAAAATGGGAAAATATCAAACATAGCATAAAAAGTGTTTGTACCATTGCCATTTGGGGCAGATAAGACCAACATTCAACTGCACCACTTCAATAAAAAAAAATACAAATTGTCATTAATATTGATTTCCGGAAAAGCGATTAGGGTTTAGATCAAGCATTGATGTGTGTTCATATACAACTTCATGTAGGCAGTATCGCAATGATGACCACTATTGTTGCTTGAAAAAGTTAGGGTGTTTAAAAATTAAAAGTGTTTTCCTCCTGCCAATCTTTAAATTGAAGTATATAAAGAATACGTCTTATGGTAAAAAAGCTAGCCATAGATGGTAACGTCACGGTGTGTTTTTAATGTTTAAAGTTTCCACAACAAAAAGGTTTGACAGATTTTAGCAATTAAAAAAAATGCAATATGATTGAACTATTTAAACTTAAAATATCTAAATTTTTAATCATTAATTATAATAATATTTACACATTTTTTGGCAATAAAGCTTTGAGAAAATTGTCATATCTAATTCCAATAATTTTTGTTTAGTATAAATATCAACATATTGGTTCTTAAAAATTATCATAACGTTAAAAAGATGGATAATATAATATATATATTTTTTGTTTTTCTATACTCAGTTTTGTTGCATTTGATCATAATGACACAAATAATAACATATTTAGAATCAGAATCACTTTCCGCACAAAGTTGGTTTTAAGATGTTAACCATTTCATTTTAAGAACGATTATATTAATTGTGCTATTCCATTCTTTTTTGGAAAATCTCTATACAAAAGTTAATTATTAGCATACAGTCATTACGTACTATTGAAATTAATCATGAATATTCTAACTCAATTTAAATGCAAGACCGACAAAAGGGTGTTGGGGGAATTCTAGTTATAATCTAACTACTATGTCCCATGTGTCTTTTTAATTCTCGAGTAGTAATATGATTAGAAAAAACTAGCCAGAGCCTAACAAAACGATCGATTACGTCACATGCATATACACACATAGCACAAAAAAAGTTAAGATAGAACTCAATCAATTTCATTAAGGTTGTAGCCGGCCAGGGGAAATTGACGTCCCTTTCGAAGCCAAGATTTTATTGAATACAATTTAATTTGTTACATTCATTCACGATAATTACATTAGGATTCACACATTAACCCTTATGATAGAAAGACTAGTGGCTCTCTATATACCATCAGCCTCTACTTAAAAGTACGATCGGGGGTTTGTGCAACCATGCAACTCAAATTCTGGAAGCTGATCAATTGTGGGTTACTTGAGGCATAATGGTCTACAAAGTAGTCGTTAATCAATTGTGAATTAGGATAATGAGTCGAGTAGGTGATACTGAGGCCGGGTGGTAGGGAAGAATACACATGTTGATTAGATGGTGGTAGTTGAGGTAATATGGTGGTGGAAGTACCGGAAGAGAGTCTTGTAGGGTAGACGGTAGTATCCATGTTAAAGCCTGCTGGATAATGATAGCCTCCATTTACTCCTGGTTGCCCAATACTGCATTAGGAGATAAATAAGAGTTGTTTAGTTATGTTTGGATATTAACTCAAAGTACAACACTTAACTCATTAAAAGAAGACATATGGGAAAAGTATATGACGTGGATATACTAAGAAGATTATTATAATATATTGAGCCTCATTTACCTTATTTTCGTTAATGTGTATAGCTTTAATTACTTTTTTATTTCTAGTTAAAGTCAGCTACATAATTTTCCCAACAGATCATTTTCCTATGACACTATCTTCATTCTTGAAAAGAGATTTGGTCGATCCTCAATCCTAAGATTTAACATTATTTCTTATAGCATATCTTTAGTGGTCTAATAACTTAGATTTGAAGACATATATTGGGTCGGTGTGTTAATTCTCGCATAAGACATTTCAAACGTAAAGATCAATGAACATTTTGATGTGTAGAGCTGGGACTAATTAATGCATAACGATAATTGTGTGTGTCGCATACGATGACGTTAGTGAACAATGATTTTTGTTTGTTTGAGACGATAATGTGCGGGCGAAATGGTAAAGTAAAACAAAAATCTAAGTAAGGGTTTTGTGATGTCTGGTCTCACATCTACTTTTTGGCTTTGTGACCTTACAACTACGTGAGTTTAAAGCACTTAAATAAATGAATTCTAAAACTTCAACGGGGAGGGGAGTTAGGGAACTTACCATACTCCGTGAGGGGGTTGGGGTGGCAGATTATCAGTACTGAAAACCAGTTGACGAGCTTGGTTTAGTATTTCTGTCTCCCTCTCTGAAACGACGACAAACCGGAGGTTACTTACTTTCAAGAAACATAATGCAAATGGGACACTAATGGCGCGAAATTTTAAGACAATATGGGCAAGATCACACTTCATGACAAGTGAGAACACCATGATTAATTTCACTAGCTGCATCTCGCATTTTCATAAACACACACCTGACACCTCCATAATTTGTGTTCTGTGTGTGCGATAGTAGTGTGAGTTCTGGTTCATATACCTTGGCGATGGCGGTTCATGTGTCCCCCTAGGGCTTGAGACTTGCCAAACTTGAGGAAGCAAAACCTACATTCGTAAACCTTCGTTCTTTCATCTTTTACGCCATTCCTGTTTCTTCTGGATACCCCTAAATACCATTACCAACAGAACTTCTTATCAAGTTTTGTGATAGGAGAGAGAGAGATGGTAAGTACCATTAGTCCATTACCAACAGAACTTCCTTATTTCTTTTACTGGGATTATACTGCCACCCGTATATAATTATTTATGTTTACGTACTTAAAAAGAATACCCCCATCTTCTAGGGTTTGCATTTGGAAGATATCACTTACGTGAAGTACTTCACAAATGGTTTCCACTCTTTCATTTTCTTTTATTCTACTCTTTGAAAAGAGTACTTCACAAGTATTTTGATAGGAGAGAGAGACAGAGATGGTATGTACCGGATACAGCAGAAGAAGTATCACCAAGTAGTTGTTTGCTATGGTCCCAGAAGAAATCCTCCGGTATAGTGTTGAGATCAAGTGGGTTTTTCCTGAAAACCAAGATCAACTTGTAAGAGAGAGTTACTGCAAGTGAGCTAGAACAAGAAGAATGGAGGGGATAATGAATACATGAGATTTGAGAGAAATTAAAGGAGAACATGGGGTGAGGTCTATGGTGCATACATGTTGGCACCACAGAGAGAAAATACACTTCAAACGACTATTGAAACTCAATATATAATTTATCAGCCGAAACAATAATTTTTAGTTGCATATGATATATGGATATTGGAAATGTATAAATAGAGGCGATGAGATCTAATAAAAGATTTAATCAGTTTTATGTAGGAAAAGTTTCCTGAAAGTTCTCTATCAGTTCTTCTGCCACCCTCTCTCTCTCACAGAGATGGAAAAACATTTTTTTGGGTCTCGTGACTCTAAAAGAGCCAATTAGGAGGGAGATAGTGGCTTGTGATTGCTATTCGTTTGTGGTTGGGGTCTAAAGGGATAAATGAGATCAACTTCCTCAGCTATCATTAGGGGAGAGCATAACCAGACCGGAAACGGCCCTAATTGTTTGAAATGAGAACAGGACCGAAACTGCGATTCTTTAAATGTTGATCCTCAACCGAAAAGGATTACATCGGTTCTTTAAATGTTGATTGGGACCGGTTGAAACGATTCCGGTACGTTCCTAAACTTAAGGACAATATATATCTTGTTGGCTTTTTCACAACCACTATACCATGCTACAAATTTGAACTTCTATTTATAAAGCATGTGACAATTAGAAAATTACAATAAAATTTGATGAATAAATGTTTTAGAATTGTTTTGATGATGATATTTTTGTAAACATGGCGTACAGTGATTAGGGGTGTAAATTAGTCGAGCTACTCGTGAACTACTCGGGATTGACTTGTTAAAAGCTCGACACGAGCTCGAGTTAAACGAGCCCGAGCCGACCTCGAGCCTTGTTTTCAGGCTCGTTTATTAAACGAACTCTTGCCTGAGCCTCACTATCAAGCTCGATTTAGACTCACGAGCCTAAACGAGCTTTTATATTTTTATATAATAAATTTTTTAATATTTAATTTATATATTAATTTATTAATAAATGTTAATTTATTTATTAATAAATATTAAACGAGCCTAAACAAGCCGAGCTCGAGCATTGTAAATTTTAAACGAGCCGAGCTCGAGCTCGAGCCCTATGAATTTAAGCGAGCTGAGCCCGAGCCTAACCGAGCTCTAGTTCGGCTCGGCTCATTTACATTCAAACTGTGGAGTAAATTAAAAAAAATCTATATTATTTATTATTTAATTCTTATGTTTGTTTAAATGATGAATTATGTGTGGGTTCATATATTAACTATATATGTCTTCTAAGTTCCATTCATCGTGATATGCTTATTTCAAGTACAATTTTTTTTTTTTTTTTTTTTTACATGTGAAGGATCATTGGCTGAACATTGTTTTTCCTTGTCTGCATTAATGCATTAATCTAGGTTGAGTAAATATATGGGACGATTTCAAGGGTTAATTAAATGGATTGAAGAAAAGAGACAAATGCATTTTTGGTTCATGTGGTTTGCTAAATTTTGCTATTTTGGTCCAAAATGATTTTCTGTAATGCTCGGTTTCTCATATATGAATTACACCTTGATTTTCTCCGATTAATACAACATTAATAAGGTGTAACTCAAATTAAGAAACAAGTAATATAAAGTTGTTACCAAAAGCATAGTTTAAGTCCTAAACTATTTACATCAATGTTTACAAGTGTTATTAAAAAAAACTGGGTCAAATTACATATCTCAAAACAACAACTAAGTCCAAGTCCAAGTCCAAGTCCAGCTATCCATCCATGTTACGTTTCCCGAGGTCATCACTATCAGAACCTAAACACAAACAACATTAACAAACAATTTATGAACTAAGAGAGCTCAGTGAGTAAATAAAGATAGATTGGATTATATCATCCAATATCTCGTTAAAGTTAATCTTATTGGACTATCTTAGTCCCTAGTGTGTCACACACACTAAAACTCTTTATTTCAAACACTCAAAATTTGGTTATACTCAACCAAACCAAAACATAGTCTACTTCTTATCTGTAAACAACATCACAATAAGGCATAATCATCTAATAAATAACTACTCACCTATTGTTGGGTTACTCTGTGGAACTCCTGAACCGCGTGTACGGTGCTCCTGTCTAGCCTTAACTGTATCACAATATCTCGGGTCAAAACTCAATATTCAACAATCTCAATCATACTCAATATCGATAACAATCAAGAATTTGAATCATAAGAGAGGGTTACAATCAAAAGATAGTAATAGTATCCTAGTTGTAGCCTTCAATTTCGCTACTTTGACTCATACAACCTTAGAAACGCAACAAACAACCCTTTACTAGCTCGGGTCTAATGATATAACTCTTTTACACTCATTAATCCAAACAATTTCACTTTAATACCAGTTAATTACAGTTGGTTCATCAAAACCACTTGGAATCATCTCAAATCACACAATCCAACCGTCAAAACAAAGTTAAAATCGAAGGGAATTACCTTTCAACCGTAAGGAATCAAATCCTAGCTTCAATTCGTGAATTATAGACTTCAATTTCGAGTTTAGAGGTTGAAGATTAAGTTTCTAGGGTTTTTGAGAGGTTTTGGTCGAAGTGAACTTTTCCCAAAATGAAAGAAAATCAACTTTAAAAAGTGGGTCTACGCGCGTAACACGGCCCGTGTTAAACTTACATGGCCCGTGTAAGTTGCTGTATGCGTTTGGAATTTGGTCTGCAGAATTACACGACCCGTGTTCATATTACACGACCCGTGTAAGTTGCTGCATGCCTTACACTACCCATGTTCAACTTACACGACCCGTATAAGTTGCTGCATACCCAAAAAGTCCAAAAAGATCTTCTACACGACCCGTGTGACTCCAACATGACCCGTGTAGCCTCCTTTTAGCATTTTTCAACCTCAAACTTCTTCCAAATGGAATTCTAACTACCCAAACTCATGCAACAATCTAACTAATCTTAATCACACCAATCTCAAATTTAATAACACGGTATTACAAGCTCTTAACCAGTTCAATAGATTCCGTCCTCGGAATATTTTGAAACAAAAAGGGATATTTTGTCCGCATCTCCTCTTCGGCTTCCCAAGTGACATCCGTACCTCTATGATGTCGCCACTGTACTTTTACTATCCCAATCTCTTTGTTTTGCAATTTCTTGACTTTTCTATCCAGAATTCGTTCCAGCATCTCTTGGTATCTCAATTTCTCGTCTAATTGAACTCCGACCAAGGGTACTCGAGTGGACTTGTCATACAACGTTTTTCTGAGGTGGGATACGTGGAACACATTGTGGATACCCCGCAACTCATTTGGAAGTTCAAGCTTATACGCAACTGCTCCAATTCTCTCTAAGACTCGAAAGGGTCCGATAAATCGTGGGCTCAACTTACCTCTTTTGCCAAATCGGATTACTCCCTTCCATGGGGACACCTTCAACATTACCATGTCCCCGACATGGAACTCTAACGGCTTCCTTCTCTTATCTGCATATTGCTTTTGGCGGTTTTGGGCTACTCGCATATGCTCACGGATGCTTTGTATCTTCTCTTCGGTCTCGGCTATAATCTCTGGTCCCGCCAATGGTTTCTCTCTAGTCTCTGCCTAACAAGTTGGGGTTCGGCACGGTGTACCATACAACGCTTCAAAAGGTGCTATCTGTATGCTAGAATGGTAAGTGTTGTTGTAGGAAAACTCTACTAAAGGCAGGTGATCTTCCCAGCTGCCCCCAAAATCAATTATGCAAGCTCGGAGCATATCTTCTAATGTCTGTATCGTCCTTTCCGACTGTCTGTCTGTCTGAGGATGATATGCAGTACTCAATAAAGCTTTAGTGCCAAAATGTTTCAGAAAACTCTTCCAGAAATGGGAAGTGAAACGGCTATCTCTATCAGAGACTATTGAAGTTGGCACTCCGTGTCGTCTCACCACTTCCCTAGTATAGATCTCGGCAAGCTTTGACACTTGATAATCTTCTCGGATTGCAATGAAATGAGCAGACTTCGTCAACCTATCAACAATCACCCATATCGAATCATATCCTCGTGCAGTTCGAGGCAACTTTGTGATGAAATCTGTAGTGATCTCATCTCACTTCTTCATTGGCACAGGCAAAGGTTGTACTGCTCTATACGGCTTTTGATGATTAGCTTTTACTTGAAGACACGTCAAGCAGTTCTCCACAAATCGTCCTACATCTCGCTTCATACCGGGCCACCAATAGTATGGCTTTAGATTGTGATATATCCGCGTACTACCTGGGTGAACCGAATATCTGGTACAGTGAGCATCCTCTAGCAATAACTGTCTCGCCTCACCATGTTTTGGAACCCAAACTCGTCCCAGAAAAGTCTTGATTCCTTGTGTATTTTCCACCAGTTTCTCCGCATAACTAATCATTCTGTCTTTCTTCAAATCATTAGCCTCTCTTTGACATCTGCGTATCACCTCTGGCAATCGACTAACAACTCCCATTCGAACCGATACAACTCGAATAGGCGGTTCTTTACGACTCAGTGCATTTGCCACCACATTAGCTTTACCGAGATAATAAAGTATTTCACAATCATAATCCTTTAGCAGTTCCATCCACCGTCTTTGCCTCATGTTTAACTCTTTTTTATCGAACAGGTATTTCAGGCTTTTGTGATCTGTGTAAATCTGGAAGCGTACGCCATAAAGATAGTGTCGCCACATCTTTAATGCAAAGATAATTGATGCTAACTCTAAATCATGCACTGGGTAAGCTTTCTCGTGCGGCTTTAATTGTCGAGAGGCATAGGCCATTACACGCCCTCTCTGCATTAGCACGCATCCAAGACCGCTTAGGGAGGCATCACTGTAAAGAACAAAGACTTCTCCTCCTTACGGTAAGGCCAGCACCGGGGCTTTACACAAACCGTCTCTCAACTGTTCAAAAGTTGACTGTTGCGCCCCAGTCCAGTTAAATTTCTCCGCTTTCTTGGTCAATTTGGTTAGAGGTGTAGCTATACGAGAAAAGTTTTCAACAAATCGCCGATAGTAACCCGCTAATCCCAAGAAACTACGAACCTCCATCGGACTCTTCGGCGGCTCCCAACTCATTACAACTTTGATTTTTGCCAGATCCACCTTTATACCATCTTCGTTTATCACATGGCCAAGAAATTGAATCTCCCGTAACCAAAACTCGCATTTCGAAAACTTTGCATATAACTTTTCGTCACGAAGAAGATCTAGCTTCTGTTGCAAATGAAATCTGTGCTCCTCTCGACTCTTTGAATAAATCAGGATGTCGTCGCTAAACACAATTACGAATTTATCAAGAAAGGGACGAAAAACCCGATTCATCAAATCCATAAAAGCGCCTGGAGCATTAGTCAAACCGAACGGCATGACTAAGAACTCGTAATGGCCATATCTCGTGCGAAAAGCTGTCTTCGGGATATCAACTTATTGTACTCTCAATTGATGATAACCGGATCTCAAATCGATCTTTGAGAAATACGTGGCTCCATGTAGTTGATCGAATAAATCATCGATCCGTGGTAACGGATAACGGTTCTTTATCGTGATCTTGTTAAGCTCTCGGTAATCTATACACATTCTCATGGAGCCGTCTTTCTTTTTCACAAAGAGTATAGGTGCACCCCACGGAGACGAGCTCGGACGAATAAACCCAAGTTCTAACAACTCTTGTACTGTCTCTTTAATTCTTCCATCTCAGAAGGTGCCAATCGGTAAGGTGGTCGAGCTACCGCTTCGCCCCCGGTATGATATCGATCACGAACTCAACTTGTCTATTCGGTGGTAAGCCTGGAAGATCATTGAGAAATATGTCGGGATAATCACAAACCACTTCCACTTCTTCAACTTTGGGGTGTTTTGACTCAGCACGTATCACATGTGCCATGATTAACTCACCCCCTCTTTCCATATATCTCTGTGCCGTTGCGAAAGACACTATCGGTACCTTTCGAGAACGGCGTTCTCCTCGTATCAGAATTCGAGAACCACTCGGTGTTTTTATTGAAATCATCTTCTCCTGACAATCCATTTGACCTCTATTTTCGTCTAACCAATCCATCCCGACTATTACATCAAACTCATGATTAGTAATCGGCTTCAGATCAATAAGGTAGGTATCCCCAAAGATCTCAAGCCGACAACGCTTGTAATGACTCTTTACAAAAACACACCTTCCATCCGCTACATCTACTATCACTTTTTTCAAATAAATCGACTAACGAGATATCCAATTTGGAAGCAAAAGACACCGATATAAAAGACACGGAAGCACCAGTATCAAAAAGTACTCGTGCTTGAGAAGAGTTCAAGCTAAAAATACATGTGATAACATCGGTTTGATCTCGAGACTCATCGAAGGTTAGCTGAAAAGCTCGCGTTTTCACGTGATCGCCGCTCCTGTCTCTCCGATCATCTCGATATCGACCTCCTCCTCATCCGGTATTTTGTGAATCTCTTTGAGACTCGGACTTCATCTTTGGGCACTCGGGGCGAATATGCCCACTCTCTCCACAGTTGAAACAAACTAGACGACTCTCGGTACACTGGCGAGCCATATACCCCTTTTTCCCACACTGGAAACAAACTAATGGTGGGGTTCGGGAATCACATTCCCCAGTGTGTTTTCTCCTACACTTCTTACACCATCTCTCTTCATTCTTCTTAGGCTCGCCACGGAATTGAGAACCCGTGGTGGTTGTCCTTTGTGAGTTATCTCCAGTTTTTCCTTCCCACTTCCTCTTAGATCCTCCAACTTCCCTTTCGATCCTTCTTTCCTCCTCTTGCCTTTGTAACTCCCTTTCTCTCGATGTTGCTGCCTCAGCAACTTGTTGAAAGCCAGTATATCTTGAACTTGGCAAAAACTCCCGAATTTGGGTTTTTAAACCCCACAAGTAACGATCCATCTTACGCTCCTCCGTATCTACTTGATGTTGTGCAAATCTTGCCTTCTCATTGAAATCTAGCGTGTATTGCTGCACAGTTCTCGACCCTTGTTGTAACTTCAAAAACTCTTCTTCTATTCCCTTCATGGCATTGTTGGAACAATAGTATTCTGTAAACTTCAGTTTGAATTGTTCCCAACTTAATGTAAGTGCCAAGCTCTCTCCTAACTCCATGCAAGTATTCTCCTACCAGAACTGTCCATCCTCTTTTAGCAAATTCGTGGCAAATTCAAGTTTATCCGCCTCGTCACATTTACTTGTGCGGAACATCTTTTCAACATGTGTCAACCAATTTTTAGCAGCTATGGGATCATCCTTCCCATAGAAATCATATGGTTTACACTTCTGAAAAACATCATAAGTACACTTCCTTGTTTTCTCCGGTGCTCTAACTCCACTCGCCTCAGTATACATCTCTCTATGGTCCTCCCTATGCTCAGGTTGGACCAGGGGTTGCCCCGAAGGACCTCTAGTTGTAGCCTCCGCTTGAGGCTTCAAATAAGTGGGTAAAAGCTCTTTAAGTGCCTTGGCTACCTCAGCCGCGATCATGGCTTGCATATTACCTTGTGTCTCGAGAGGTCGCTCTCCCTCGGGTTGACGCTCTTTACTCGAATCTCGTGATCCTGATTGATCTCTTGATGGATCACCTCGCTCTTTTTCTTTTCCAGTGCTCATTTTAACTGAAAAAGAAAATCAACTCATTTAGTAATCACCACCATAATACTCAATATGGTGTATAATCAACTCCACTTGTATGCCACCATAATACTCAATATGGTTATATAATCAACTCATTTAGTACACCACGAGGGATAGCTACTCGGGACTCTTTGGGACTTCTCCATCTTATTGATTAAAGTTTAAACCCATCTCAGGGTTTAATTCCCTTAAACCACAACTCTGATACCAACTTGTAATGCCCGGTTTCTCATATATGAATTACACCTTGATTTTCTCCGATTAATACAACATTAATAAGGTGTAACTCAAATTAAGAAACAAGTAATATAAAGTTGTTACCAAAACCATAGTTTAAGTCCTAAACTATTTACATCAATGTTTACTGTAACACCCGACTTTTTCAAACAAAATACACCCAACATTTTTCATTTTTAAACGCAGTTTCAAACATACAAAACTAACTGTTTAGGTGTATAAGTTATTACAAAAAGGGTACAAGTGTATCAAGGAGTATATATCAAGAGTAAACTCCTTCTAAGCCGGGCCGCTACAACGAACAGTCCTATCCATGAGCTACATCTTTACCCTTAACAGGGTCACGCTCACCTGTAGGGAAAATTCCTACATATACGGTGAGCTATAAAACTCAATGAGTAATCATATAAACAATTTAACATATAAGCATATACTTAAGTTGTTAGAACTCCATACAGTGTACAGTCCTGTTTAAATCGACATTTGGATATCAATCCAATCTCCTAGCCACAAGGGCCGTTGTTATTTGGATACTACATCCAATCTCCTAGCCATATAGGCCGTTATTATTTGGATATTACATCCAATCTCCTAGCCATATAGGTCGTTATTATTTGGATACGGAATCCAATCTCCTAGCCACGAAGGCCGTTAACATTTGGATACGAAATCCAATCTCCTAGCCTCAAAGGCCGTTATACCATACCAATTGGGTAATTGACTAACTTATAGATTACCATTTCAAATGCTAAGGCTACTTCCAATTTCAAGAGTTCAATCAATACGAATATCACAACTAATATAAGAGAGATTGCTCACCTGGTATTGAAGCTCTTTACAGTTCTAGTTTGCACCACTGAAGCTATCACAAACCTTTAAGGTTTTCCTGCACCTACACAATCACACACATACCATGTAGAGGTGAAAACCTTGTTTTTCAACCATCTAGGTTTGAAACTCGATTTCAATAGCTAAGACTTGTTATTAAAAGCATTTCAACACATCCCAAACATGTATATAAGTTCAATTCCTAGCCATACACAGGTGGTCCTTCACCACAACTCGAAACCCACCCAAAATGACCAAATCAACCGTTCAAAAGAGCTAGAACTGTAAACCTTACCTTCAAGAAGTGGAATACCGAATATTACTTCAATCCTTCAAGTTCTAGCCTTCCAATTTGGTCCAAAATGATTTGGGAAATGTTTATAGGGTTTAGACGAGGTTTTGGTTCAAGAATTGTCCAAGAAATGGTTGAAAATCGTAATAAAAAGGGGTGGGGCCTACGCGCAGCAAGACCCGTGTCCAAAGTTACACGACCCGTGTAACTTACGGTCAACTACTTACACGACCCGTGTCCAAAGTTACACGACCCGTGTAACTTACGGTATACATTTGAAGTTTTAGTCTGCAGAACTACACGACCCGTGTCAAAATTACACGACCCGTGTAATTCACTGTATGCCCAACAAGTTCAAAAGACTTCCCTACACGACCCGTGTAACCTGCTTCTAACATTTTTCAACTTCAAATTCCTTCCAAATGAAATTCTAACTATCCAAACTCTTGCAATAATCCAACTAATCTTAATTACCTTAAGATTAATATATAAATACTTACCGAAAGTAATGTGGTGTTACAAATTCTCCCCTCCTTCAAAAGATTCCGTCCTCGGAATCATGCAAAGAGTTGGGGGTATTTCTCCTTCATTTCATCCTCAACTTCCCATGTCATATCAGAACCTTTATGGTGTCGCCAAAGTACTTTAACCATATTAATCTTCTTGTTTCGCAGCTGTCTCACTTTCTGATCTAACACTTTCTCGGGTTGTTCTGAATACTTTAGTTTTTCATCTAGTTCAATATCAGCAAGAGGTATTCGTTGGGACTCATCAAACAATGTTTTCCGCAAGTGGGACACATGGAAAACATTGTGGATACCTTGAAGTTCATCTGGTAACTCTAATCGGTACGCCACAGCTCCGACTTTTTGGGATATCCGGAAGGGTCCTATAAAACGAGGACTCAACTTTCCTTTCTTCCCGAATCGAATTGAACCTTTCCAAGGGGATACTTTGAGCATCACCATTTCTCCCACTCGGAATTCCAACGGTTTCACCCGCTTATCAGCATACTGTTTTTGTCGATTTTGAGCAACTTTCAAGTGTTCCCGGATTTGTTTAATCTTTTCTTCAGTTTAGGCTACGATCTCGGGTCCGGCCAACGGCTTTTCCCCTACTTCAGTCCAGCAAGTCGGGGTACGACACGGTGCTCTATATAACGCTTCATACAGGGCCATCTGAATGCTGGAATGAAAACTGTTGTTGTAAGCAAATTCTACCAAAGGTAAATGATCTTCCTAACTCCCGCCAAAGTCTATCACACACGTACGAAGCATGTCTTCTAAAGTCCGAATGGTTCTCTCGCTTTGCCCATCGGTTTGTGGATGATACGCGGTACTCATCAATACCTTCAAACCCAATTGCTCTTGAAGGCTCTGCCAAAATCGGGAAGTGAATCTGCTGTCTCGATCCGATACAATTGACGACGGTAATCCATGTCGACGGATCACCTCGTTAATATAAATTTTCGCCAACTTTTCTATCTTGAAATTTTCATTAATCGGTATAAATTGCGCCGATTTTGTTAACCGATCAACCACCACCCAAACAGTATCATGCCCACATGGTGTTCGAGGAAGTTTCGTCACAAAATCCATTGTAATGTTATCCCATTTCTTCTCTGGAATTGGCAGTGGCTGGATCTCGCCATACGGTTTCTGATGGTTCGACTTTACTTGCAAACAAGTCAAACACTTTTCTACGTATCTTCCAATGTCTCTTTTCATCCCCGGCCACCAGTACATAGGTTTTAGCGTTCGATACATCTTGGTACTACCCGGGTGTACAACATACCTACTACAATGAGCATATTCCAAAAGTAAACCCCGTGCTTCACCTTGCTTGGGCACGCACACACAGCCTCTAAAGGTCTTCAACCGCTGAGAGTTTTCGACTAGATGCTTTATATACCCAACCATCCTTTCGCCTTTCACATTCTCGGGCTTACACGCCTCTTCTTGTACTACACGAATCAACTCGGGTAGTCGGCTCGCTACACCCATACACGCAGATGTAATTTTCAAAGGATATTCTTTTTGACTCAGAGCATCTGCAACTACATTCGCCTTGCCGGGATGGTACAATATTTCGCAGTCGTAATCTTTGAGTAAATCCATCCATCTTTGCTGTCTCATGTTCAATTCTTTTTGATCGAATAAATACTTCAACCTTTTATGATCCGTATAGATAATAAACTTCACACCATATAAGTAGTGTCTCCAAAGCTTCAAGGCCAAAATCACTGCAGCCAATTCGAGATCATGTACCGGGTACTTTTTCTCGGCATCTTTTAGTTGACGGGATGCATAAGCGATTACTCTACCCTTCTGCATCAATACACACCCAAGACCCACTCGTGAAGCATCACTATAAACTGCATATTCTTCTCCACTTTGCGGTAAGGCTAACACCGGGGCTTCACACAAGGCTTGCTTTAATTTCCGAAAGGCTGCTTGTTGTCTTTCCGCCCATTCAAACTTTTCACCCTTTTTGGTCAACTTAGTCAACGGGGCAGCAATCGAAGAAAAATTCTCTACAAATCTTCTATAATAACCCGCCAGTCCAAGAAAACTACGCATTTCCGTTGGACTCCGAGGCGGTTCCCATTTCATCACAGCCTCAATCTTCGTTGGATCAACTTTGACACCTTCACTATTAATAACATGCCCAAGAAATTGTACTTCTCTTAGCCAGAATTCACACTTGGAAAACTTCGCGTATAACTTTTCTCGGCGAAGTAATTCCAATATTGGGCGTAAATGAACACCGTGTTCAGCCTGGCTTCGAGAATATACCAAAATATCGTCTATGAATACAATAACGAAATTATCAAGGAATGGACGACATACTCTGTTCATAAGATCCATGAATGCTGCCGGAGTGTTGGTTAACCCAAAAGGCATAACCAAAAACTCATAATGACCATAACGAGTACGGAGTGTGGTCTTTGGAATATCTGATTCTTGAATCTTCAACTGATGATACCCCGACCTCAGATCAATCTTCGAAAAATACTTCGCCCCCTGAAGTTGATCGAACAGATCGTCAATTCTCGGTAACGGGTATTTGTTTTTCACCGTGATTTTATTCAATTCCCGATAGTCGATACACATACGCATCAAACCATCTTTCTTCTTTACAAATAGAATAGGCGCTCCCCACGGTGATGAACTCGGTCTAATGAAACCCAGATCTAGAAGCTCTTCTAACTGTTTCCTCAATTCCTCCATTTCTGAAGGTGCCAATCGATAAGGAGCCCGAGCAACAGGTGCGGCTTCCGGAACCAATTCAATTGTAAATTCGACTTGTCGATCTGGTGGTAATCCAGGGAGTTCTTCAGGAAAAATGTCTGGAAATTCATTTACAATTTTTACACTTTATTTTCCCACCTGATATGATTTAGCAAAAGACACATATGCTAAATAAGACGTCCCTCCTTTACTGACACTACTCCGGGCTTGAGCAAAGGAGATAACCGGCATTCTCAGACGCGGTCTTTCACCCTGGATTTTAATCCATGCCCCTTCTGGTGTTAAAACTGTAATATTCTTGTTTCTGCAATCCACGTTAGCATAATTGGTTGCTAACCAATCCATACCCACAATTACCCCAAATTCCTTGGTAGTCATCGGCTATAGATCTATAGGGAAAGTGGTCCCGTAAATCTTAAGCTGACAACCTTCAATATGTTCCGACACCCAAACATACCTACCATCTGCCACTGCTACTTCCAAACTTTCATCCATAGGAGTTAGGGGTACATTCAAACGAGACATCATAGACGTTGACACGAAACAATGCGTAGCTCCAGGATCAAATATTACGTATACTGGAATTGAATTTAAGAGTGAATATACCTGTAACTACGTCAGTCTTTTCACGAGCCTCTTCCCCTATCATTTGGAATGCCCGTGATGCCACTGGTCCTCCCCGACCCTTTACCTCTTCTTTCTTTCCTCCCCGCTCCTCTCTGAGTTTATCGCTAGGTACTCTAGCTTTTATATGGGGACAGTTTGGGCGAATATGATATGTAGCCCCACATTGGAAACACTTCCGCTCCGCCTGACAATCTCGAGCGATATGCCCTTGCTTCCCACAGTTACGACAACTCGATGATGGAATATCGGTTCGACAACTTCCAAAATGCTTTTTCCTGCACTTTTCGCACCACTTTGCTTCTTCTTTCGGACCTTTGCCTCTAAAATTGGACCCCGTCTGTTGCGACTTTTTCTGAGGCGTCCATGGTTGTTCCTCCGCTTTCCCTTTAGTTTCACCGACTTTCTTTTCCTCCTCCTGCCTCTGAAGTTTCGTCTCTCTTTCTGTGGCTTTATCCACCACCTGTCTGAAAGAAGACAACTAAAGCGGTTGCACAATTTCTCGGATTCGAGTTTTTAATCCCTACACGTATTTGTCAATTTTTCTCTTCTCAGTGTTTATCTGGTGTTCAGCAAACCTGGCCTTTTCAAGAAAACTCATTGTATATTCTTGCACCGTATGAGACCCTTGTTCTAAGTGCAAAAATTCTTCCTCTAGCCTTTTAACAGCCACTTCGGAACAATATTCTTCGTTGAATTTGGTTTTGAACTGTTCCCAAAATAAAGACTGGGTCAAGTCGGGACCTAACGCCTTACTGAACACTTGCCACCAGTGTAACGCGTTTCCAGTTAACTGATTTGTGGCAAACTCCACCTTGTCCCCTTCAGCACACTTACTAACTCGAAATACTTTTTCTGTATGCATTAACCACTCCATAGCATGTACTGGATTATATGTTCCTGCGAATTCTTTGGGTTTACAGCCAAGGAAGGTTTTATAAGTGCATTCAACCTTTTTCCCGGAACTTCCTTCTCCTTGTACTTCTTTCTCAACACAAACTCTGCTTTCCCCTTGACTCTCATTCTCAGTCTGCCTGTCGTGAACTTGCTTTGCAGCACTTTCATCACGTGCATTTATCAAGGTAGGTAATAGTTCACGTACCACATCAGCTACAATGGTGCGTAAATCTGGTGGATTTTCATTTGCTGGTCCACTCGCACCTCTTCCAACCAAGCCTTGAGAACGGGCCCGACCACCTCTCGAGGCTCCACGCCCCGAATTTCCTCGCGTAGGATTACTTCTAGTACTTCCCATACTTCAAAATTTAACAAATTGTTAGGTTATATATAATAACAAACTTATATACAACCAAATGTTCAACAAGTCTATTATCTCTCAAGGTTTAAGTCCAGGGATCTATTCTACAGACACCTAGTTCACTTAAACCACGGCTCTGATACCAACTTGTAACACCCGGCTTTTTCAAACAAAATATACCCAACATTTTTCATTTTTAAACGCAGTTTCAAACATACAAAACTAACTGTTTAGGTGTATAAGTTATTACAAAAAGGGTACAAGTGTATCAAGGAGTATATATAAAGAGTAATGTAACACCCCGTTTCCTGATACATTGTTTTTGGCAAGTTATTATTATTTTTAGTAAATATAAATAAGAGTAATAAGAATAAAAGTAATGAATTAATTAATTATAGTTAAAGATTGAAAATTTATCCAACACTTGGGCCAAGGACAATTTTGGAATTTTTCATTTTGGGGCCATATTAAAGATCAAATTACATTTGATTTCCGTTTTGTTTATTTGCACATCTGATTTCCGTTTTGTTTATTTGGAGGTGGGGTGCGTAGATTGAAATTGAGTGGAGGGTGGGTCATGATTGGTAAAACAAATACAGCCTCCATCGTTTGATATAATATTCCCATTTCCCACACACAATAATTGTACTCTCATTTCATTCGATTACATATAATATTCCCAGACGTTCCCTGAAATAAACATTCAAGTAAATCGAGAAGAAAGAATCCCGATTTTGGGTCCCTGTGTCGTGCGATTGATTCAACAAGAGAGAGAGAGAGAGATGCAGTCTGAGAGAGAGAGAGAGGGGGGACGGTGGAGGACTGAACGGGGGTCGGAGGATGCAGCCCTCGCTGCTGCTGTGCGAGTTTTGGGGCGGAAAGGCCGACGGCGGCGACGGTAAGGGCGGCGGAGATAACGGGGGTGCAGCGGAGGTTGATCGGGGGTGGCCGGATGGTTCTCGGGTGGTCCGATTTCTGCTATACTTATCCTCAAAGTTTCTGATTTCGGGTTTTAGTTAAAGAATTTAAAGGTTAAGGATTTGACATATTGTTGAATTTTGGGATAACAATCTCGATGGGGCTGCTGGTGTTGTTTGGATGAACGGGAAAGAAACCACCACCGTGGTGATAGTGATGAACTATGAATCTATGAATCAGGTATAACTTTGGTTGGTTTGACATAACAATTAGGTCACGTAACCAGATTACTGTCTATTGGGCTTGTGTATTGGTTGTTTACCTGACTTTGGGCCTTTTATGTTTGATCTTATGATTTGGACTAGTTCGAATAATGAGCTAATATATTAAATATAAACAATAATTGGGTTTCAACAACTCAATTAAGGAACTAAGTTATATAATATAGTTTTTAACTTAAAAGATATATTGTGTTAAATGATATTGTACTAAATAATATATCGGGTTAAATGACAAATTGGGCTTAACCAAATTGGTTATATTATTGGACTTAAGCTCCTTAGCTGGACTGTCTATTTTGGGTTGAGATGTTAGCCTGATGATATAATCTAATGGACTATTAATTGGATTAGATTTCATTAGACAGTTAAATTAATTTAAGGTGTTTATTTAATTAAGGTGTCTGAATGATGTTTACTGGGACCCACAGAGTCGCTGAACGAATTGTTACAATTGCGGTTTTCGAGGTGAGTTTCTCACTACATTGTATAGACGTTACATGTGCTTTACCGAATTTTGTGTGCTTGTAAGATGTTTGTGGATAGTACCAGGTTGTGTGTATTTTATTAATATTATACATTCCTGTTATAGTTGTACGTGTTGGGGTATAGTGTGTGGTTAGTACTAGACGTGTCTAGGTCTAGTATGTAGATAGTACGGGCTCGACGAACTGAGCATTATAGGGTGGCTCAACGTACTGAGCAATATGGAGATGTCCGCAAGATGCACTGAGCAGATACGCATGGCTCGACGTACAGAGTATGCGCGGCTCTGAGTGCTGAGTAGAGGTGTTAGACTTACTGAGCAGATACGTATGACCCAACGTACAGGGTATACGCGGCTCCGACTGAGCAGATACGCATGACTCGACGTACAGAGCATGCGCGGCTCAAAATGCTGAGTAGAATACTATAGTTCGGTGTACTGAGTATAGCAGGTTATGCGTGATAAATGGTAGTATTTTTCCTGTAGGGGTTAAGTATGTATGATTGATATACTATATAGATGTTGGAACTCACTAAGCCGTGTGCTTATCCTTTCCCTATTAAATTACTATTTCAGGTTTTACAGGTGGAAATGACGGTCAGGCATGACGGGTACACACTGATGCATCTTCCTTTGAAAATTTAAATTAAGTGGACTTTGACTTCCGCTGTTGGACTGATTTGACTTTGAATATTTCTAGAACAATTAAAGATTTTGAGAGGTGAATGTTTATAAAATATAAGGTAATTTTACTGAAAATGTTTTATTATTTATTTTTAAATTTGTTTAAAAAATGGGACGTTACAAGTAAACTCCTTCTAAGCCGAGCCGCTACAACGAACAGTCCTATCCATGAGCTACATCTTTACCCTTAACAGGTTCACGCTCACCTGCAGGGACAATTCACACATATACGGTGAGCTATAAAGCTCAATGAGTAATCATATAAACAATTTAACATATAAACATATACTTAAGTTGTTAGAACTCCATACAGTGTAATTTAACAATTTAACATATAAACATATACTTTAGTCTGCAGAACTACACGACCCGTGTCAAAATTACACGACCAGTGTAATTCACTGTATGCCCAACAAGTTCAAAAGACTTCCCTACACGACCCGTGTAATTCCTACACGACCCGTGTAACCTGCTTCTAACATTTTTCAACTTCAAATTCCTTCCAAATGAAATTCTAACTATCCAAACTCTTGCAATAATCCAACTAATCTTAATTACCTTAAGATTAATATATAAATACTTACCGAAAGTAATGTGGTGTTACATTTACAAGTGTGAAACACACACTAATACTCTTTATTTCAGTCCTTACTGTGTCACACACACTAAAACTCTTTATTTCAAACACTCAAAATTTGGTTATACTCAACCAAATCAAAACATAGTCTACTTCTTATCTGCAAACAACATCACAATAAGGCATAATCATCTAATAAATAACTACTCACCTGTTGTTGGGTTATTCTATGGAACTCCTGAACCGCGTGTACGGTGCTCCTGTCTAGCCTTAGCTGTATCACAATATCTCGGGTCAAAACTCAATATTCAACAATCTCAATCATACTCAATATCGATAATAATCAAGAATTTGAATCATAAGAGAGGGTTACAATCAAAAGATAGTAATACTATCCTAGTTGTAGCCTTCAATTTCGCCACTTTGACTCATACAACCTTAGAAACACAACAAACAACCCTTTACTAGCTCGGGTCTAATGATATAACTCTTTTACACTCACTAATCCAAACAATTTCACTTTAATACCAGTTAATTGCAGTTGGTTCATCAAAACCACTGTAAGCATCTCAAATCACACAATCCAACCGTCAAAACAAAGTCAAAATCGAAGGGAATTACCTTTCAACTGTAAGGAATCAAATCCTAGCTTCAATTCCTGAATTATACACTTCAATTTCGAGTTTAGAGGTTGAAGATTAAGTTTCTAGGGTTTTGAGAGGTTTTGCTCGAAGTGAACTTTTCCCAAAATGAAAGAAAATCAACTTTAAAAAGTGGGTCTGCATGCGTAACACGACTCGTGTTAAGCTTACACGGCCCGTGTAAGTTGCTGTATGCGTTTGGAATTTGGTCTGCAAAATTACACGACCCGTGTTCATATTACATGACCCGTGTAAGTTGCTGCATGCCTTACACGACCCATGTTCAACTTACACGACCCGTGTAAGTTGCTGCATACCCAAAAAGTCCAAAAAGATCTCCTACACGACCCGTGTGACTCCAACACGACCCGTGTAACCTCCTTTTAGCATTTTTCAACCTCAAACTTCATCCAAATGGAATTCTAACTACCCAAACTCATGCAACAATCTAACTAATCTTAATTACACCAAGATTAACTCAAAATCTCTCAAATTTAATAACACGGTATTACATTTTGACTAGCACTACAGGTCTAAAATGTTTAACTTATTGCGAGTTTGGTCCAATTTTTTTAAAAAATACTTAAAATGACAATTTTGCCTTTACTGTTTTCTTTTTCACTATTCTTTTAATTTATTTATGGTTGTTTATTTAAAAAACAAAATAAATAAATAAAAAACCCCCACCCCTACCCCCTCGCATCCCCTTCCTTTCTCACCTCTATCTCTCTACTATCTCCTCTTTCCTCTCCCTCTCTCTCTATTTCACATAAAGAATCAAAATTGACCGGTGAGACGGGGTATCCATAACGGAAACCATCGTTCACTATAGACGGGGAGTTACTGACTCGTCGTAGTCGTCGATGCGGTCAAAAATACTAGATAACTACCTTACAACACACTAACTAGTGGAAGTAAGGGTCGAACCGTGGAGTCAATGGTTGGCGCTCTATGTCGATAAACGGATCTATAATGTCACTCTATAGACGGCGGATCAATAACACGTAGGAAACACACAAAAACTCAAACAGAAATCAAACCAACATTCAAACAATCAAATCCAGATCTACTACCAACTATTTAACTACTGAAATCAGAAACTACGAATTCAAACGAACATCGAGTAGTCAATGAAAATTCGAATTGCGGAATACCTCGATACCGAGTTGATAAAACAACAGAAAACCAAATATCTAACCAAACTATCGATATAACTGAGAAAAATCACGAAATCAGCCTTCCAGATCCCTCCTTGACGTCCCGAGATGCTTCAAAAGTCGGATAGGACTCCGATATTTATAGTGGCGTGTAATTAGGGTTCCCATGCCGCGGACAAATCTTTTCTGCGACGCGCGCCTCTTCCAGAGCCCGATATATTGGAGTTTGAAATTCAAAACGCTGACTTTTATCGTTTTTGGACATTAGCGTCGTTAACTTTAATGTTAACGTCGCTAATATGGCTTCTGGAAACTTCCACGTGTTCATACTAGACTTTAAAGCAAAGAAATCCCATCTGACAAAAGTTAGCGTCGCTAACTTTTCCTGTGCTGCCTCTTTTGTCCATTTTTCTCCGTAACTTCTCCCAATTTGCACCAAAACCCCTGCATTTACACTAAAAACATTTTCAAACACTTTTGCACAAAAGTAAGAGATATTAGCCAATTTAGAATGATAAATTAACTAAAACTCAGCTAAACAACGACTATAATACTTGATATTAGTAGGTGTTGACAAACACCTCACACTTGTGACTTGCTTGTCCCCAAGCAAGTGAGTTTTTAACAAATTTTAACTAAAACCAAAATATTTTTGCATTCCTTCAGTTTCAAAGTTTATTGTATCCAGAAGTTAGATGAAAATTGATTTTGAAAACATGACCGGAATACCCTTTGGGAATCGAAACTTTCTAACACGTATTTTTGGTTCACAAGAGTGCACCTACTCATTTAGATTCTAAAGGCTGCTAAAGAACTATCCATGACTTTCGATGTTGTCTGCGTAACGAGCTTTCAAAAATACTATCCTAGACTAGACGATCTTAGGTAGTAACGTGTATAAGTGCCTTTTCAGGGCCACCCTTTTCGGACCTACCGGCTTGAATAACAAAAGTCACTGATTGATAGTTCCTTCCTGAATCCCAATCCTAAGATGTTCTAAATCTAGAATTTTCTAACTACTAAAAACTCAACTTATTTTAACTAAACCATAGCTTGATAACAACTACATAGTATCTCTTGAAAAATACCAGATGCTATAACACTAAAAAAAACTATTCGTTTTTTAATTACAACTTCTTAAAAAAAATTGAAATTTGCTAATTTTTTTTTGAAAATGAGACTGTTTTCGCAAAAATTTCAAAAATACTATTTTCGACCGTCCCACCCCACACTTTAAATCGTACAACGTCCCCGTTGTACATAAAAATTCAAACCAAGGGAGAAAAAAGGTTACCCATTTAGGCACGCTAGAACTGCTTGCTTAATGGAACCAATCACAACAGGATATCAAAATTGCTTGTCATGGTTTGACTGTCCGGAGTTATGGCGCAATAGTGAACATGCCGGTATATGACAAGTGTAGGGGTACGGTGACCCTACACTTGTGTGATACAACTCCTCAGTGGATCTCGTTGGTACTTGCATACAAAAACACTCAAACAAACAATTAAACATAAAAGCAACAAAAATGTAAACGACTAAGAGTAGGTTTATGTATAATGCTTTCAAAAGATACAAAAAGAGAAAATACAATCACTCATCATCGTGCTGCGTCCCAGATGGACCAGCCTCATCATCATGGCTTCAAGCGGGGAAGGCTGGTGGATCCCGTCCAGCATGAAGGAGTAGCTCTCGTAACGCCTCTGCCATCCAAGCCTGCTGGTCCTCCAGTCGTGTCATCCTCGCAGCAATGTCCTACAAGGCAGCCTGTACGTCTACAAGCTGTGGCACCGGGCGTGGCTGTAGTGGTGACTGGACCTCCGTCTCCAATCTCCTCTTTTGGGTGGGCTTGATCGACGGAACCTCCTTCTCATCATCCTCGTCCTCTGGCTCTACCTGGGGTGGAGGCTGTACCTGCGCCTGCTGACCAGCCGGGTGTCTGACTGGCTCAATCGTCGGTAATATCCTATACACGCCCGGTGTCAAAAGCTGGAGCACCTTCATCGTCTCCAAGTATCGCCCATGAGCACGGGTGGGCAGCGTCGGTGCCAAATGGGCGATGACATAGGCAGTAAGAATGCCATATAATCGGGCTAATCGCGTGATAAAATGCCCATCAGTCATCAGACTCCTCGCATTCGAGCCCGAGGCTCTGGATGTTAGAAAAACGGCCAGGTTAATGGCAGGTTGAGAAACCTGCTCGGGTTGGAGAGAACCCACATGTAGAACACGTTGTCGTGGGGCACCTTCTCACATCCCCTGCGGCGTGCAATGGATGTGGAGATGATGTGGTGCATGAGTCGGTGGAGTGGGGAGCGGAACTGGCTCTCCTTGGTCCCGCCGGCCTCAAACCGATCATTGGACATCCGTGCCCAAATGATCCCATCAGCCTCCCTATATGGCTGATCTGTAATGCACGCAGTCAGGAAAGGCTGAAAATAGATGTTGGCAACCTTCTCACTGGTGTAGATCTCTGTGCGTCTGGAAAAATCTTGGAGTGTGTACTCCCGGCTCTGTCCCCCGAGCCTGAATCTGATTAGGTGGGACCTGGGCTCTTCCGAGGCTGGAGCGTATCTGCAGGTGGAAAAGAAATCGATCATGAGCTCCTTGTAAGCAACGTCGTCCTCCCAAGCCATGAGTCGATCCCAGCTCCGGCATGTAAATGTGTATGCTCCCTCCATTACCGTGTGGGTCCAAGTGCGGTGGAGAAAGGGCAGCAACGGATCCCATAATCCCACTAAAGTCAAGACTGCTCGATTAAAATATATCGCTGGCTGGACCAAACGCATGCTGATGGCCTCCAGTCGGGCCCAATATCGATGGGTCTCCTCTAATGCTGGTGGAAACTGTAGAAACGGGTGCTCTGGCATGTATGCTACGTTCTACTAAGCCATCTACACAATTATCACAAAACAACAAAATTTTGCAAAATCAGTCCCTATGCGTGCCGCGGATGGCCACGCGTTGATTCAAACCGCGCGATGCGGCTGATGAACATACTGTTAGTTCTATATGCCCAAGGATGATCATAAAATGATATTACTAATAATACATGATCCTATAGGGTCACACCAACAACAAGTTTGACACCAATTGATCATTTAGAACGTTAAATTTGATTTAACATCAAATGATACTAAACTTGCAATTTAATCTTGTAGGTTATTATTATTTGAGGTAAATAATAATAACTACAAAATTAAAGGTTGATTAGTAATTCATATGTGATGAATTAATTAAGTAACAATTAAATTGTTTAAATTGTTAAACGATTTAATTAATTTATAAGTAAGCCTTTTATTTAATTTAATTACTAAATTAAATAATATATATATATATATATATATTGTTATATATATATATGTATATATATATAATTATACAATTAAGATTGTATATTTAGATGGTTTATTTATATATTTGATTATGGGTTAAATGTTATTCCATTAAAGAAATGAGAAGATGTATTATTTATAAACTTATAATTATTTAAGTTTTATAAATAATAACAACCCACTAGCACTTCATTAGTCATCATATAACTAGCCATATTGGAAGGAAAAGAATGCATTAAGAACTTAAAAGAAAAGGAAGATGCCTTGTGTCTTCTAGCTTTTGATTATAGAAATCAAATGGATCTTTCTTTTAAGCTAGTTGCATGTGCTTTTCTTTTGCCTTTGGTGGGATATAATGTGGACGATTTTGAGGGCATGTGTACATCATTCTTGCTTCAAGAAATCAGCCAAAAACTCTCCTAAAGTTCTTAGAAAGAATTGGTCTTTGGTTTCATAAGAAAAGGAGTCATATCTTGCAAGTTGTGGAACTAGCATTCAAGGGTGTTCAAGCTTGTGGTGGATCAACTATAGAGGGATTCTAATTTGATTCCTAGCTATCAAAATCATCCAAACCAAACCCAAGAACAAAGGTTATGATCTTGAACTTAAACTATGTTTGTTCTTCATCTTATCTCTACATGCATGTAGCATGATCCTCTTGAAAATGGAATTTGTGTTCATGATTTTATGCTTCCGTTGCAAACTCTTGTTTTGAAACTAACCACATGAACCATGATTTCCAACAATTGGTATCAGAGCCATGGCTATATTGCATGTTTAGATAATAAGTTTATTTGGATAAACTTGGTTTTTGGAAGCCATGAATGTTCATCTTCTTGAATGAAAGTTTCATGCATGGCTTCTTTGGCAACATGCAAGTATATTATCTATGATTTTATGTAACCAACTATATCTTATGTATGCATGCTTTTGGTTACATAAATTGTTGCCTTAGAAAAACAAAGTGTTGGTTTTCTTATGATTTTATGTGATAAAATGGTGCATAAACAAGCCAAGGACCATATGATGCATGTTTTGTGTTTGTATTCGATATGGTTGTAATCTATTCATTTATTCAAATGGTTTGTAATAATAATTAGTTATTTCCTTCTTAATATTCATTTTGTAAATATTAGAATAGTTGTATTTTATTTATTTTACAAAATGTAACAAGAGAAGGAAGTAAAAGACCAAGAGAAGATTGCACCCAACAGCAGCACTTTCTGAAGAGCTGCTGTCCAGATTTCAAAATTGTTTTGGAAGTGTTTTATAAATTCATATCTTGGTCATTTGGTGATATACTTGTTGGTAACTTTAATATCTAGTATATACATTAAGTTTCAACAAGTATTAGCATCAATATAGCCAAGAATGAATTGAAAAATGCAACAAAAACAACAAAAATTCCTTCCTGCTGCCCCTGATTTCGAAAATTTTGAGGGCTCCATAGAAAAATTACATGTCACTCAATGGTGTCAAGAAATGGTGTTTCAAGTATCATTTGGTGATATAAGAAGCTTGGCAAAATTGTAGCCAAATCGGAGATCATTTGGTTGAGTTTTTGTCACCTTTTTGTCCCTAGGTTTGGACTTGATATTTCATGTGTGGCTCACATGAAATATCAAACTAGTTGGCTTGTGTTTATGCACCCATGCATGCTTGTGATGTTTGAATGTTTTATTATGTTATGTTGTGGATGAAAATAAGATTTTGCATGCTAGACAACCTAGATAATTAAACATAATCATCAAGGAGTTTGTATTTTCAAAAGTTGACAATTAAAACATAAGATGTGAAAAATGGGTTTTATTAAAATGGGTTTTGTTTAAAACCTATTAAGTCAAGTTTTGAAAATGATTGAAACAAGAAATAAAATGGAGATTTTATAAACTCTTACAAACTCCAACCCTAAGTAATAATGGTAATTATTTAGGATAATAAATTGGTTCTAATATATATGTGATCAAACTCAAACTTAATATAGGATATTAATTGTTATCTTGACCACAAACAAAGAATCAATAAAATGGAGATTTTATGATTAAGGAACCAATTAACTAAACAAGATTTAATGGTACCATGTTTATTGGATGCATGCAATATACATGATACCATATGTTTTTCAAAAATTAGAATTGTAAAACATTCAAATCCCTTATGAAATACGAATCTATGCCGTCCTTCTTAAAGACACTCATGTATCACTTGTATTTCCTTGTGGGATAAAGGATACCTAACCACTTGGAGTCTTCTTGTGATACAAGAAGTAGTTTTGCAATATTGATGAGATAAAGGACACCTAACCATTAATAGTTGTCAAAACTACACGTCCGTTTAAGTAGGATGATTCGTTTGGAAATCTCTTGTGATAAAGGTCACCTAAGCATTAGAAATCCAAGGCATAGATGGGATCAAACATGCCAAACATATAAATGTTATAATGGGATCCCATAACTCTAGAAATTATATTTGGATATAATTGGTAAACCGTTACCTACCTTGTTGATTCGAATAGGTGGGATAAAGGATACCTAACCACTTATTCGTAATGCAACTTGGATTCTAGACCTTAATTAATTAAAGTTTATGAAACAAGAAAGGGTATTAATTATTAAGGACTTAATATCATAATTTACTAAATAGAACCTTGTTAAAATTTTGTAGATGGCACCAAACAACACACACTCGGCTCCTAACAAAACCTCACTACGGTCTCTCCTTGAAGGAGAAAAACTTAACCATACCAACTTCTTGGATTGGTACCGTAGTGTGAGAATTGTTCTCAAACAAGAAAAGAAAGAATATGTTCTCAATGAACCACTTACAGAAGAGCCCCCTGCCACTCCTAAGCCCGCACACGATGCATGGCTTAAAAAGATGGATGATTCCATCGATGCATCATGCCTCATGTTGGCAACCATGATTCCCGACCTTCAGAAGGATTTGGAGAATCATTCAGCCTATGACATGATTAATCAACTAAAGGAAATGTTCCAACAACTTGCAAGAACGGAAAGGTTCGAAACTGTTCGGGCTTTCCATGCTTGCAAGATGGAGGATGGGCAGACGGTAAGCTCTTATGTGCTCAAAATGAAGAGTCACATTGATCATTTGGCACGTCTTGGAGTTGTGATGCCCGAAGAGCTAGCAACGGATATGATCCTTAACTCCTTGACAAAGTCCTTTGATCCTTTTGTCATGAATTTTAACATGAATGGTTTAAACAAGACTATCCCGGAATTACATGGGATGCTAATTACCGCGGAAAAGAATCTGCCTAAGAAAACCACTCAAGTTCTCATGATCAAGGAAGGTGGCACAAAGAGAACTAGACCAGAACACCCCACCAACTCCAAGGGCAAGGGGAAAGCAAAAGCTTTCAAAGGTAAGGGCAAGAAAGTTGTCCAACCTTCCCATCCGCCCAAGAAGAAGGCAAAGGTTGCCAAAGATGAAACATGCTTTGAATGTGGCAAAGCTGGGCATTGGAAGAGAAATTGCCCTACCTATCTTGCGGAGTTGAAGAAGAAGAAGGCCGGTGAAGGCACTTCAGGTATCTATGTGATAGACCTAGAACTTTATAATTTATCTCCTAACACATGGGTATTTGATACTGGTTGTGGAACTCACATATGTAATATGTTGCAGGGGTTCAAAAGGAGTAGGCGACTGAAGGCAAATGAGGTAGTACTTCGAGTTGGAAACAATGCAAGGGTTGCGGTGGATTCAATTGGAAGTTTTAATTTATTACTACCTAATGGCTTGTGTGTGACATTGTTGAATGTTTACTATGTTCCTAGCTTGACTAGGAATATTATTTCAGTTGCTAAATTAAGACAATGTGGATTTGATCTTTCCTTTAATAATGATGATATTTGTGTTTACAAAAATAATGTATTCTATTTTAAGGCTAGGCCTTTAAATGGAATTTATGAAGTAAACCTTGATGAAAAGACTAACAATGGCTCTTTATACCACACTTTCACCAAGAAACCCAAATTTGATTTGAGTCAAACCTATCTATGGCATTGTCGCCTTGGGCATATAAACAAGAATCGCATATCCCAACTTCAAAAGAGTGGACTTTTGAAGGCAAATGAGAATGACTCATTTGATATATGTGAATCTTGTTTACATGGCAAGATGACTAAAGCTCCTTTCTCTGGAACCAATGAGAGAGCAAAGGACTTGTTAGGAATCATACATACGGATGTATGTGGTCCTTTCAAGCCAATGACTAGATATGGTGAAAGATATTTCATCACCTTCACTGACGACTTTAGTCGTTTTGGATATGTTTATTTAATTAAACATAAACATGAGGCGTTTGAAATGTTCAAAACGTTTCAAAGTGAAGTGGAAAATCAACTCAACAAAACAATTAAAGTTCTTCGTTCTGATAGAGGAGGTGAGTACTTAAGTACAAACTTTATGGATCATCTTAAGACTTGTGGAATTGTTTCACAACTTACTCCACCTGGAACACCACAACATAATGGTGTGTCTGAGAGGCGGAACCGAACACTATTGGATATGGTTCGATCCATGATGAGTAAAAGTACTCTACCTTTATCATTTTGGGGTTATGCTATACAAACAGCTGCTCGTCTCCTAAACATGGCACCTACTAAGAAGGTAGATAAAACGCCTTATGAGATATGGCATGGAAGGGTTCCATCTTTATACTATCTAAAGGTATGGGGTTGTGAAGCTTATGTTAGACAAGAAGCTTCAAACAAATTAGAACCCCGTTCAACTAAATGTATCTTTGTAGGGTATCCGAAAGATTGTCTTGGATACTATTTCTACAATCCCATCGAGAATAAGATATTTATTTCTCGAAAAGCTGAATTCCTAGAAAACAAGTTTCTGACGGAAGAGGCTAGTGGGAGGTTTGTGGAACTTGAGGAACTTCAGGAACCACAACCTGATACACAAGAAGTTGAATCTAGCATTCAACAAGAAATTGTTGAACCTGAACAAACGGTTGATCAGGAACAAATTGTAACACAAGGTATTAGCAAATCTGGTAGGGTTCGAATTGAACCAGAAAGGTATGGTTTCCTTTTGATGGAAGAGGAATGTTATACGATAGATTCTGATGAACCCGTCAACTATCAGAGTGCAATATCAGATCCTGAATCTGATAAATGGCTTGAGGCCATGAACACTGAGATGCAATCCATGCACAATAATCAAGTTTGGAACTTGGTTAATCTTCCCACCAATTGTAAGACTGTTGGGAACAAATGGGTTTTCAAGAAGAAAATCGACGTGGATGGAAATGTTCACACTTTTAAGGCTAGACTTGTCGCTAAAGGATACTCACAGACTCATGGTATTGACTATGATGAGACCTTTTCTCCAGTGGCAATGATCAAGTCGATTAGGATACTTTTTGCCATAGCAGCATACTATGATTATGAGATATGGCAAATGGATGTCAAGACAGCTTTCCTTAATGGATACTTATTGGAAGATGTCTATATGGAACAACCTGAAGGTTTTGTCGATCCCAAGCATCCAAACAAAGTGTGCAAGCTTAAAAGATCTATCTATGGATTAAAGCAAGCGTCTCGAACATGGAACATCCGTTTTGATGAAAAGATTACGAGTTTTGGATTCATCAAAAATGAGGATGACTCATGTGTTTACAAGAAAGCTAGTGGGAGCATTGTCATAATCCTAGTATTGTATGTAGATGACATACTTTTATTTGGAAATGACATCCCAACCTTAAAAGGTGTCAAAGCGTTCCTCGAGAGTTGTTTCTCAATGAAGGATCTAGGGGAAGCTGCTTATGTATTAGGCATAAAGATCTATAGAGATAGATCTAAGAGACTTATTGGTCTTAGCCAAAGTGTATATATTGATAAAATCTTGAAAAGGTTCAAGATGCAAGACTCCAAAAGAGGATTCTTGCCAATGCCTCATGGCACCATCCTAAGCAAGTCTCAGTGCCCAAACTCTAGGACTGAACTTGAAAGGATGAAACATGTCCCATATGCTTCGGCAATTGGGTCCATCATGTATGCCATGTTATGCACTAGGCCCGACGTCTCATGTGCCTTAAGTATGACTAGTAGGTATCAACAGAACCCAGGTGAAGCCCACTGGACTGCTGTAAAGAACATTCTTAAGTACTTGAGAAGAACTAAAGATATGTTCTTAGTTTATGGCGGTTTGGAAGAAAGCTTAAAGGTAAAGGGTTACACTGACGCAAGCTTCCAAACAGATAGGGATGATTCGAAATCTCAATCTGGGTATGTCTTTATTTTAAATGGAGGAGCCGTGTCTTGGAAGAGTTCCAAACAAGAAGTGATTGCACAATCCACTACAGAATCAAAATATGTTGCTGCTTCAGAAGCTGCTCAAGAAGCTGTCTGGATGAGAAAGTTCATAGAAGATCTAGGGGTTGTTCCTTCCATTCGGGACCCTATAGAAATCTTCTGTGACAATCTAGGTGCTATAGCTCAAGCAAAGGAACCTAGATTGCATCAAAAAACCAAACACATTCACCGAAGGTATAACTACATTAGACATGAAGTTAAGAATGGTGAAATAAGTATTCACAAGGTTCATACAGATCAAAATTTGGCAGACCCATTCACGAAACCTTTACCTCAAACTAAGCATGAAAGTCATGCTAAGGGTATAGGACTCCGTTTTTCTAATGAATGGATTTGATTTGTGTTTAATGTTTTATGAATATGAACTTATGTAAACAACAAGAATTATGTAATATGTGTGACGTGATGTTTCATTCATAATTATTGTGTTTTATTAGCATGTTTAATCCTTGAATAATTTAGTTATTCTAAACGTCCATAGTCGATCATAGTTGTGGGAGCAATTATGAAGTAAGACTAATATGAATTGGATTGGTTGACTTTTATGGGTAAAAGTAGCAAAAGGTTGCAACCAAATTCATAGGTACTTGTCAGTGAACAAGTATTGGACTTGACCCGTTTCAAGATCACTCCATGGATCATCATCATAAGTGATTCTTGAATAAAGGTATTATCATTGTATCCTATGACCTGAGATACATATTTGGGACTCAAGTGTAGAGTATACTATGCTTTGATATGGTTTACTGTTGTTCTTGAAATACAGACAACCATAAAGGCCATACTCATGCATAGTACAAACTATATGAGGGGCGTATGTAGTCAAGACGGGATTTGTTCCTCTTATGTGTTAAGAGTTAGACATCTAAGGCGCCTGTTTGAAAGTTGAACATAAAATGAGAATGATTAAGATCCATGTCTCATGTTCAACATGATGTCTGTGACAAAGGGATAATTGATAAGATAACCTTATACATCAATTAGAGCCTCGTGTTTTCTGAAGAATTGAATGTTGTTGAATGGCACAATGTCATGTGTTATTGGGGGCAGTAAAATGTTGCTAGACGTTTACTACTGTCGATATCATTCTATGATACAACCTTGTGCAAGTGGGAGATTGTTAGTTCTATATGCCCAAGGATGATCATAAAATGATATTACTAATAATACATGATCCTATAGGGTCACACCAACAACAAGTTTGACACCAATTGATCATTTAGAACGTTAAATTTGATTTAACATCAAATGATACTAAACTTGCAATTTAATCTTGTAGGTTATTATTATTTGAGGTAAATAATAATAACTACAAAATTAAAGGTTGATTAGTAATTCATATGTGATGAATTAATTAAGTAACAATTAAATTGTTTAAATTGTTAAACGATTTAATTAATTTATAAGTAAGCCTTTTATTTAATTTAATTACTAAATTAAATAATATATATATATATTGTTATATATATATATGTATATATATATAATTATACAATTAAGATTGTATATTTAGATGGTTTATTTATATATTTGATTATGGGTTAAATGTTATTCCATTAAAGAAATGAGAAGATGTATTATTTATAAACTTATAATTATTTAAGTTTTATAAATAATAACAACCCACTAGCACTTCATTAGTCATCATATAACTAGCCATATTGGAAGGAAAAGAATGCATTAAGAACTTAAAAGAAAAGGAAGATGCCTTGTGTCTTCTAGCTTTTGATTATAGAAATCAAATGGATCTTTCTTTTAAGCTAGTTGCATGTGCTTTTCTTTTGCCTTTGGTGGGATATAATGTGGACGATTTTGAGGGCATGTGTACATCATTCTTGCTTCAAGAAATCAGCCAAAAACTCTCCTAAAGTTCTTAGAAAGAATTGGTCTTTGGTTTCATAAGAAAAGGAGTCATATCTTGCAAGTTGTGGAACTAGCATTCAAGGGTGTTCAAGCTTGTGGTGGATCAACTATAGAGGGATTCTAATTTGATTCCTAGCTATCAAAATCATCCAAACCAAACCCAAGAACAAAGGTTATGATCTTGAACTTAAACTATGTTTGTTCTTCATCTTATCTCTACATGCATGTAGCATGATCCTCTTGAAAATGGAATTTGTGTTCATGATTTTATGCTTCCGTTGCAAACTCTTGTTTTGAAACTAACCACATGAACCATGATTTCCAACACATACCGCGCCGCGGTTATCGTCTGTTGCGACAATCACCCATTTTTCACCTGTTTTGCTTCAAACCAATCATACATAAGGTAACCTAATCATGCCCCTAACCTCATTGGGGTGAGAATTGTGCGAAAACATCACCCTTCAGGCCGGCATTGCCAATTTTTCTATGTTTTTCTAATTTGGCCCTATTTGATCCGATATTGAACATCTACTGCCTACACAACCTTGAAAAAGCTAGTTCAAGTGGACATACCTCGATGAAGATCACAATAATGCAATAAAAATCACGAAAAACGAACATTTTGATTCAAGCCCTGCTTTACCGCGCCATGTGAGATGAGAAGTGATACGAAGTGAATGGCGCGTACCTGATTAAACTGTTTCGTCCGATCAAAAACTACGGCGCGGTAAGCGTTAATGCGTGGCGCGCGTGTAAATGAGAACCCTTGTACATCGGGTTTTCCTAAATTCACGCGGCGTGCTTTGGCCTTTCCCACGTCGCGCCTTTTAATGTTGCCAATTCCTTGATATTGACCCCACACTTATTTCGTACCCCGACTTTCGGAGGATGATGGTAATAAATTCTTCTTGATAACCCAGAAAACAAGACTTAACCTTCCTACGAAATGGGTTACCTCCCACCAGGCGCTAAGTTTAACGTCTTCAGCCAGATCGTCTTTCTACGGCTACGGTGGATCGTACACCATTTGACTCCACTGAATTCCAGTCACTACCGTCCCTTCGTGGATTCCGTACTCCAATTTCCCCGAGTCAAATGGTTTGCCGATTCTGCTGTTACTGCCCGATTGCCGTTTTCTGATTATTTCACGCGAATGCTTAGAAGTTGCTTTAATCCTCCAAGCTCGATCTTTCCTGCGGTGTGTCTTCAAGATCACCGGTTTGACGTTGACCGCGCCCAGTGTTGCTCCGAGTAATTGTTTTGCGAAGCGTTTGTTCGCATCTTGCATGTTGTCTGCAGTTTGCGATTTTGACCGGCAGTACCAATAAAAATTTTCCAATCGGATGGGATCGGGTGGCATATTATTGGTATGCTCCCGTATGTCCCCATCGATGGTATTGATCACATCTAGTTTTTCACTCATTAACGGGTCATGAGTGGCGAGAAAATCATGTTTCTCGTTTTCAAAAACCACAGCGTCGTCATCTTCTTGGTCATCGTCCAATAGGTGGATCGGTACCAAGAGTGAGCGACTGGTTTTATCTGGTGATGGTATAGATTTACTCATCACCATATCATTATTCTCAAATTGTTCAGAATTTTCAAAAATTGCTGGGTCGGGGGTGGTATTGTCATCTACGCCCCCTCTCTCAGTAACTGTTTCGATCATGTTATCTGGTGATGGTATGGATTCACTCATCACCAGATCTTGAATTTCAAGAGTGTCGGTAATTTCAACAATTTCATGAATTGTTGGGTAGAGGTTGGTATTGTCACTTACAGCCCCCTCCTCAACTTCCTCGTCACACAAATTGTCTGGTGATGGTATATATTCATTCATCACCAGATCAACATTATCAACATTCTCAAAAACATCAAAAGAGTCAGGGGTAGTATTGTCACCTACAACATATTCCTCAACAACCTGTTCGACCATCTCGGTGGTCTCTTGACTTTCCCAAGGTGTATGACCTTCCATCACATGTTCAGGTGATGCAGGTTCACACACAGTATTATTGGTATTAAAATCGCTCGCCTCGGTTTCTGGCGAGTATGGCGGAAATCCCTTACTTTCCCACAACTTATCTAATGAATTTTGCAATCTTGCAAGAGCATTGGCCTAATCCGTTTTCGTTTGAACGGTTTCGGCCATCACTTCCAAGATGCGAACCATCATGCATAATTTTCAGATTGAGTTGGCTCCTCGGTCCGCCATCCATTGTCATTGAATGATCCATTGTTGAAATCATTCTCGTAATGGTTGTCGGCCGGACTTTCATACTCCCCACATTTGTCATTATTGGTGTATCGATTTTGATCGTACTAGTTCAGATTTCCATACTTATTGTCATTGAATGATTCATTATTGGAACCATTCTCGTAATGGTTATAGATCGGACCACCATAATTCCTCCCATATTTCCTACGTCTATTTTTGTAATAGACAGGGCCGCCATAACCCGTATTTTGGCCCGGATACATGTAATCGCCCATTATGAGGACGTACACATACGAAAAATTGAAAAACTAAAATCAAACATCAAAAGAAAAATAAAAAATTGACACAGAGTGTCAAGCGCACAACTCCTCAGCAACGACGCCAAAATTTGACTCGTCCAGTCGTCGATGCGGTAAAAAATACTAGATAAATACCTTACAGCACACTAGCTAGTGGAAGTAAGGGTCTAACCGTGGAGTCAGTGGTTGGCGCTCTGTGTCGATAAACCGATCTATAGTGTCACTCTATAGACGGCGGATCAATAACTCTATAGACGGCGGATCAATAACAGGTGGGAAACACACAAAAACTCAAAACAGAAACCAAAACAAACTCATATATCGAGGAAATGAATAATAAACGAAACAATAACTGAATGATTACTTTTATAAATCCAAATTAAACCAACATTCAAACAATCAAATCCAGATCTACTACCAACTATTTAACTACTGAAATCAAAAACGAATTCAAACGAACATCGAGTAGTCGATGGAAATTCCAATTGTAGAATACCTCGATACCGAGTTGATAAAACAAGAGAAAAACCAAATATCTAATCAAACTATCGATATAACTGAGAAAAATCACGAAATCAGCCTTCTGGATCCCTCCTTGACGTCCCGGGATGCTTCAAAATCGGACGGGACTTCGGTATTTATAGTGGTGCGAAATCAGGGTTGCCACGCCGTGGACAAGTCTTTTCTGCGATGCGCGCACAGCCCGATATCTTGGAGTTTGAAATTCAAAACGCCGATTTTTTATCGTTTTTGGATATTAGCGTCGCTAACTTTAATGTTAGCGTTGCTAATATGGCTTCTGGAAACTTCCACATGCGCGTACGAGACTTAAAAGCGAAGAAATCCCATCTGCCAAAAGTTAGCGTTGCTAACTTTTCCTGCACTACCTCTTTTGTCCGTTTTGCTCCGTAACTTCTCCCTATTTGCACTAAAACCCCTACATTTACACTAAAAACATTTCCAAGCACTTTGGCACAAAAGTAAGTGATATTAGCCAATTTAGAAGGATAAATTAACTAAAACCCGGCTAAACAACGACTATTATACTTGATATTATTAGGCGTTGTCAGTTACAACCTTTGATCGACCTCAGGTCTAAAATTCAGTAACTAAATCGATCATTAGACATAGTTTCCACCTAAATTTCATGGATTTTGAACAGGTATGGCTACATTATATGCTGACAACTCCGAGAAAAAAAGGGCACGTTAAGAAAGGGGAAAAAAGACAATGTTGGTGCTCAACTATAGGGTTTTTACATGGTTTAGGTCAAATTTTGAACTCAGAGTAGATGATTTTGAGTATTGCATACCTTTGATCAGTTTTGATTCTACACTTCCGTCTAACTTTCCAGTTCTAAACAAATAAATTGACCACGTTTAACTTGCAGTTGTTTAAATAAAAATTCCACACACAAAGCTATGAATTACATGATACCAAAATTGAATAGAAAGAAAAGGGTCAGGAAAAGAGTGATGTTGGTGGTTAAGCAGTAGGGATGGCAGTGGCATAGGTGGTGGTGTCTAATGTTCCATTGTTTGAAGCGAGAGAGAGAGAGAGAGAGAGAGAGAGAGAGAGAGAGAGAGAGAGAGAGAGAGAGAGAGAGAGAGAGAGAGAGAGAGAGAGAGAGAGAGAGAGAGAGGCGGGTAGGGCGGGGCTTTTTGATTTTTGATTTTTTTAAATAAAAAATAATTAGAATAATTAAAAGCAAATGAAAAAGAAAATAGTATGAGCAAAACAGTCATTCTAAGTATTTCTTTTTAAAAGTTGGACCAAACTCGCAAAAAATCAATCTTTTGGACCTCCAGTGCTAGTCCAAAATATTTTGGACCAAAGTAGCCATTTTTTACAAACTATAGGGACCAAAAATACAATTTTCTCTAAAGAAAATAGGTTCTAAAACCAATAAATGCTATGAGGAATAAGCACCGTTCAAAAAAAAAAAAAAACAAAAACAAAAAAGAATAAGCAAAAGAAAGTTTCAAAGGTATTGTGTGTGTATGATCCAAATAATTAAGATTTCCATTTAAATGTATGATCCAAATAATTAATGCACATTATGTTTCACTATTGCTTGCATTTAGTCTATCGTATTCTTAATTTGTACTCCACTAATACGTAAATGTCCATAGGATAAGAATAAAAAAAGATGGTCATTTAAATATATTTATAATATAATATAAATTTCATAAATTAATACTTAAACTAACGATAATATGTCAATAATATAAATAAAAGTTTAATACTTACTGCTGAATTCAATGTAACATATGATTTTAAAAACTTATTTTTTCAACATTGAATTTCTTTTACTAAATTACAAAAACTCGGTTTGAATTTTAATTTTTTTTACAATTTTTGCCAACACCATTTTAACTTTATTTTTTTTTTTCGGGAAATTCCATATCTTTTCGTTGTTTTTTTTTTATCTTACACAGTTAAAAATAAAGAAATATTAAAAATATTAGGTTTAGATAAGAACAGTAGACTTACCAATAAAATTTTCAATGTTATATACAAAGAAGTGTTTATGAATTTATGATATATCAATCTGTTTTTTATTTATAAAAGTTGTTCTATTAGTTATACTACATTTTTCATATATTTTTTCTATTTTAAGAATACTATATTTTGGTTTTTCAGATGAAAAGGCCAATATTTAACTTTAATGTATGATTTTGGTTATCCTCGTTTTTTAAAATCGCAACTGTGTAGTACATGGCTTATAACATAGTTATTTAATGATAAAAATCTTTAGCTGCCACGTTTCGTGTTATTAGCTATTTTCAACATTTTCTTCCCGCTCAAAAATTCTACCGGTTATCTAATTTTAGACGATATCACTTTCCAGCTTCCAAATGCTAAAATTCACGAAAGAAAAATGGAATGGATCGTCTTTGCCTCAATCAATCCCTTCTCCACTTTCAAATTGATACTGTATTTGAGATAACACTACAAGAAAAATCCAAAATAGCTGAAAGTTACTACGGAATCAAATTTCGTAGCTATTTTACTATGAAATATTTTAAGGAATCACGAACCGTAGTTATATTCTTACGGAAATTGCAACAAAACACAATTTGTAGCTAACTTCGTAACAACTAGGGAAAATTGCAACGGAAACGGAATCCATAGCCAGTGCGCTACAGAACTTTCTACAAAATGAATATATGTAGCTAGTTCGCTACTGAATTTGTTAGAGAATATGAATTCGTAGCTAGTTGGCTATGGAATTGAAATTCATAGCTATTCTTTTATGAAAATTTCCTACGGAATAAACATCCGTAGCTACTTGGCTACGGAATTAAAATTCGTAACTATTTTGTTACATAAATTTGCTATGAAAATATTGAATGTAACTATTTGTTTATTGAATTCGTTCTTGAATTTGAGATTTGCTCTAAAATCAAAATTTGTAGCTATTTTCCTTGGATATTTGCTACAAAACATCAACCAATAGTTCTCATTTAGGGGTGGACGATACAAACACAAGTTTGAATGAACACCATGAACCTACATATATGGAAATTGTTTTTGATGTTGCAGGACCTGATTTCATAACAATAACTCTTGACGAGGAGCCAAATCCATAAGATAAGAAATTTTTTGATATGCTAGAGGCAGCTGATAAAGAACAGTGGCCTGGTTATGAAAAAGTAACACAATTATCAGTTATAGCTCGACTACTGAATATCAAATCAAAATATCGCATCTTTGAGCAATGTTTTGATTCTATTGGCAATTGATTAACGATGAGTTACCGAAGGAGAATAACATGGTCGATAGTATTTACAAGATCAATAAGTTAATACAAGTAATCGGTTTACTTGTGGAACAGATAGATTGCTGCACGTCTGGATGTATGTTATATTGGAGGGAGAAGGATATTGATCAATGCAAATTATGTGATGCGTTCATTTATACTTACACCCGAATGCATTTTTTTTGTTGACTCCATGGTTGAAGAGATTATATTTTTCACAAGCAACTGCCGCTTCCATGCGATGGCACGTTAAGGATCATGAACACGATATTAGGGTTATGTGTCATCCATTAGATTTTGAAGCTTGCAAGCACTTTGATATAAGTTATCCTTCATTTGTAGCAGAAATACGTAATGTTAGGTTGGGTCTATGCACATATGGCTTTCAGCCCCATTGAGCATCAGGAAAAGAATATTATTCTTGGCCTATCAATGTAACACCTTATAATTTGCCATCGTCTATGTGCATGAAAGAGTGTTATATTGAATAATGATAACACTTGCTATAGACTTTCCTACCGAATAAGTATTATAGAATTTTCTACGGACCAATTGCTACAAAATTTGCTACAGACCAATTGTTATGGAATTTGCTATGGACTACTTGCTACAGAATGTGCTAGGGAACAATCGCTACGAAATTTTGCTACGGAACAATCGCAATAGAATTTTCTATGGAATCTGTTTGCAATGGAATTTGCTACGGAAAAATTGCTACGGAATTTGTAACGAAATTTGTTATGGAATCTTGTAACACCCCTCGTTAAGGGTACTTATAAAACACCTTTTTAAAACCCATAGTTTCTCATCATTGTTTATAGATCATCTCATGTGAAATTTGAAATCCAAAACATCTCAAAAATAGTTAATTTGTGTTTAAACACCGTCTTAAAACACATTGCGCATTGTTTAAAATTTTTTTCAAAGTTTAAGTTGCGGAAAAATTATATAGTCCCACTTTTAAAAACAATTTGGTTTGTACAAGAGCGATTTTGTTACAATCTGAATAGCAATACACCGTTTAAATCAAACCACGCATCTAGTGGCCTTCTAAAGTGTCCAGATCCTCTAATGTCAAGCTTAGCCGTCCACCTTAGTACACATCAAAATAGGTTAGGCAATGGAATACCTATTGAGCTTAGCCGAGGTTGACCCATTTAGAGTGGACAATGTAACCACCACACTCGTGACAACCACGAAAAATAGTTTTTAAAATACTTATAAAGTTTGAAAGAAATTCTCATTACAAAAGTTTGTATCAAGACAATATTTTCTCATCAAGTTCAAACAAAATATGGATAGTTATGAATGCAATACAATGCAATATGCAACTATCCTAAATCATGTCAATCTCATAAAAGTCCAATCTCACTCTCGATGGAACCTACCTAAGTTCTCAAGTAATACGCACAAAAAATACCACTCAATCGTCTGATAGGCCAAAACCAAGACTAGTGGCCATCACACTAGACCCCATGAGGGTTAGATACTCCCATCATGCGATCACAATCCTTTGGGATAAAACATCTTAAGTCATCTCAAATACGGCTATTGAAGCTACAAATTCCCTCTTTTTGGGAAAGTCATCTTTAGTCATCTTAGGTTCATACGGTCAATCACATCCTAAATACAATGCACAAATAGGATGCTAAAAACTCTTTTAAAAAATATTGTTTACTTTGTATCCCAATCAATTTCAAAACCCATTTTCATTTTATGCACAACCATACATATGTAACACATTGCACATATATAGAATGCATGTACACAACAAGGTAGTAGTAATAAGGATGTGTACTCCCAGTAAATTAACCTTAACGTTGACTGAAAAATCAACAAATATCCCTATGGAATCGTTGTGCATGGAATTGTCAATTCCTAGACTCTATCTTCCCTTTCATCAAATTTCCTATGATCCAGTGCATAAAAATTAACATGTGATCTAGATGTGTTACTGTGAGGTCTCATTCAATAGTTGGACTTATATCAATACGGAATTTAATCTTAATTGTTCAGTCTATAATTCATTTTAAACGACTCATCTGAAAGGTTTCTGCAAACCATGAACTAAATAACCTAAGTTCACATGCAACCTATAAGGATCTATGTTTTCTTCTAATTGAACATATAACAAAACCTAAAGGCCATAAGAAAATTAACTAAAAGAATAAAATTAGAAAAACCAACATTTTAGAATTTTCTGGAAGCTGAGCAGCAAAATTATCCTGCCTCAAATGAGATCACACCCAAGCTGGAGGAGAGGGGTCACGAAAATCTTGAGAGAGAATAATGAGAATGGCGAAATCATATGGTGGCTAGGGAGCCCTATTTATAGTTTCCAGATGATTAACTGATAAGCCTTAGAGATAAACCTTTTTGAATTCAAATAAGATAAACCTTTTATCTTATAATTCAAAAACTTATTTATCTAATAATTATCAATTTCGAAATTCTATATATCTATATATAGATTTCGACTTCCACTGGTCACTGTCACACTGCCACTTACTCAACTATTGAATAATTACAATTTTAGTCCCTGCACCTTTAATTAATTAATTTAATCCCCAAATTAAATCCAATTAATTCTGGATTAATTCCTAATTAATTAATATAGTTTCTAATTAATATATTATCACTTTAATATATTAATAAACCATATATTTAATTCCTGTTGATTTATTAATCCCATAATAAATCAATCTTTCTCTCTACCGAATTTTCTACCAAACCTCCAGCCATGAGGGCAACCCAAATGGACTGTGCTTCTATTAATTAGGTAAATACTAATTATTAGTCATGGCTTAGACACCTAATCCAACAGTCTCCCACTTGGATAAGTCTATGACTATAATTACCAATTTAGCCTCTAATTAACCAGCACTTGTAGCTTCCTAGAAACCAATGCCAAACTCTGATCTAATCAGTCCTGTCCATAGATAAGTGATCAGATGATCCTCCGTCCAACAAGATATTTTTCAGACTCAAGACATGGATAAAATCAATCTGGTCTGATTCACTGTTCCTCGATTTCCGATTTGCATATGACTCTTAGACTACCAATTTAGTCCCGGTTGGCCAACCATTTTAGTCAACTTTAAAATCATCGAGAGGCCTACAGATATCTGCTCCCCGTTAGGGTCAAGGGACGAATAAACTTTGACTCATATACTTATGTCTTTTACCAGACAAATCACTCACAACAATACGTTTTATAACACCGAGTTACCGATGCGTTTTCATATTATCAATGAATAACCGTCTAGTAAACCATAACTCATATGTCTTAGCTTAAAGATCAAAAGATATTATCGTCTCAATATTGCTCGTGATGTAATCCATGAAGCAATCCATTGAGCGCGGGTTTATCCAATACTCAAATCTCCATTTCCAAGTACTCACGAATGGTGCAGCAATCCAATTGCAATGTCTAACTCCTTAGACAGTCTATTACCAATTCATGAATGCCTTACTTCATACTTACTCCCTAAAAGTATGAGCGACTGTGGATATTTGAATAATCCAATTATTCAGGAAGTAAAACATGCAAAATGAAACACAATGATATATTATTGACAAAATTAGTAAACCATTACTCATTAATAAATCTCTATTATTAAATCACAAAAGTCAAATACAATAACATTGTTACAAGTTACAAAAATCTATCTAATTACAAAACTTATATCATCTCTTAATCCAATGCTCCTAGCATGCTGATTATGCTTAATCCTACTCAGAGCCTTTGTCAAGGGATCTGCAGGATTATCTTCCGATGATACCCTCTTTACCACGAGGTGACCTTCTTCTACCCTATGCCTGATGTAGTGGTACTTTCTGTCGATATGTCTGGACTTTCCATGATCTCGCGGTTCCTTTGTCAAGGCGACCGCACCTTCGTTATCGCAGAATAGTTCCAAGGGCTCCTGAATACTCGGGACTACTCCAAGGTCACCGATAAAGTTCTTCAGCCAAGCCGCTTCCTTTGACGCTTCACTTGCTGCTATGTACTCTGATTCGAACGTAGAATCAGCCACTGTTTCTTGCTTGGAACTTTTCCAAGTAACTGCTCCACCATTCAAAAGGAATACCCAGCCCGACTGAGACCGACCACTGTCTCTATCTGTCTAAAAGCTGGCATCTGTATATCCTTCAACTCTCAAGGTATCACTGCCACCGAGGACTAACACCATGTTCTTTGTCCTTCGCAGATACTTGAGTATATTTTTCACAGCTATCCAATGCGCCCTTCCAGGGTTACCCTGGTACCGACTGACCATGCTCAAAGCAAAGGCCACGTCAGGGCGAGTACACGTCATAGCGTACATGATCGATCCTACAGCCGAAGCATAAGGTACCCGACTCATTTCAGCTATTTCTTCGTCTGTACTCGGACTTTGAGTCTTACTCAATTTTGCATTACTTTGGATAGGCAGCTCTCCCTTCTTGGAATTTTCCATACTAAACCTTTTTAGTACCTTTTCCAAGTATATACCCTGACTAAGTCCAATTAGTCTCTTCTTCCTATCTCTCAATATTCTTATCCCGAGAATATAGGCAGCCTCTCCTAGGTCCTTCATGGCGAAACATTTCCCAAGCCAAGCCTTGACATCTTGCAAGGTTGGAATATCGTTTCCCATGAGCAGTATGTCATCGACATACAGCACCAGAAAGGTGACTATACTCCTACTAGCCTTGACATATACGCAGGACTCATCCTCGCTCCTAGAGAAGCCAAACTCTTTGACTTTCTCATGGAAACAAAGATTCCAGCTGCGAGAAGCTTGCTTCAATCCGTAGATTGATCTCTCAAGCTTACACACCTTATTAGGATACTTTGCATCGACAAAACCCTCTGGCTGATTCATGTAAACATCCTCAGTCAACTTCCCATTAAGGAAAGCGGTTTTGACGTCCATCTGCCAAATTTCATAGTCATGAAATGCAGCTATGGCCAACATAATCCTAATAGACTTTATCTTAGCTACTGGTGAGAAGGTCTCGTCATAGTCAACCCCTGGGGTTTGAGTAAAGCCCTTCGCAACCAGTCTTTCCTTGAAAGTGTGTACCTTTCCGTCCATGTCGGTCTTCTTCTTGAAGATCCATTTGCACCCGACTGTCTTTCGACCCGGTACGTTGTCAACCAAGTTCCAAACTTGATTGTCATACATGGACTTGATCTCGCTATCCATGGCCTCTTTCCACTTGGCAGACTCAGGGCCCGCCACTGCTTCCTGGTAGTTAGCTGGTTCATCCAAATTTATCAGTGTCCTATCACTGACAAACGTGTCCCCATCCGAAGTTATATGGAACCTATAAAACTCGGGTGGCATGCTAACCCTACCGGAACGCCTAAGAGGTAAGGATACATCTGTCGGACCAACAGGAACTTCTTCCTCATGTTGGTTGCTAGTTTCTCCTAAGGTTGCGTCATCTGATGACTCTTGAATTTCTTCCAGATCAATGGTACTCCCACTGTCCTCTTTGAATATGAGCTCTCTCTCTCGAAAGACCGCTCGTCTAGCTATAAAGACCACGTCCTCGCTCGGTCTGTAGAATAGATATCCAAAGGACTGTTTGGGATAACCAAGGAAGAAACACCTTTCGCTTCTTTCTGCGAGTTTGTCTTGAGTCTCTCGTCTAACGAAAGCCTCACAACCCCAGACTTTGATATGTGCCAACGAGGGAACTTTCCCCGTCCATATTTCATGAGGTGTTTTAGCAACCTTTTTAGTAGGGACAAGATTGAGGATATGGGCGGCAGTCTCTAAGGCATACCCCCAGAAGTGAATGGGAAGTGAAGCTCGACTCATCATGGAACGAACCATGTCCAACAGGGTTCGGTTGCACCTCTCTGCAACACCGTTCAACTGTGGTGTCCTGGGAGGTGTCAACTGCGAAACTATTCCGCATTCCTTTAGATAGTCTAGGAACTCGATACTTAGATACTCTCCGCCTCTGTCGGACCTGAGCATCTTTATCTTCCTGCCTAATTGATTTTCTACCTCGTTCTTAAACTCTTTGAACTTTTCAAAGGTGTCCGACTTGTGCTTGATCAAGTATATATAACCGTATCTACTAAAATCGTCGGTAAAGGTCACGTAGAACCGCGTGCCATCCTTTGTGGTTGATCTGAATGGACCACACACATCCGTGTGAATGATGTCCAGCAGACCCTCACCTCTTTCAAAAGACCCTTTGAAAGGTGATTTAGTCATCTTGCCCAACAGACAAGATTCGGATACATCATCCGACCTGAGGTCGAATGATTCCAACACTCCATCCTTTTGGAGTTGGGCGATGCGTTTCTTGCTGATGTGCCCGAGCCGACTATGCCACAGACATGCCTTTTCTACACCACTAGTAGAATCAATATAATTTACACTATGTCCTAAATTGTCAACACATTCAACAGTTTCATACACACCATCACAAGGATAAGCAGTAAAAATCAAAATACCATTTTTGAAAACAGAAATAGAACCAATTTTATTATCAAAAGAAAATTGAAATCCTTGTCTGAACAATGCGTGAAATGAAATAATGTTTCTTGCCATTTCTGGCGAATAGCAACAATTAAATAACTCTAAGCTAACATCACTACTAAGCACTAAACTATAAACGCCGATCTTGGTAACACGGGACGATCTCCTATTGCCCATGATCAGGTTCAGTCTACCGTGCTCCACCTCCCTGCTTTCCTTTAGGCCCTGCAGATCAGAACAAATGTGAAAACCACATCCTATATCAAGGACCCAAGAATTAGAAGATGGTGAGTTTTTAGAGATAGTGTATATACCTGCTGTCGATGGCTTTACTTTCCCATCCTTGACATCCTGCAAGTATTTGGGGCAGCTTCTCTTCCAATGGCCCTTCTCTTTTCTGTAAAAACAGTTGGCTTCATCGGGGTTGGCCACACAAGGAATTTGGGAAGACTTGGTTCTCGAGCCATTGCTTGACGACCCGACCTGAACCTTTTCCCTCCAATTTTGCTTAGGAGGGCCCTTCCTTTTCTTTCCTTTGCCACTTCCAATGGCTAAGACGGGCTGATTGACCGAGGGTACACTTTTACCCTTCATCCCGTCCTCAGCAACTTGAAGCATACGATACAACTCAGTCAGGTTAGCCTGATTGTTGTTCAAATGATAAGCCAGCCTGAACTGGTCATAAGAACTCGGTAGGGAGTTAAGCACTATGTCAACGGCCAACTCCTCCGGTACAGGCAGCGCAAGCTTTCTAAGCCGCTCCACGTAACCTTGCATTCTTTGCACATGAGCGCAGATGGACTCTCCATCTTTAGGTTTCCTGTTCGTGAAGTCCTTGACCACCTCGCACCTCTCGATGCGCTCTTGCTTGCGGAACTTTTCCGCAAGCTCCTTGTGCATCTCAAAGGGCTAGTAGTCTTCGTATATCCTTTGCAATTCGGGGTTCATTGTGGCGATCATGATGCAGGCCACTTTGGTCGCATCATCAGAATGTTTTTGGTACGAGGCAATTTCCTCGGGAGTAGCAGTTTCAGGGTCAACATCGACAAGCTCAATCTCGAGAACATACTCTTTGTTCTCGTACCTCAGAGCCATCTTGATGTTTCTAATCCAGTCATTGTAGTTTGTCCCGTTCAATTGAACCTTGGAACACAGTGAGAGGATAGAGGGAACACTGGAGTTTGATTGGGGAGCGGATTGATCAGCAGAAGACATCTATATAAGAAGGTAAGTTTAATTAGATACTTGTCGGTCCTTATAATAACCCAATATAAAATAAGGCTAGGATCCAACTATAACAATTTGCAACATAGAAGAGGGATGCCATAATCTATAAGCAAATTTTATAAAGGTAGGCGAATGACGATTCAGCCAATTCCACCGCGGAAAAATAATCTTATTATAAATGGAATTCCTAGTTTCTTTTGAGATATATTGAACTGTTCAATAGCATGTTTAATCTCGGATATGCCCCACCGTTTGTGACTGGGATGCCGAGGATCACAAACCGGGTGTGAATAACCATGCAAATTAGCTTGGTGCTCTCGGGGTCCATTATCATCTCAATTTGATGTGCCGGTAAACCACACACGCTCCATCAACAATGATAACACCCGAGACACCCATTGCCACTCTTTATGAACCCCCATTGGTGTGCCGGTAAACCACACACGCTCCACCAACGTTTCATAAAGTGCAATGTGTAATTTCATGGGGTAGCATCAAATTCACATTTTTCCTAAAGTAACTAGATTGGGATTTTATAAATGGTTCTAGTACTTTGATCATTATACTTTTAATGATTAAGTGGTTCTGTCAAACCCGTTCGGCTAACGACCCTCCACTGATCAGGCGAGCGGTGGGTGAGAGTGTTCACCCATTAGACTACCATTTTATAGGAAGTCTCCTTATACCCACTTTATAGACCAGCTTCGTGAATGAGGCCTACTATTGATTTGACTAACCAAATTTATCTCATATATATATATATAGTATTAACTTTTAATAATATATATAAGATGTATTTTAAAACCCTTTAAAATATTCAAGGTTTATCTTTTAATTTTACCAAATTTAACAATTAAATTTTAAATTAAATTAAACCTTAAATTCGATTTAATCAATTTTAATTACCAATTAATTAAATTAATTAAATCTAAATATTTTAAACATTTTAAAATATTTTTTTCCAGATTTTTCTATTAATTTCTCAATTTTTAAATTAATTAAATCCTTTTGAATTATCTTTTAATTAACAATTAATTAAATTAATTCAAATGAAGATAGGTTTATCCAAATTAATCAAATTAATTAAAACCTATCCTAAACCCCCTAAAAATCGATTTCAAATAATGGGGTTTAAGGTTATCCATTTAATTAACAAATAAAGTTACCAAAAATAGAAAACCATCTAAAACCCTAATTATGATTTTCGAAATAGGCAAGGGGGGGATTAGGGTTTCCAAAACCCTAATCCTAGAAATCGATCCTTAATAAAATTAGGGTTTATAGGCTTTAAACCCTAAAACAGTTATAACAATTCAACAAGAAAACAAAACAGGCTCTGATACCACTGAAAGGTTTCTGCAAACCATGAACTAAATAACCTAAGTTCACATGCAACCTATAAGGATCTATGTTTTCTTCTAATTGAACATATAACAAAACCTAAAGGCCATAAGAAAATTAACTAAAAGAATAAAATTAGAAAAACCAACCTTTTAGAATTTTCTGGAAGCTGAGCAGCAAAATTATCCTGCCTCAAATGAGATCACACCCAAGCTGGAGGAGAGGGGTCACGAAAATCTTGAGAGAGAATAATGAGAATGGCGAAATCATATGGTGGCCAGGGAGCCCTATTTATAGTTTCCAGATGATTAACTGATAAGCCTTAGAGATAAACATTTTTGAATTCAAATAAGATAAACCTTTTATCTTATAATTCAAAAACTTATTTATCTAATAATTATCAATTTCGAAATTCTATATATCTATATATAGATTTCGACTTCCACTGGTCACTGTCACACTGCCACTTACTCAACTATTGAATAATTACAATTTTAGTCCCTGCACCTTTAATTAATTAATTTAATCCCCAAATTAAATCCAATTAATTCTGGATTAATTCCTAATTAATTAATATAGTTTCTAATTAATATATTATCACTTTAATATATTAATAAACCATATATTTAATTCCTGTTGATTTATTAATCCCATAATAAATCAATCTTTCTCTCTACCGAATTTTCTACCAAACCTCCAGCCATGTGGGCAACCCAAATGGACTGTGCTTCTATTAATTAGGTAAATACTAATTATTAGTCATGGCTTAGACACCTAATCCAACATCATCACCCTTAGACGGTAATGCTTAAACATTACATCTTTTGGTAAACAAATTTTTTACGCAAAAGGCATTGTATGCCTTAAAATACATTTTTTATAATCTAATTCATTTTAAACTCATTTTACTTCTTATATTAACATTAAATTGCATTTAATTGAATATAACTATATTTTAAATAGATAATAGATTTAATTAAGAAAATATTCAAATTTATTTATCATTTAACTAATTTAATTTAATCTAAAGTTTCATAAATTTTAATTTCAGAAGTTTAAACCATTTATTTTAGACTTAATCATATTAAATGAATCCAACATCTGATCGTCGCACATTTCACCCGCCTCCCTCACTGGTGATTCACAATCACCGGTGATACATGTTGGATAAAGCTTCGGATAATGATTGAATAATTAGATAAATAGATGAGTTTGTTGTATAGTTATTTAGATCCTAATATCATGCATTATAGTTACGTATAAACCTTATAAATACTTATACCTTGTATCATATGAAAAGTAATGAAAAATCGGAATTGAATTTCCCAAAACTCGTGCTATCAGATTCACATGGTATCAGAGCATTCCCCATCACAACTCTAAAACCGAAAACTCGTAAACCTCTCTCGTTACCATGGGAGAATCTTCAAACCCATCGCAGGTAATTGTGTAGAACGTACAAGATGCGACATTCCCTTCCGGTGTTACTCTTGATGAAACAAACTATCCGCTTTGGTCTCAGTTAATGGAGATGCGGATTGGAGATCGAAACAAATCCGGTTTCCTTAATGGAGCTACACGAAAACCCCCACCCACATCCGATGAAAAGAAGATCGAAGCATGGATCATCGACAACCATAGAGTGAAGAGCTGGTTGATCGACTCGATGAGTCCACCATTAATGCGTAGGTTTATTATATTGCAAACTGCGGCTGAAATATGGGAGGCGGTCGGAAAAACCTTCTATGACGGTATGGACGAAACACAACTCTTTGAGTTGAATAGAAGATCATTCACCACGCAGCAAAGTGGAAGACCCTTATCAACTTATTTTAATGAGTTGGTAAGTACCTTTCAAGAGATTGATACCCGCTTGACTGCGCAAGAGGAGACTGTTGCGTAAACCCTAGCCTTGAACAAGACGTTATCTCGTCTGCGTGTGCACATTTTTTGGCGGGTCTTGGTCTGGAATTCAACCAGGCGCGAAGTGAAGTGCTCAGGAAAGATCCATCATTAGATCTTGACTCGTGCTATGCATATGTTCGCAAGGATCAAAGCCAAAGAAAAACAATTGAGGAACCAAAACTTGAATAAGAAAATGCTGTCCACATGGCATCTCGAAACCAGAACACGAAAGAAAATAAGTCGAATGGAAAGGGGAACACGCTTCAATGTACACACTGTGGTGAAGATGGTCACTCAAAATCCCGATGTTACGAAATAATCGGGTACCCCGACTAGTGGGACTTCACAAAGAAGCCAAGGAAGAAGATCGCACAAGCTACAATTGCAAGTTCATCCCCACCCGATGAACTCGCACAACCTACACCGATGGCTGCCCACACGTCAACTAATATCGGTATGTTTGCTAATAATTGTGATAAAAATAATCGGTGGATCATTGACTCAGGAGCCACCAATCACATGATGAATAATTCAGAAAATATGAACACTTTTTCACAAAAAAAAAAAGATAAATATACAAACTGCGAATGGAGGTATAGCCCTGGTAATCGGTGAAGGTTCTGTAAAAATTTCAAACTCCATTGATCTCAATAAAGTCCTTGTAGTACCATCTTTATCATCAAACGTATTATCCGTTAGTCAGATTACGAAAGCCCTCAACTACTATGTGATTTTTTGGACGAATGATTGCGTTTTTCAGGATATTGCAACACATCGGATTCTTGGTTATGGTACTAGGCGTGGAAGATTGTACTATCTTGAAGAAGGTTGTCAAGGTCAAGCAAATCACGTGGGAGTTAGTCAAACGAATATGTCTGTAGCATGGTTGTGGCATCGAAGGCTTGGACATTTATCTTTTGAATATCTTAGGAGACTTAAGTCGGATTTATTTTTAAATGCAAAGAATAGTGAATTTAAATGTGGAACTTGTGAGTTAGCAAAGAACAAGAAGATTTCTTATGTTTCTAGTAATAATAAAAGTTCTATTCCTTTCGCAACTATACATTCTGATGTGTGGGGGCCGGCCCGAATTCCTACACCTAGTGGTGCTTTATATTTTGTGACTTTTGTTGATGAGTGCACACGAATGATTTGGATCTCTCTCTTGAAACAGAAAAGTGAAGTGTTTAATGCGTTTAAAGAATTGTAGCATATCGTCAAATCCGTTTATAGAAAGGAAATTCACACACTCCAATCCGATAATAGAGGAGAGTATGTGAATTACCGCATGCAACAATTTTGCAAAGAAAACTCCATTCGTCATCAAACATCATGTGCAAGAACACCGCAACAAAATGGATTTGCTGAAAGACGAAACAGACAAATAATGGAAATTGTTCGAGCTTCTTTGTTTGACATGAATGTTCCCCGAGAATATTGGGGGGATGCTGTGAAATCTGCCGCGTATCTCATGAATAGAACCCCCTCCTGTGTTCTAGAATTTAAGACCCCGCTACAACGAATGGATGAGCTCGCTGATGTTCCTCTACACAATGGACTCGAACCAAGAATTTTTGGTTGTACGACATATGTACATCAATCTACCATGAAACTTGAACCACGAGCAAGCCGCTGCATTTTTCTGGGGTATGTTGACCTCAAAAAAGGATATAGGTGTTACGATCCTATATTGAAAAAATTACATGTGACTCAAGATGTGTCGTTTCATGAGACGATTCCTTACTTTGGTGACGCGTGTCCGATTCAGGGGGAGAGTAAGGACGAATCGAACCCACTGTGCAACAATGGACCCGACTTTGAGGTTCATGAGAATGATTTTGAAGTTGAGAATGATTTTGAAGTTGATCCGAAATTTGTTGATCTTGAAGGTAATGAGGCGGATACGACATTTAATAATGATCAAGATAGTACAATCTCCACCGCTGACATAGATACCGTATCCGACACCATGGCAGACCCCGAAACTTCGAATATTCCACCTAATAATACTAACGTAAACAATTATACTTCTGAATCTGTTTCACAGGGAATAAATGAGGCGACACAAACCCGTTTTCCAGTAAGAAGTAATCGAGGTGTACCGCGAAAAAAATATGATCCAGATTTAAAGGCAAAAGGCAAGTATCCAATCAGCAGTTATGTATCAAAACATTGCCTTGCTGAACCACATGCACATGTTGTTGATAAACTCGAAAAAATACATATACTACGGGATATTGATGAAGCAATGAAAGATGAAAACTGGAGAAAGGCGGTGAACGAAGAGATGAGGGCCTTGTGAGAAAATAATACGTGGGAGTATGTAAATCCTCCTCCGGGAGTGAAGACCATAGGATGCAGGTGGATTTTCATAGTTAAACTGGACTCAAATGGTAACTTAATTCGCTACAAAGCACGTCTAGTGGCTAAGTGTTATACCCAAAAATATGGAATAGATTATGGGGAGACGTTTGCACCCGTGGCTAAGATTAATACAATCTGTGTACTGATATCAATTGCTGCAAATCAAGATTGGACCTTAAAACAATTTGATGTGAAGAATGCCTTCTTGAACGGATACTTGGATGAAGAAGTTTACATGGATCTACCACCCGGGGTGAAGTGTGATGGGAAGGTATGCAAACTAACGAAGGCACTCTATGGACTGAAGCGGTCCCCACGAGCTTGGTTTGGAAGGTTTTCTACCTTTATGAAGCAGATCGGGTACAAGCAGAGTGATGCAGATCATACACTGTTCGTAAGAAACAAGGGTGTCAAGGTAACAGCTCTTATAGTGTATGTGGATGATATGGTTGTTACAGGCAATGATACAGACGAAATAAGAAGGCTTCAAGAAGTGTTGTCCACCGAATTTGATCTTAAGGATCTTGGACAACTCAAGTACTTCCTTGGAATTGAAGTGGAAAGGTCGAAGGCAGGAATCTCAATGTGTCAACGAAAGTATGTCATTGATTTACTAGCAGAGATAGGTATGTTAAACTGTAAGCCAGCTGAAACTCCAATTGAAATGAATCATAGACTTGCAATCGCACCTGATCAGATTCCTACTGATAAAGAGAGGTATCAAAAGCTAGTCAGAAAACTTATTTACCTATCCCACACGCGACTGGATATAGCATATGCTGTAAGTGTAGTGAGTCGTTTCATGCATGCTCCCAGCAAGAAACATATGGAGGCTGTTTATAGAATCCTAAGGTACTTAAAGTCCTCGCCGGGTAAAGGATTGTTCTTTGGAAAAAATGAAGATCACCAAGTATGCGGGAATAGTGATGCCGACTGGGCAGGAGATCGGTCAGATGGAAAATCAACCTCAGGGTATTTTACGTTTGTCATGGGAAATCTGGTTACATGGAGGAGTAAAAAACAGAAGGTAGTCTCAAGATCAAGTGCAGAAGCAGAATTTCGGGGTATGGTGCATGGCATGTGTGAGCTCATTTGGATAAAACGGATTCTGCTTGACTTGGGAATGGAAGTAGCGATTCCAATGAAGTTGCTTTGTGATAATCAGGCGGCAATTAAAATTGCTAATAATCCAGTTCAACATGATCGAAATAAGCATGTTGAAGTGGATAGACATTTTATTAAAGATCATCTAGAGAAGAAGACGGTGGAACTTCCATATGTACAATCGAAGGATCAATTGGCAGATATGTTAACTAAGGCAGTGTCTGGGAGAGTGTTTCAAAGCTCTCTTGGCAAGCTTGGAATGATAGACATACATTCTCCAGCTTGAGGGGGAGTGTTGGATAAAGCTTCGGATAATGATTGAATAATTAGATAAATAGATGAGTTTGTTGTATAGTTATCTAGATCCTAATATCATGCATTATAGTTACGTATAAACCTTATAAATACTTGTACTTTGTATCATATGAAAAGTAATGAAAAATCGGAATTGAATTCCCCAAAACTCGTGCTATCAGATTCACATCCGACAGTTGCGATTAATCTCTCTTAAGAGCAACGGCGACGCAACCCGTCCAACTGCTACACCAGTGATCCCATGATCGAGGCCATCCTTCTTGTCCCTTCTTCAGCCCACAAATACGCTAGGAACCACCGTCGTTGGACCCCTTGGCTGGACTTTGAATCAAATGCTCTACATCGGTCGTAGGAGCACCTACGAACCCAAATCATCGCCAACTTGAGTCCTATCTCCCTCGGTTGGAAATGATAATACCATCGGTGCTCAACTTGGCCTCAGTACTTTCTGACAGGTAACAGATTCACCGATGCGATGCATCCTACCGACGATACTTCAGTCCTCGATGGTGCCTCCATCTCCGGCGACCCAGACCTGACTATTCCTTCCACAACTGACTGTTACCCCACTTTCACTCTCGACCTCTCTGCCTCCCTTCCTCGTTTTCCGACGAGTATTCATCAACCCGATGGCTGCTCTCCTCAAATATCCGGCAAAGGCGACCCAAGCTGCCCCTGTTTTCACCACCGTCCCTCCCCCTTCTTCTTTATTTCATTGGATACACCTGCTTTATACATGCACTAGGACATAGTGGACATAATAGATAAAACCCATTAGCTCAATCGATGAATTGCTTCAATCTCGACATGGGTTGTAATAACCCACTCCCGTATCTCGGTTTCTCTTTCTCTAATTAACAGAAACAACTAGCCTCGCACAACCAATCCTACATCTAGCCTCCTCCCCACTCACACACATACACACACACACACACACTTTCTCTCTCTCTCTCTCTCTCAGTTGACAATGTTTGCCGGATAGGACCACCAGTTATATCCCCTATTCCAGCACTACCTAACTTCTTGACACACTCTCTCTGAACTGCACATTCTCTCTGTAGCTCATTCTCTTTCTATTCTAAAATCTGATATACAGAGCATGAAAGGGTGCATCCACAAATATGGAATTGCATAGTCCCATTGGTAGAAAGTACTAAAATACCCTTCATGTCCATGAGTTTGTCTTTTCCAAAGAATTACCAATATACCCTATATAAAATAAAATAATAGAATAAAATTGGATGAATGTTAAATTACCATAAGGCTGAAAGTACCAAATTGCCCTTCTAATTAATAAGAGTATTTAAAATATTAATATAATAATTATGATACAAAAATATAATTGATTATGGATTTACGTGAAGTAATAATAAAAACAATGCTTATTTAATAAAATCGCAACTTCAAATGAAATGCCTTTGTATCATTTATTAGGAACTGAGTTTATAAGTCTAAAGGCTTTCATGCTTTGTAATACTTAAGTATCTAGACTCTCCCTTGTACACGTAGGGGTAGGGGGTGCAAATGTGAATCAAATTGGATTGGGTTCACTGAACTTATGTGCGAGCGTACGTCCTGCGGGTACAAATGCACCACCGGTCAACCGGAAAAGTTGAAGGACCTTTTTTTACAAATATTTTTCCATTTCGTAATTGTTCGTAATTGAAAATTTAATACAATTAAAACATATTTCAGTTTTGATATAATATTAAACGGACTTTAATTTTTCAGTTACGGTTTGTGGAATTAAATTCGTCAGTTACAATTTGTTGTATATATACAATATTCGAGCAACTGTTAGAGACACCCCATGAAACAATTGTCTCTTCTTCTCAGCTTCTGCATACACGTCGTTCGCATACTACAACCAAGGTAGAATCCTGCCTAGTGACGATTCGGGCGATCTAGAAGAATCGCGTTACATTGTTGTATACTAGGAAATAAACACTCATACTGGACGAATTTATTTTAAGGAAACTGTGTCACACACATGCCTTAACAAACAATCTCCGTTTTCTTGTTTGTTAGCATTTTCGGTTTACATTTTCCTAACATTTATTCTCCTTTCCAAGTTTCTAATTTTACACAGAAATGGTTAGATAGATGGTTGTGAGCTTTAAATTCGTTTTTATTGGATCTTTATTACCTTTGATTTTTTGAAATCTTATTTTTTTACTATGAAAATGCTTACAAGTTTACATTCTTGACAAAGAAATGGCAGAAACATGATGAATCAAAGATGAGGAAAAGTTGAAATAGAAGATGGTATGCTAACGACAAAGAAATGGCAGAAACATGATGAATCAAAGATGAGGAAAAGTTGAAATAGAAGATGGTATGCTAACCGCCACCATCACTAGAACCACTGCTAAACACCACTGCCTCTTACCCTTGATCTTTAACCCTAGATCTCCACATTTTTTGAACCCTAGAACCTCAACTGTCGAAGACCAAAAGCGTGAAGAATTGGTGGAATCAATGTCTACTAACCAACATGTAACTACGTAGTCATTTATTTTTGTGAACTATTTTTAGTTTCATGCTTTATTAGTTTAAATTTTTTTGTATAACTATCAAGGGTTATTGTGTTTTCCTAAAACCAGAAGCGTGAAGTCTATCACGAGGTTGAACTTGATTGCCTTCGGTATTTCAAACGTGCTTAGAGTCTCGATTTAGCTATTTTTGTTTCTCCATTTGTAGATTTGTGATTCATTTCTCATTTTTTGGATGGGTTGCCTTGCTCATACTAGCATCTTACAATTTCACATACACACTCATGAAAATATGAAGGTTGATTTCTGGTTCTTGTGGTCAATAGTAATGGAATTGGGATTTAACGATTTTTTAACAATTTCACCAACAATCTTCTTCTCACATATGTTCATTTTATGCTAAAAAAAACAGCAATTTGATCTATTCGTGGACCGTGGTTGTTTGTATGCCGGCATGCTATTGATCTTTATATCTTCAATCTATTAGTGAAATAAGTTCAGATGTTTATTTGACCTTCTTCAAGACTTTTTAGTTAATGTGCGTACGAAATCGTCAATTATGGTATATAAGAATTTGTTGTTATAGAAATCCAATATCAAGATAATTACCCCCCACTTTAATTTATCGTAACGTTAGACTTTTTAGTCTAGAAAAAGGTTGGTATGACTTCGATGTCAAATAGATAAATTTTGAGTAGCAATTTCAAAAGCGGTTCTTGCAATATCTTTTTAGAGTGATAACAATAGTGAAACTGTAGAACAAATTTATCGAAAAACTAGTTTTGGTTTTCGATTTACAAAGATGACATTTTTTATACCAAAAGTCGAAGTCTACACTTTTTGCATGGTGAGAATCTTTTCAGAAACCCTGAATTCGATTAGGCTGGAGGGTGGGCCGGACGCGGACCATTCGCGTGGTGCCACGTGAGCGAGAAGGACGCGGCAAACACCCCCCCCCCCCCCCCGCGCGTTCTACGAAGGCTGCGTCCTTTGGTGGTCTTGTGTATAACGCCGGAAAACGCACCAAACGGTCAAAAAATCGACCGTTGCCTTATTTAAAAGAAATTCAATTTAAACTTTTTAACTCTATATATATACATATAAAACACACATATAAATCACATACAAAACTACATTTCTCTCTCTCTCTCTCTCTCTCTCTCTATATATATATATATATATATATATATATATATATATATATATATATATATATATATATATATATATATATATATATATATATATATATATATATATATATATATATATATATATATATATAGAGTTAGGATCAAATGTGGATTGCAAGTATTGTGTGAATGTGTGATGAAATGTGGGGCGTCAGATCGAAACGATCTACGGTTCTAGATTCAGGGTCCTAAACGTAAATATATAATAATTAATTAATCAGTTTTTACAATTAGACTCCTGAAAAGGGTATTTTAGTCTATTAATCAAGAATTAAAAAAGGAAGTTCATTTATTATCTCCTAATTTGGTGGGATTTCATTAAATAATTAATTTTGTTATTAATTATTATATTAAATTTAAATATGTATTACCGGATTATTAATTACAATAAATATATTTAAGAAAATCATATTACAATGAATACATATCGCCATTCATTCATTCTTAAAAACCACGATTTCATTCTTAAAGAATATTAGAACCATTTATAGCACAAAACAACCATTCTTATAATATAAAGAACAACAGATACAATATTCTTGAAGAATATACACAACATTCAATACTAAAACAATAATATATACAATATTTTTGAAGAATATACAGAAATTATGTATCAAGTATAAAAACATAAATAACTATATACACATTCTGTGAGAATGAAGCATAAATCATCGATTTCAAATGCATTCTGATGATTTTTTCTATTCTAAAAGAATATAGTTGTTTTTGTAAGCTCACTCTTGAAATTCTGACAAAATATTGTTGTATCACCACATCCATTAATTCTTGAAGAATTCCGAAATGAACATAATGTCTTAAGTGCGCATTCTTGCAGAATCCAAGCATTCTGAAAAGTAAGAACTCATGTAAGATAAGTTGTTTTAACAAAGCATCGTTTAAAATAACATCGGTTTCACTAAGGCATTTCATCGAATACATGGTAGACATTGAATAAGCATTCTTAGAAAATGAATATAAATTAAATGGGTAATGAAACATTCTTGAAGAATGTTTGGAGAATAGAATTCTTGAAGAATTAAGCCCCTTAAAGACATGTCAATCTTTTTATGGTCTGTATGTTCTATAAAAAAGAATAAAAAGTATTAAATTTCTCAAAGAATATCCAAAAAATATACAAAATGTCTATTAATTCTGATATCCACAAATTGTAAACAGAACAATATATGAAAAATTGGGGATTACCTTAGTTCCACCTCTTGCTCCGTCAGTCCTTTATTTTTTCAATCTTTATTCTTAAAGAATAATCCGATATGAGGCTTTCATTCTTAAAGAATATCATCATTGTTAATTAAAGAGTAAACATTAAACATCAAGTATCAATGCAAATGGTTTCTTTTATTTATACAATATTCTTTGTTCTATGTTTATAATATTCTGGAAAAGTTTGATCAATATTGGAAATAGCATAAAGTTGTTGAAGTGGAACTAGCAATCTTGACACAAAGATGTGATCCGTGAACTAGAATTGTAATTTGATAAGATTTGTTGATATCTAACAACTTAATAGATTTTTTCACACATATCAATTCAAGGATAAGACTATCTTAAAAAATCAAATGCAACCAATCCTTAATCAAATGCATCGAAGGATTAAAAAACCCACCGGTATAATGTTTTAAAAAACAGAGCAAAAAAATATTCCAAACGCAGCCAAAAAATATTTAAAGTCGGTTGATAAAACAAACAAAAAACACAGACAATGATAATGTTCAATCAATGATTCAAGTAAATTCACGATAATGTTCAATCAACGATTCGAGTAAACTCGTAGCAATGACAGGCCGAGAAAGAAAAAAAACACAATCAAGATAATATTCAATCCAACAATTCAGAAAAACACAGCCAACAAAATACTCAAAAAACGCATCCAAACAAAAAAACGCAGCCAAACGACGTACCTGTTTGGAGAATTGACAGAAACGCCAGAAATCGTTGCACCAATTCCAGGTAAAACGATGTCTTTCTTCCTCGATTCATCAAGCTCCACCAACCACCCACCGCCTGGACACGACTTCGCAAGCTTTAACCGGAAATGGCTAGCAAAATCGAACCCTAATCCTAACGAATCGAAGGCGCCGACTTTGAAGGGGAAGGGAAAGGGTCAAATGTCACACGGTTTCCTCGAACTCGGCTCATGAAATTAGCAATGGCGGTTCTGAGTTCTAACCGTCGAAATAAGGAGAGTTGTCACCATGTCCGTCATTGGTTGCGATCTTTGATAGCATGTCGTGGGTGTTCTTCATGGCAACCTCCATATGAAGCGATGGCAACCGATCAAGGATTTGAAACTCTAATTACGACTAGAGATTTAGGGTTTCGATCTGATGAAAGAAGAGAGATCGGGATAGGAGCGTATAAGAAGAGAAGAGAGAGAGATACGGGGAGATAATTATGGAATAACTAATCAGAATATTAAATTAGTTGATCAAATTAAATTTTAATTGCCATATTAATCAGATTACATTTAAGGAATGATAAATCCAGGAAAGATAAATTGTCTAAAATGCCCTTCAAAAATGATTGGCTGATATTATCTCACACACTCACACAATATTTAGCCTCCACATATGAACCTACATCTATATATATATATATATATATATATATATATATATATATATATATATATATATATATATATATATATATATATATATATATATATATATATATATATATATATATATATATATATTATATATCTATACTATACTATAAACCATATATAAATTACAACCCCTTATGCCTAATTGTCTTAATTTTTAAGACTGTACAAGTTGTAATACACAATACACAACTTATCATACCTATGTTACAATTTTATTATGCACTATTAAATACTGAATGGAAGAAAGCGGACAATGTGACACAAATGGACGCGTATCTATAGCTTGCCCAAAACAAAAAAAGAGACTCGTTTCCTTTCACAGCCATTATCTCTTGAAACCTGAAAATCCTAATGCTCTCAACAACAGCCGCCATCTGCTATGCCGCCACCATCCGATACGGCCACCACCATCCGATACGGCCAATAACATGATGAACCACCACCAACTTACTGTTTTCGGACCACTCCCCACAAGCACCATCCGATCCAGCCATCACCATGACGATCCAGGCACCAGCACTCCGCCACCATCCGATCTGCTATTCTGTCACCATACGATTAGCTTCTCGAGGTAAGTTGGTATTTCCTTTGTTCACTCTCTATTGCAGCTTCAATCTCTACCGCTTTGGCACGCCACCTGTTCGTTAAAATGCTTGAACCAAAACTCAAATATATTTTTTTCTACGGTGCCATTTTAGTCGATCTAGATCTTGAAGGAAGAACTGTAGATGTTGAGACATGCGATACAAGATCTGTAGCTGAAGCCCTTGCTACTTGTAAATGTGGTCCGTTCAATGCACAACCACCATCACTTATATATATATATATATATATATATATATATATATATATATATATATATATATATATATATATATATATATATATATATATATATATATATATATATATATATATATATATATATATATATAATCTGAAATTTGTTTTTTTTTCAACAGTTGAGTTGCCTAAAAAAGCTTCTGATGTGAATGTACATCAAGAGCGGTTAACTCGAATTGCTGAGATGGAGGACCTTCAAGCACCGCGTGAACATCCGGTTCCACCACTTTGTATAAAAGGTGTGTTTGGTTTCTGGCTTGTTTTTGTTTATTCCATCATGTTACTATGATTTGATCTTAAACAGGATCCTCGGGATTACTTTGATTCTCAACAAGTTAATGCGATGAATGAATTAGCTGGAAGGAGACACTTGAAATCCAGGATGAACACCTGTCAAGCTTATGGGTCTTTAAGGGGCTTCATCTCTGAAATAAGAAGCCTTGGTTTGAGTGATCCTGTGGTTAGGCCCGAAGTGGATGTCAAGGTATTTAAGAGTATTTTGTATTGTTATCTGCTAAAAAATATAAATTATAACTGCTATCTATCTATCGGTATTGGGCAGGTCTTCAACGGCTTGACCCAGACTATATCAAGCTCCAAATACCAACTTGGTAAAAACCCACATGAGAACATATTGTACACCTTGCCAACCGTCACAAAAGATGAGCTTTTGCTTGTGAGTTTTTCAACTTGCATTTGTTGCTTGGAATATTATTTAACTTATTTCTCTTCCAGCATTGGACGTCTATTCAGGTATTAATAAAACATTTTTGGTCCTCGTATCCGATTACAACTTGATACCTTTATGCAAAGGTAAGGTAATTTCAGCCCTTGGGATTCGTATTAATTACATTACATATTTTTCTTATTTGGAAATTTAATCTGTAGGTGAGCCGGCTCAAGGATGCCATGTCACAAATCTACACAAAGCTACAGGTAAATCACACCCACACTTTTTAAGTATTAGCAATAGCATGTCAAGGCTTATTATGCTAATCGTGTATTTGTTGATTTGCGGGAGATTAAAGAATCAGTGCAGTCAGATTCCATGCATCATGTTTCCCTTCTTGTTCAACCAATGTTACAGGTTCATTTTTTATTTTTTTGGGAAAAAAGACTGTTTTATTCTCTAACTATCTACTGTTGGATGCAGCCTTTAGATGCTGCTTTTGCACACTATGATGAAGATCAACACAAGAGATCTGCACAGGCCATTGACAAACCACCCAATGGTTATGGCTATGTCTGACAATGTTGTTGTTTTGTTTTATTGCTCATTCATCATTGCATACAATTACTGTACATTACAAAACAATTTTTTTAATCTTTTTTATTATTCATAACTATTTTAACAACTTGAATGTGGCAGGATCTACAACCTGCTGACATTCAAAACATTAGGTATCACTTTTTTGTTTTTCTGTCACTTGTTTGACATATTTAAATATGCTTTTGTTTTGAATTTTTTTTATTAATCTTTGTGGTTGTATATTAGGCTTACATACAGTGATTTATGCACATGGGTACCCGAATCCAAATTTAGGGAGTGTTTATTGGCGACCCTAGCTGTGAGGCCTTCTTTTCCTTATCAGGTAACCATTAACAATTTCTCAAAACTAAATATTTTAACTGAACTTTGATTTAGAATTTGGTGTGAAATAATCGGGTACTGTTTCTGGAATTAAGGAAAGTAAAAAAAAAAGAACATGCTGAAGAGATTGTGAATGAATTTGATTGGTTGGTGAGTTTACTAATAGAGCTCATTGAAACTATATTCGATTGGGTTTCCAGAAATCATGAAATATGTATGACCAACGAGGATAAAACTGTTGATCAATCTTATAGATTAAACCAGGTAAAAGATTCTCTTTCAACCCAAGTCTAAAAACATGATTTCGTTAACTTTTGTTTTGGAACAATTTGCAGTTGACATGCAATTTCTGGTTGAAATAGCAGGTCATGGAGGATACTTAACCACAAATATGATTAATTTTCTGAAAGATCTTGTATTAGAGATGGAATCGGCCATTGTTTCTGGTGGATTTGGTCTAAACAGGTATGTAATTCTCGAAATCCTAGAATAATGTCGGTTTTAAAAACAGATAATGAAATGCTTTGTATTGTCGTGTAAATGTGTAGTTGATTATGAGAAGGTTGCCAAGTTTTCCATGGAAGCTATTGAAGGGCTTGAAGGACTGGAAGAAGAAAAATGGACGTCGAATGATGAGATTGATGAGGTGGATGGCGGGAGTGAGGATTACCAATCATATTTTTCAAGTGATTCAATTCAAGATGATGATGACATACAAACCTCTGTACAAGTTACCTTCCAACCAACAAAGATTTCACGCGAAAAGGTGCTCTTCTTTTATCCTTTACAGGTTGTTTTTTTCTAACTTTAACAACTAATCTGGATAGTCCTTTTGACTTAATTCGGACATAATGACCTAATAGATTAAGCCAAAATATATATGGCTTAATGTATTAAGACATTAACTTTTTGCCTAATTTCACTTGGTTTTTCTCCCAACTCCTCTTACATTTAAATCGATGAAAATGTTAAAAATTGATTGAGTGTGAAAAATTTTTTATGTAAGGGTAAATTTGTCATTTTGTCTCCAGGTTATTTCAACTAGACTGATTCTCCATGTATGTTAATGTTTGTGTTAGTTCCTTTGCATCTTTGTTTATGTCTGTATTGAATTTTCATGTCATGTTTTTGTTTGGTTTTTTGATGTCATCTATTTCCATCTCGATTATGGTTTATTGTATTGTTTGATTTAAACCAGTTTTGTATATTAGATCTATGTGGTTCTGTTCGAATTATGTGTTTTACAATTTTGTTTTTGTGAAAATCTGATGGTTCAACGTGTTGTGTGTATGTTTGTCTAAATGTCCTAAAATGGGT